>JAKRZM010000999.1:4630387-4717240 GCA_036379175.1 Heliconius cydno galanthus | reverse complement strand
AGGACTAAACACAAACATTAACAAACATTGAACACTAAGAGGACGGGGAACTTTATAAGGAAGAACATCATATAAGGGATGAATTAATTTAGGACAGGAAAAAAGTATGTGGGAAGGTGAACCGTCGTCCAGCCCACATTCACACAGTCTCCTACATTCTTCTACCACAAGGTGTTTTCATTTTTCAGTAACTTTCAAAATATTTTATAATAATACCTACAATCAATCAAACAATATAAAATTTAGAAGCAATATAAAATTACATATTTTTTAGTTTAGTTATCACAAAAAATGAGAACGTTATCATCGATAAGAAGCATTAAATTTTTAAACACCACCAGGTCCCATAGAAAAGAAACGAAATAAACACTCAAGCTCAACCTTGTATTTTAAAGTGGTTCATGAGATTTTTCACTGAAATAGAATAAATTGTAAGATATTTCCGATACATTACCGCGTTCCTAAAAGACATCTGCATTGGAAACCTTTTATCTGGATTGAATTGGTCCCGTGCGTTTTATTTCTCAGCCCTTTTTACGTTTCTAGTTTTATATGACTTCGTTTCAGCGTTTATTTTCAGTGTGAATGCTGTAAAATTTACTATGGAAGGAGAAAAGGATTTTTGTTTAGCTCACGCTGTATCCCGCGCATAGCAGGGCAGGGTACGTAGTGTTAAAATATTCCCATAAAGACACTTTCTTTCCCCACTTTAGATCAAATTCTTGAGGATTGTGTGTAGAGTGGCGGAACTCTATGCCGCCCTTTACCTTTACCTTGTTACCAAGATAAGGAAATGAAAATATTAAATATGTTATTCCCCGAATGGGAATTGAACCCACGACCCGTCACACCTTTTACTTGTAAAAGTAACAAGGCAGATACTCGTAGGGTAACATCGGAATAATTATAGTAATATTCCGATGTTACCCTACGAGTACCTATACCTATATAATAATGCCTAAAGCCTTCCTCGATTAATGAAGTATCTAACACTAAAAGATTTTTTCAATTCGAACAAGTTGTTCCTTAGATTAAATCGTCTCCAGAGCAATGAAATGGAAATATTAAATATTTCATTTCCCGGGTGGGAATTGAAACCACAACTATCGCTTTTACAGAGGAAGGGAATAATAGTGGATCGAGGTATTTCTTATAGTTTAAATACCTATAAAAAATATACCTTTAGGTAGATGAAAACTTTTTTATTTTCACTCAGTATCACAATACTATAAAGAAAATAAGTAATATAAATCAAACAAGTAAGTTTTATAATCAAAACAAATATTACTCGATGTCTAAGCTCAAACATTTCTGTAAGCTCCCATACATAATGAAACATTATTATTACGATTGAGGCAAATATTGTTGATTGTATACAGTATAATATATGAGATACATAATAAATGTATGAAATTTCAAATGATATGCAAATTACAATATATTATGTAAGTAAAATGATAATGATAATGATGATTGCACGAAGAATCAGCACGCTGAAGTGGAACTGGGCCGGCCATATCTCCAGACGTACCGACGGTCGATGGAGCCAATACGTGCTAGAGTGGAGACCGCGCTTAGGCAAACGTAGGACGCCCTGCAGCACGATGGACAGACGAGTTAAGGAAGGTGGCTGGCACCGGATGGATGCGAGAAGCCCAAGACCGGGTTGGCTGGCGCTTGATGAGGGAGGCCTACGTTCAGCAGTGGACGGCGATAGTTTGATGAAAAAAAAATGATAATTCAACAAATTAGTAAGTATTTTTTTTTTCATTTTATCCCGCACATAGCATGGTAGGTAGAGACAGCCTAAGAACCTAATATTAAGGATACTCTGATCCCATTAAGATAATTCCATTCCTCACTAACCGCCGAATTCTGAAGGCATTGCGTGTTCAACAAACCCTCAACTTTGCCTTGTCATCAAATATTCCATTCCCGAGTAGTAATCAAACCCATAAACGTCGCGTTTACTGACACACTCTTGTATCTCTGCGCCATGACGGCTTCTTTCTTTTCTTGATTCATAATATCTATTTCTAATGTATTATTCATGAATTGTTCCATATAAACCTCAAGTATTGTAAATTTCGTATTCCTCTGTCTACACAACTTTCATTATAAAAAAGATATTATGCTTTTCTTTTTCAATTTTCCGTTTTACACGATTTTATTGTGTACTAAAAAGTAAAAAGAAAAATTTTAAATAAGCACTTTATTTTTAGATATCTGTATGTAGGCATTTCTGGACACACTGTAAATGTGACAGGTTGTCTGGTGTCCAGCCAAAACGCGGCGTTGAGATCCGCCACTCAAAAGGCAAAGAGAAAACTTCCTATTTTTTTTAAATTTTTTTTCATTAATTCCCTATAATCAGTTCTCTACAATAAATCTTTTGTCAAAAACCAACTGACCGCATATTAATTATAAACTTGCTGTACCAAAGTAAATAAATACAGAATGTATAATAAACAACGTAATTTCCGCTTATCAATCAATTTGCATACTTGAGTATTCGCGTTAATGTTAATCGCTATCGAATATGTAATGTGGATGATATAACGCTTTTTGGTACGGACTATGTATCGGATACTGAAATATATTTATTATTTATTTTAATATGTAAATTTTATTGTAATTATGCAATTATTTGTTAACTATATTTATATGATAAAATATTATAACTGGGAATATCAGTATCATAAGTTCTCTGTCAAATCAAAAAAAATTCGCATTTTTTATACTTAATATTTTTTATGTATGTTCTTGTCAATATACCAAAATGTTAGTTTCCACAAAAATAATACCTAATTAAGCGAAGTTTTACATAGGACAACCACTGCCAACAACACCACCACTCATTTAAGAAGCATCCTTTTAAGGTCTACTCATCAATTAAAATCGTGAAATAAATTAATTTTTAACAAAACAAGTAAAATTAACGTTGAAATTAAATTTATTTTTCCTTTATCTATTTTATTAAACAAATCTAGGTCAAAATATCCTATTAATATTAAAACTAGCATCTTTAACAGGAATACAGGAGCGACTTCGCTAAATTACAGCGCTCGTCATTAACCGAGGCGAATTACAACGTATTATTCATGAAGCCAGATTTGCGGTAAACCTACTCTGCATCCGCATTCAATATAAATATAAGTAGATACTTCCATGAAGGACCCTTTTAATTATATACGTAAATTGATATAAAGCAATTATATAGGGAGATATTCATTTATGTTAGTAAAACAAATCGTCGGCCGCGACTTCGCTTGTGTTTGATTTTTTAGTAGGAATTTCTATGAAGGACCGCCAAATAAAGAGATATGTATTTAAAAAAGAACAATTTCAAACAGTAAACAAAAAACGAAAAATAAATTTAATTATCATTTAATAATACGTATTTTAATTCAACAAAATAAGAATCATTAAGAGGCTGGATACGAAAAAGATAAAAAAATAATTATGTCAAAAAAAATTCCTGACTGCAAAATTTATGTAAAAAATTCATATAATATCGAGTATATATTAAATACATACCTACATACTTCGATCGTAGTCTACACGTCCTCGCCCTGGTAACGAGGCAAAACGCGGCGTTGCGGAAAAGTGGAGGAAAGAATGTGTTAATATGGAACGGAGTGTCTTACCACTAGTTCCCTAGTTGTTTCTGCCTATGATGAGCTGGATACAGCGAGTAACTAAAAAAATACTTAAAAAAATATTTTTCTTGATTTGACATCGAAATTACCTCCACCAAATGAATTACCACAAAAATGCAAATTCCTTATAACATCCAAAGAACTTAATAATAAAGTAATGAGATGCTACCTTTGCAAATGAAGCTTACCGATATTAAGGTAGCCCCGCGAACGACGCCCGTGGTATAATCTAATTTAGCTGATTAATAAATCGATTTTTATTTCTTTCAGCCACTGTGAAAAGAAAGGATGAAAATGCCTTTTATTAATTCTATTGATCAATGTAATTAAAATGGTTTTCTTTTCGATTTTTACTCGAGAAAGTGATTTTATTTAGGTATAGATCTTTATTTCCCCTCTGGTAGACATAACACAGTGATAAGCCCCGTCAATCAGTATGCAAATGTCTCGAATCCAGACGTGTTGATTGGCGAGCGGAAAACCAAGTGTCTTGACACTACGTTATCTCTGCCTACCCTCCTAAACGAGATAAAAAGTGTAGATCTAAAAAACATATTTAAGTGAAAACATTTGATAAAGTATAAACTAGAATTTTGTAGACATTTTCTAGCAAGCGAAACGAATCTTCGAATCGAAGTTTTTACATAAATATCTTTTTTCCTTATATAATTAATATCATTTTCATTCAAACAATTTCCTTTTGACTGTGCTGATTATATAAGAAATAACAAATATTGTTGATAAAGTTGTTTATACCTTGGTGTAAAACTGTAATATTTCAGTAAGTAGGTCAATAGGTATCTCTTTGGATGAATGGAGCATTACATCATGTATCGATAACGGTAAAGAGTAATCGATGTATGTATCGTTTTTGCGTAATTTTAATATAGTGCCTTGTAAATATATGTAAATGTTTTTTTTATTTTCGGTGATATTTTTTTAATATGGTACATCTCAGTAAATAAGAGGTTTGTTTTATACAAAAATAATACCTTAGGCAATTATAATTGTAAATCCAAAAAAATATTCGAAAGGACTGTCTCATCTTTAATATCCAAAAAAAAGACGCGATTGCTTTAAGAATTTCAATGCTCTAAATTAATTCTTTCTTTTTTGAAAGTTGTGGCCTAAGGCCAAATTCAGATATGAGACAAATTGTAACGGATTAAAATGAAAAATGTTTTATAATAAAAAACTCCTGCCGCGAGAATTCAGCAGAAAGTTGAGAACGAAACATGGCATGTTCCTTCTGCCTGCCTTGCTATAGCGTGAAGATAAAAAGAAGTTTAGTAAGAAGTTTTGTATGACTACTATCAGTAGATAATATATATCAATATATTTTTGATTTTACAGCAAAATCGAACGTAAACCTCTTTTTCCATAAAAAAACATCTAAATATTTTGAAGTGTGTCTTTCTTTTGTTTGTGCCCTTAGAATTATGAAGAAGCAGGAACGCCTGTCCAAGACAGATTACGACATTATTTTTATGCGGATTTCATTTGCATTTTTAAGCTTGTAAGTTTAAGATTTGGTTATTTCTTGGCTTATTTTATTAGTAAATATACTTATGAAAACATCAAATTGTGATATCTTTAAAAATTATAGAAAACTTTTTTAAGATGATTTCCTATTACATTATAGAAAAAATGTAATATGGCATCCTGTAAATGGATTTTTCATATCAAAATTTGCTTATAAGCAAACAATTTGCAATTGTCTAAATAATTCCGTCGAGTTTGTTTATATACGTAATTCTTATTGATCTGTACTTGAGACTATACTATATTTATTATTACTCACTTCTGCACAACACACTAATTTGAAAGATTTTTAAGAGAGTTATATTTAGATGGCGAAACTCTACGCTGTGATTAGTTCAACCACATCGAAGAAATATTTATTTTGGCAACTTAACGGATAGCACAGAAACCATCCCTAAAACCCTACGTTACCCACTTTCCAACCAATTTTTTGTACCGGAACAAGAAAATTAAAATAATTTACCTAAAATCTACGTTTACACTCAGATGCTGTTCCATTGTAACATGACAGCCATCAACTGTCCCTTGGAGTTGCATTGGAATTATTTCTAAGATATACATGAGCTCCTGGCATTTACTCATCTTTCGGTCTCAAGATATCATTTCTAATCTCAGTAATCAAGAAAACACAGTTTAATCTTACCCAAGAACATGGAACAGGTAAACTGTTTTGGCAACCAAATGAGCCTGTCATGTTCTTGAAATTTATGAATTTAGACCCTCCAAAATATACTTTATTCCGCTAAAAATAAGGTTGTCAATCGAAAATTATGTTTTTGGTAATAGATCCACTTTGAATTGTAAATGAAGGAGATGCCGAACTAATCACGACTGAGATTCGTAATGAGGCGACAAAAGAATATCGCGGAAAGGTAACCGCGTTGGAAAACTTTCCAATTTTAGCATATTAGATTAAGTGTGGATTTCTTTTGGTTGTTTAAGTAAGAAATAGCGGTAGATTCTAGTTTTTTTATTAACATTTAAAAATATTATTTTACACATAAGAAGGAAATATATTTTTTTATAAGCTGTATAAGTCTAAATTGGAACGGTTTCCAAGGCGCGGCTAAAATGCCGCTATGATCACTTTTTACGCGGCTTCTAAAAAAGTATATTTTGTTTCAACATGTATTAAAATCTATACTTCTATACTAATATAATAAAGCGGAAGAGTTTGTTTGTTTGTTTGTTTGTTTGTTTGTTTGTTTGAACGCTAAGATCTCTGGATCTACTGGATCGATTTACATTGTTTTTGTTTTGTATGAAAGCTGCATTCTTCAGAAGTGCTATAGGCTATATAACATTACATTACACATATATACTAATAAATTAAAATACTTTCTAATTTGACATGCAATTTATTCTGCCATGTTAATAACAACCGTCGTCGCTACGCGACCGCGTTCGTTACCGCGTCATTTTGATATTCATCCTTATGAAAATAAATATAATAGTCACTTTTAGCATTTCATCTAGATTGAAATTATATTTCTATAGAAATTATATTCTTATATTTCAAGCAGGCGTAGCCGCGTCCGTGTCCGCTAGTTATATATAACTGAGATACCTATTATATATAAGTACTTCATTTAACTTAAAAAGATATTTAAAGTTAAATAATATTAAATGTTGGTTTCCACGTAGAATAAAATTTCAAAAATATCTTTTTTTTCCTTTGTTTTCTCTGTCAACTAACCACAAAAAAATGTGCCAAATCAATTGAAGGTAAATTTTATCATTATAATGAACTGCTTTACTCATTTTCCTCATACTAAGTTTTAGAAAAACGAAATATAAAAATTGTCTTTTATTTACATAGACCATATCGCATCATATCATAAATTTTACCATGTAAGGTAAAGCTGTAAAAGTTACGTTTGCAGGTTCAATTGATAAGGTTTAATTTCTTAGTTCTGGTAATAAGAGAAAGCGCGACGTTGAGCTTTGGCACTTAATAAGCAATATTTCGAAGATTTGGCGACAAGTGTTGAAAACAATATCTTAACACTTGATTCCATCTGCCTATTTACGGGTTATAATGTGAAACTAATAAGCAACTAGAATTCCCTTTGTGGCAATATTTATAACAAACCTAGGTGTAAGTTCTGATTTACGTAGGCTTAAATGTCTTCAATTGTGCAAACTATAGAGAAAATACGCGTAATACAAATAACTTAACCTAAAAATAAATATGTAAATAAATTTAAATAACTATTTCCTAAATCTAGTTGTGAACGAGACGAACGGCAGTCGGCAACGGATTTACGCCGCGATACGATTGACAACGATTACAGCCACCGTGTTTGTTGTTTATTTGGACATCGATTTTAAAATCCAAGTTGAGACTACGTTATAGAAGTTTTCTACGTTTCTTGAAATTATTTTATATGACATATATTATTTGGCTGTGGATTCAATTCCCACTTGGGGCAATGTCTTTTTTTTTACATTTCCCAGCTTTGGTTGAGTTTCGCCACTCAACACGTAATATCTCGCGAGCTACGTGGGAAATTGGGAACTTTTTTTTTATGGTAAAAGGACAAGGCAAACGAGCGTTAGGGTCACCTGATGGTGATCACCGCTGCCCGCGACCCCGTGCAGCACCAGAGGAGCTACAGGTGCGTTGCCGGCATTTGAGGTGGAGATAGACGCGCTTTTTAAAGGTACCCATATCGTACCAACCTGGAAACACTGCCGCGGGTGGACCGTTCCACAGTTCGGTGGCACGTGGAAGGAAATAATGAAAGAATGTTTTAATATTAGGTTCCCTCAGCTTTGCTTTATTTGGATAAAGTACCGATAAGTAATCTTTCTATATTTATTTATATATAAGTGATTCCACAGACAGACATACAAAACAAAATTACAATATCTCATAAAATGTAATACTAAATACGATAAAAAATAATCCAATACAAGTCAGAACGGAAGCTAACTCAATTTTGTTGCGCCGATTCTGTCTGCGTAGCGGCACTTGTGCATTTCTTTTTTAAATCGATTCCTTTTAGATTTTTTGTAATACCGTTTTAAATTTCCGCTTTAGAGTATTGGGGATTGCGCTATGATTAATGTTAAGATGATTTGATTTTAGGAATGTCTCAAAAGTAAGGCGGAAAGTGGGGAACGGAGTGTCTTAACTAAATTCTCTCTGCTTTACCCTTTATGGTGGAAAAACCGGGATTTTTTTTAAAAAATTTATGAGACGAAAAATATGTGAGACTTTATAGTTACTTCCGTATGGAACCTACATGAGAAGCTTCTCCGCCCAATAGTTTCGGACATGAGTTAAATACAATTCATCAAGATTGGGGACCGCCTAATTTCTAATCCGGACACCCGGAAGATGTCATGCATAGAAACAACTATACTGTACTCTACTCTATACCAAAACTAACTTTTCTTTTTCTTTTTTACAAAATAACATCTACTTAAGATTCTCTCTTTTTAAATCAAAATGATTAAATAACAGACATAAAAAAATATTTTTTGTAGGTAAAAAAATCCAACCAACAAAAATAAAAAAAAAACAATTAGTTCCCATAATTTTATTCCACAAATATGTTATTTTCTCTTTAAAAACCTCCTCACAGCCCTATACAAGTCCTTAGCGACTTCTTCTGGGTTTTCAAACGCTATGAAATGGCCACCGCTGTCGAGATTCGTTATGCCCAATAGATTGCTGTACTTCCATCTCAGTATGAAGTCGGGCTGGTGCATCAAATCGTGTTTAGTTCTCATACCCCATGTTGGCACTTTAGTTGGTATGCTTGAAATAAAAAAATAAGCATAAAGCTAAAAAAATATTAAATGACTTTTGCAGAATTAAATAATAGCTATTATGTACCATATATATACTTAAAACATGTATAAAATATATCAACACAAGATAAACAACAAGATCACAACAGAATCGATCTATCATAACAAACTTTACCGAGCCAAAGTTTCCTCCATATTATAATTTGAAACGGTCTCCTTGTACAGTCTAAGCGATGTTGTTATACTTCCAGTACTCCAATACAAGAGAACGTTGTCTAAGAGATCAGTGGAATTGAATGGGGTGAAGCTACCAGTAAAAGCTTCTTTGTGAGCAGGATTTGTAAATAACAGATATTTTTCGATGATGTACACTGCTAGACCTAAAGGTGAATCTTGTAGGGCTATACCTGAGAAAAAATATAAAGTACTGTGTCATTGACATAAGTTAGAAAAAATTATGTGACTGTAAGCGCGAAAAGTTCTGAGTTCGATTTCTACACGAGGAAATGAAATATTTAATATTTTCGTATCTTCGTTCTGGTGTCGAAGCAAAGAGCGGCGTTGAGTCCCATCCCTAAACTCGTAATCCCTCCAGAATCTGTACAAGATGAGGAGTGGAATGTCTTACCAGACCAGACTACTAGCAGGGTAGGCAGAGGGAGCCTAGTAATGTGTAATATAGGTGATACTGAAAAATTGAGATAAAAATATATTATATGTAAATAATCCTAAAAAATTATCGAATGTCTATTTACCCAACGTGTCCGGCTTAGTGCTTTGCAAATGTAAGTACCCCAACTCCTCTATATAATATTTAAGTTTGTCCGAAATGGGATATATTTTGTCCGCCAGGTCATTAGCAACCAATGATGGGCAGATGCTCCCAAGAACCAAAGCCAATTGCGCCAATTTTGATAAATTAACTGGTGTAGTTGTATGAAAACCAAGAACTTGGGTAGGGAATATGGTGGCCATGTGTGAGCCAATTGTATGGCCAAGATCAACTCCGTGTACGTAAAATTGTTGGTGACCAATCCTCTCCATTAAATTCCTCATGATGATTGCAATTTGATATGTAGTTAGTCCTGGTTTTACCGGTGCCTGTAATAAAAGAATATTATATTTTAAATTAATATATTTAACCTGTATTATGCATGGCTTCGGACAGTTATTCAGTATGCTTGCTTCTCGGACTAATACAAATTGTTTGTAACTTTTCCAGTAAAGATGTTAAAATTAATCAACACACATAATTGGCACAATTTTGTGTACAATAAGTCCTAGATTCTATTTCGTAATTGAGACAAAAATATAATAACATTCCAGCTACTATCCATAACACTCGTGGAAAAACGAAAACTTGTCGCTATCCCCGTGGAATAAAGTGGTAATTGCAAAATCTCAACTTTTTTATTTTATAAAATTTTCTTACTCGAAAGTTAATAATCTTATAATAAAGATACTGCGCTCCTCTGAAACCAATTTTTTTACGCTACTATTACTTATATAAAAATTACGTGTAAAATCCCCAAATAGTAACCGTAACCATGTGGAGTACAGTAAGATATATAATACTTAATTTTAATATTTGCTATAAATATAATTTCAATATTTCATAACTTATAGATTAATATCGAAAAAATACTAAAAAAAATAAGTTTGTATATATGTATTTAGATGCATAGAACTCAAATATCGTAGAACAATAATATAATGGTTTTGGCGGTTATCATTTTGTTCCCCGGGGACGGCGTTGTACGCGTTATAATACTTTGCACCATTATCATTCATCACTGTCAAATACAAATATTAATTAACTTGTAGCGAAAAGTATAATAGATTACCATAGAACTCAATAAACTCAAACATTAAATAAACTTTTTATTAGAAATTAATTTTCTTAGTGGTATACATATAGTAAATTATAATAAGAATATAAGGCATTCGCGTTCTTTCCCACATAGCATGGTAGACAGAGAGGACCTAATGTCACTCTCAAGTTTAAACCCAATTTTAGAGACAGCGTGTTGAGTGGCGCAACTTAACGCCGCACTTTATCTGCCGCAATTCTGCCTGCGATGGCTCGAAACTTGGACGGCAAAGAGAAAACGTAGTGTGTTAAGACGTAAAAATGTATGAACCTGTCTTTTTTTTGCAAAAACTTTCAAGGGCATATCTGAGTATAAGGCTTTATAATCCTATGCTATTAGCAACATGTTAACATGATATATTAACCCTATAGATATTTGGACTGGCACGGGGAACGTATAGTTTAATTGGTCGGTCGTATTATACAAGAGGCTCAGCTTCAAATACTCCTACGTTTAAATTTATTTTGATTAGTATGAAATCGAGTAGATTATTTCATACATTCACCTTTCAAAATCGATTCCAACAAAGCAATGCTAATTTCTAAGTTTTAGGTTATATTAAAGCTTCCGATAAAGTACAAATTATTTTTTTAGCTTCACACTTCATTCCTGGTGAGGTATCTGAAGAGAACGGAGCGCTGAATGATACTCATCTATATGCCTCTGTAGCTTCGTCCATTATCATCAATCTCTTTATACAGGGGCCCCGGGGTTCTCCTTTTTTTTATATACATTCTAAAAGGTCAATCAAAGTCTCCCACTGCTTCTCTTACCCCTCACTCTTGCTTAATGTTAAATCTCACATATACGCCAATTGAAGTACATAATAATTTACTGCCTAACACATGATTTAATATGATAATATTTCTATAGATAATTATACAAAACATACAGAACTTAATTAAACATGTAATGAAATAGCTTCACCGGGGCGAAAAAAAGGAAAACAAATGATTCCCTGAGTGGGAATCGAACCTATAATCGTTGCGGTAAGAGTCAGGTGTGCCAGATAGGTTTTACCTATACAGAACTAGGTCAACATATTGTATATTAGTTACCACAATGTTATTACGAAATTCTAATTAATCAATATTATATGTGGCTTTATACAGATTTAGGGACATACCACTACTAAGGTAAAGTGATATATTTTGGAAAATTATTTATTTTCTTATTTAGATTTATGTATGAGGAGGCAAGAATTTAGAGGTATTGTAATGTCGCTATTTTAACATTATTTTAAATAAATGGATGAGGTAAGCCGTAGCTTATTCTAATGAAACGAGGTACTGCATATTTTTATAAAAAAAGCAGCTTCACGCTGTATCCCGCACACAGCAGGGTAGGCAGAGGGAACATTGTATTATCACACTCCATTTCCCACGGCATGTTGAGTGGCGGTACTCAACGCCTCGCTTTTGCCTCGATTCCGGAGCGAAGAAACGGAAATATAAATTTAAGTAAATATTTCGTTTCCTCGAGTGGGGATCGAACCCACTACCATCGCGTTACAGTCACACCCTTATGCTCTCGCATTTCTTCGCTCTAGCACCAAAGAAAAGCCCAGCGTTAAGTCCCCGCACTCAACACGCAATGCCTCGAAAATTCGGTGGAAATGGGATCTTAACACTATGTTCTCTCTACCTATCCTGCTATATACGGGATACAGCGTGAAGCGGATAAATATTCGAGTCAACATATATCGTTTGAAAGATAATTTATCCACTACATTCCTATATCTAACAATCAAATGGCATCGAACAGAACATAATCCCATAAATAGCCATCTCTATGAAATCATTAGCGCATAGATCTACTCACTTTAAATCGCTTAACTCGATCATAATTCTCTGATGCGAACGTAAACTACAGTGACAATAGTAAATCAACGTAACTCACTACAGTGGCAATGGTTGCAATCATTTGTTATACTGGCTTTGTATTTCACTGTACAATTTCATGATTGATTTGGTAGTTAATTTACTGTATCGTATATATGATTTATTATAATTATTGCATATATGAATATATTATGAACGTTTATTGAAATAATAGCATGTATTTGACACTTTTTGTTAGAAAATTTGGCAGGAGATGGAGAAAGGAGTGTCTTAACACTGATGTCAAAAAAACAGGGAGAACCTAGTGACAAGACGTCCATTAACTGGTACGAGTAAAATGCAGTTTGATTGAATGCGCAGGCGCAGGTACCACAATGTCGTTTTGAATTTCTTTTTTAACCGACTTCAAAAAGAAGGAGGTTATCAATTCGACTGTATTTTTTTTTAATATTATTGTTATTTATACTTACCATCTAACAATACTCACTTGTGAATACGCAAAACCAGGTAAGCTAGGCGCGATGACTTCAAAAACAAAGTTGTGGCCGGCCCTTACATTTGTTAGTATAGGTATCATATCGTAGAAATCTCGTACAGACGACGGCCATCCGTGCAAAAGGAGAAGTGGATATACCTGCCAAATAAAAAAATCAATTAATTAATCATTTGTTTCAAATAATTTGTGTAAAAACTGTAATGTAACCAACCACGCGACGATCGCAGCCTTGAAACTACTCAAGCCAATGTTTTTTTCTTAAAAATACATATATTTAAATATTTTTTTAATTACATATCTCATATTTAAATACAAACAAACCAACTTACACCTTACAAAATAAGAATAAGAGAAAAGAGAGATACTCTCCTGCCAAGCAAAACATCAGGTACTACGAAAGTAAAACTGCTTTGCATGAGTATCTTCACACAACCTAAGTTCTATTATTGTTTACATTTGTTAACAAAACGTACGCCCAGGGGTGAAAATCCTAAAATCCACTTAGAAATTTCCAACATTAGCCGTAACACACACAAACTAGTTGAAAGAGATGTTTATTATTTAATCAGCTGTCTTCTTTTATTTTACTTGTACTTAAACAACCATTTTTGGAGTAAATTGAAAGACAATAAATGGTGAGTAATCCAAAATAATAATATTAAAAAGTCAGTCGTAGCGCAGAGGCACAAACGTATGACTATAACGTGACAAATTGTGGGTTCAATTCCCAATCGAAGAAATAAAAATATTTTATATTTTTATTTCTTCGTTCTAGTTTCGAGGCAAGGCGGGGTGTTGAGTTCTGCCTCTCACCATACGCAATGCTTTCAGAATTCGGCGGTAAAGGGGGACTGGAAGTGTCTTAATGGGAACAGAGTGTCTTAACACTAGGTTACCAGATTCGCATCAGCACTCACAGCTGAAAATTGAGATATATAAAAGACATGAATACGCACCTTTATGTATACTATACTAGCTTTTACTTGCGGCTTAGCTCACGTGATAAAAAGGAAATAACTAAAAGTATCTACAAAACACACAACTTTCAAGCTTTCCTGTTTTAGCAATAGTTTTAATTCTTACTCTGTTTTCCCGATAAAGGGACTAACCAACACAAAATGGTTCTTTTAATATAAACCAATAATTCCTAAGAACTATTGGTTTAGTTTTAACGCGTTCTAATTCCAAAGCCTCCTCAGCTTTATAATATCATAGTATAGAAAAGATACATTTGTTGATAAGTGATTCGAAAATTCCCCACGTACAGTAGTCATCGCTTGAATCTAAAGTAGAGGTATCGATCTCAGAATCTAATAAATTAACTAAGAATTGACGCCTTAATGAAAACTGGCGTGCCGTTGTATTAAAAATGTATATTTTTGCAACAGATAGCCACCGTAGAGAGCTTTGAAAGTAAGCTTTTTTTAATTTTGGATATAATTTTCGAATGTAAAATTTCTGTGTTTTAGTTTTAACATACAATGTGTTAATTACGTTGGATAAGTGGCAAATGGAATGTCTTAACACTAGTTTCTTTTTGCCTAACTAACTGAAGCAAAAAATAAAACTATAAATCTCTTAATTTATAACTTAATTTATAAATTAGGTATATCAATATCTACTCAATATTACGAATCATCTAATAATTTTCCCGGTTAGCCCGAAAAAGACATTACTAATGTCTTTATGTCTTTAGCTCGTGCCACTAGGCACAAGAGAATGGAATGATATCGTCATTTGAAAGTCAAAAAAATATAAAATTGACCTTTATTTCACTAAGCCGTTCTTTACATACCTGAACATTCTCCACATTTTCCGGCACTACCCTCACATAATGAATATCCAATCCCTGTATGTTAGTCTTATAATGATTATATTTATTTAAAAATCTTTCCCTTTGACTATATTTGTATTTGAACTGCCAGTCCCCGAAGATTTGGCCTGTGACATCGGCATTCATTCCGTAAGCCGAGGACTCGTTTAAACTTTTAATTCTCGTTGCTCGACGATACGCTTCGAACTTACGCCGTAAGTTTTCTTGCATCTGAAAGTTTAATAAAATAAATAAAATTATTTCACTTTCAAAGTTTTGATAAATAATTTCATTAGTTTTCACAATTACTAATTAGTAGTACTAATTTCAAACTAAAAATATGACAGCCAGATAATAAAAATAAGAGGTTTCGATACGATTGCATTATGTATGCAGGGTATTCCCATCTAATATATACTAATTATATTTATTTTCTCCTTCACGCTGTATCCCGCATATAACAGAGTTGGCGTGGAGAACCTAGTGGTTCTCCACTTGAGTTTAAACATATTGATTCGTATATGAGTGGATATACAGAGAAAAACATTTTTATTAGCAATCCGCAAACTAAAACCCAAAATATACCTAACTTTGCCAATCACCATAAACGGTATAATATACGTTATACACACATCTACGAAAGCAAGTAGCGAAACTTGGTAAAATATCTAAATATTATCAAAATCTTGTTAGGAACTTCTCAACTAATTATCAGAAAACTTGTAATTGGACTAACTTCGCTGTTTAGCCTTTCTGAACACAAAGAATATTCAAAATCAAAACGATAACAATAGAAAATGTTCCCGTACATAAAACAATAGATGTTACAAAAATATACCTTTAATCATAATTTTCGTGTTGCTAAAAACAAAAGATTTTTTCAGTCTATACAAAGATTAAGTAAATAAATTATCTAGAAAATTATTTTTCGAGGCCGTCGTGACCCCGCAGCAATGCGTCTGCATCAGCGATGATTGTAGGTTCTACTCTCACTCGGGGGAGTGAGATATTTTCTTATTTCGCTCTAGCACCAAGAAAAACCGCGGCAATGAGCTCCTTGCCTCAATAAAATAATTTAATATAAATAAAAATACTTACTGAATCAGTAAAAGTAATTCTAAAAGGTCGCACAGATGTATCTTGCTTGTTCGCTCCCCAAGTAACGTCCATATCGAAATTTGGCAAACTTGGTGTATACAAAAAACTTGTATAAAAGTAATAGCATGATATTGATAGAACTATTCCTAGTGCAGAAATTAATAATTGGGTCACCTGTAAATAATATATAGTTTAGAAATAATAAAAAATACGTTATTTTAGAACAAGCGCAATATGTGGTATGGAATGCATTCGGAGCTGTCTATTACACTAGCGACCCGCTCGCGGCTTCACCTGCTTGAACCATTATTATTATTTTACTAAACAATCTAAATTATTTTCATATTCTAATGACACTATCACTTTAAAGACAATGTCTTTACGTTGAAAACTAAAGTTTCAACTAATTTAACAAAAAAATGTTGCAATTTCCTTAAAGTAAATACTTTAAATTGATATAACTTTTTATTTACGAAGCGATTAATAAAAAAACACTAAATGTTAATATGAAACACGAATACAATAATAAAAATTGCATTTAAATCAGCTAAGCCGATTCTGAGATAAGCGTGCACAAAAGCAGACTAAAATATGTTTTTTTTTATCATCATTGTTTCAAAAAATCGAACCCACGACTATATCTTGGTCTCACATTAACACACAGTTATCGCATCTACATACAGTTCTATTCTATATAAAATAATTCATATTATACTTACAACAAAGTTACTCTTCTTTTTTACTTCTTTATTAACTTCTGTTTCTTTCTTCTCATTTTTACTAGCATTCTTCTTTTCTTTCTTTTTTGGAGCCATTTTGTTTACACAATCAACGTCTATTCCAAATAAAGATTGTGATAATACTAAATTGTTATCATAAATTTATCGGTAACATAAACATATTATTATCTTATCAATAATTGGATAATCCTTATTTAGTAATAATTACGTGGCCGAAATGTATAAGCTAATTAAATAAGAATGTAGGCTAACTAAGAATCGTCCGCCTAATATATATTATACTAGCGACCCTATTGCGGCTTCGCCCGCTTTTACTACTGGATTATTCATATAATGTATGTTTCCAAAGCATTAAGATAATGTGAAAATTAATTAAACCCTAATGCAACCCGCATTTTCGTAGTTTCAATAAGGATTTTCCAATTGTTTTACACAGCAAGGATTTTTTAGTAGGTACCGTAATTTTAAATCTGTGCTACTAATCTTTTCAAGTACTTATTAAAATATATTTAAATGACTATTTTTAGATAGTTAAATGACTATTTTTAAACGGAAGAAATTATAAACAAAAACCTACCTACTAATAACTACTACAAAAAATATGAAACCAAATATATCGCGCTGAAATAATACATTCAACTCCAATTATCCAATACGTGCAAACGCATCTAAATCTTCGTTGCTATAAAGGCAGGCGGGTTTTTTTTTTCGAGCTTGTGGTTAATGCTGAAGAGGGTATTCTGTCCCTGATGAAAAGCAAGCACTACGTGGCTGCCTGTGAGGAAAATTAAATAGAATGCATCGGCCGGGAATCGAACCCGGGCCGCCCGCGTGGCAGGCGAGCATTCTACCACTGAACCACCGATGCGTGTAAGGCAGGCGGGCGCGGCGGACGCATGGCGAGTGGCGAGCCGTTTCGCAGCAAGGATTTTTTGATATTGTAACAACTTCTAAAGTACTTATTAAAATGAAAAACAGTAAAAGACAGTTTTGATCTACATTAAATGGCCAACGTAACTAATATACTTATTTATATGCTGAGAGTAAGGGATAAGTAAAACTTGAGTCGGCACAGCTGATGTGTCAACGGCGTGATGTGTCAACAATTAAATGCGTTTTTCTCTAAAACTATTCGCAATTTCGAAATAGTGTAAAAAGCAAATTTTATCTTCGTTTAACGTAGAAAATTAATAAAGTATTTTAAAGGATAAGGATTAATACCATTATGGAAAAATATCCCTCACAATAAAAAATATATTGAAATTATTATTTTTAGACAGAAAAATGATCACTACACGTTATTCTTAAAAGATACGAATATGCTCTCGCGGACTTTTTTGTAGATCTTATTAAGAGGAACAATACTCCAGTACATTTTTTTCATGTAGTACTTACCATTAAAGCAGCGCATGCGCGAAAGTGTCTCAACGGGTAGGACTTTATACACATTTATCGTATTTATGTTAATTTACATAAGAATGTACAAATAATAAACTATATATAAACCTTCCCTGAGAAATACTCGACCTAATGGTGAAAACCGCATAAAAATCCGTTGGGTGGTTTAGAAGAAGAAGAGTTAGAAAGTTCAGACAGACACAAAAAGCGACTTTGTTTTATAAGATATAGGATGAATTATTGTTTTTAGCTACACGGTGTATATGCCGAATATAGCAGAATAGACAGAGGGAACCTAATGCAAAGCTGTACACCCCGTACCCCGACCAAATTTTCAAGAAATTGCGTTGCAGTGGCAGAATTCTTTTCCAAAATAATTAACAAACATTTTTTTTTTGTCTATCTTTCTATTTACCCGGGTTATGTAATGCAAGTCAAATAAAATCCCAAAAGATTGAAATTACTATTTACTATGTGTATAACAATATAGATTCTAAAATAATTAATAATTTTTCCCCAAATACACTTAAATAATATGAAATAATTATTCGTATCGATCCTATAATCAAATCAAAACCATTAATAATATAAAAAAATATAAATTAATTTTCTATTTTGTTTTGGGAAGTGTGTATTTAATGCAACTAGATGACTCTCAACTCGTGTGATAACGAACGGTACTTAACGTGACATTTAAAATGGTGTCAAAAGCTTGCTGTGGTTTACATTATTTTGTACAAATTTCAATATATATTTTTTGGCCTCACCCATTATCCCGCGTAGCGGGGTACTCAGAGGGAACCTAGTGTTAAAGACTTTCTGTTCCCCACGTACCACCTATACTTCAAAATATTGCGTGTTGGTAGTTGGTAGGATTGAGCGGAACTTAACACCGCAAATCAGCATAAATACCAGAGAGGATCAATGAAAATAATTTATACCCCCGAGTGGAAATCCATTGACTTTCACATAATTCCCTGCAAATAGCAGGAACATAAAATAATAGCGTATTATTATAAAATCTTACACGAAAACGATCTTAACTAAAATATATATTTCGAAATTGTATAGACGTCAGTTTCCGCGAGTCAGCTGAAGCCACATTTTTCTATTACTTTTCAAGTGGAACATGCTATTTTTAAAATTGTATTATATGAACACTTCCTATTTCATTCCATAAATTCAATACAAAATAAAAATTAAACAGCTTGACATCGTATATAGACAAGACCGAAGGAACCTTAAGGAGTCATAAGATAATCCGTTCCCAACTTTCTTCCCTATTTTTGAAACTTTTCGTGTTGATTGACAGAACTCAACTTCGGGCTTTGTCGTTTTACCAGAGCGAAGAAATGAAAATATCAAATACTAGCGACCCGCTCGCGGTTTCGCCCGCTGGAAATACACAATGATTACTTACTTATCTAAATTATTTTCGTGTGCTACTAACAAATATCAATGCATTAAAAACTAATAAGAGTTGTGGGATCGACGCTGATTGTCTTAACACAATTTTTTTGCTATTTAAAACGTGAAAAGAAATAATAAAAAGTATTATAATATTTTCGATAAATGTATTTATTATGATAGCAAATAAAAAATTATAAAATATTTTTTAATTTTATTTTTTAACAGAAAACATTTTACTTCTACACGAGTAAAGGTTGTATGCAAAATTTATTATCAAACGCAGCTGAATATAAAAGGAAGTTTGATAAAATTTTCTTCGTATGAAAATGATATTGCGTCTTGTACGGCACTTTGTCCTAACTGTACTGTCGGCTTGAGAAGTTGATGAGTGTTTATGAACAAGTTGAGAGACTAGTTTAGTAGAAATATTACATATATATACATATAGCGCGGTAGGCAGAGGAAACCTGAAGACCTAGTAGACCTAGAGAATCGTTCTAGCATCGTTTTAGACCGAGACTTGCCTAGTTTTTTACAGGATGTTTTTGGTGATATAATTATTACTATTACTATATATTATTACTAAGCCCGCCCGCGGCTTCGTCTGCGTGAACTACGTTATTATTAATTTCTGTCTACATGAGTACCTACGTCCTATAAGTGACGTCCATGCAAAATTTGAGACTCCTAGCATTAGTAGTAACGTAGTTTCATACAAATTTTCAACCCCAAAAACAACCCCTTAAAAGTCGAATATTGCAAATTCCCGTCTTAGCGAGCACCTACGTCCTATAAATAACTCATATGCAAAATTTCAGATTCCTAGCACATGTAGTTTCTGAGATTTCGTGATGAGTGAGTGACCTTTCGATTTTATATATATAGATAGAATAAGTATGATAAGGCAAAAAAAATAAGAATTTATACACAAATTTTGTTAAACATCAACTATTTTCAAACCATACCCAAACATTATTCAGTGGTATATTGATAAGACTTCTGCGGCTCACTGTAGCGTACACAAGGGGAAGGCTTTTGAAAGCCTACGCTGAAACGAATGACCTAGAAAACTGTTCTGTTTCCCAGATGAGGACGTATTAAAGTGTGATGTAGATTTAAGGGCAAGGTTGATGTAGATGAGTTCGACGTTTCATAAGAAATTGGGTAAATATCGTACGAGTATATATGCATTATACGTATGTATAAACGAATTTAGAAAATATTCTTGCTCACATATATTTGTTGGTTGGCCCTTTTCTATTTTCTCTTTGTTCAACCAGAATATAAAAACGAAAATATACCAAATTTACCACAAGAACGGATTGAACCCACAGACATTTTCAATCAATTTTAATTTATAGACTGGGAATGAAATATTTAATATATTTATTTTCTCGCTCTGGTAACGAGTCAATGCGCGGCGCTGAGTTCCGCCATTCAACACACAACGCCTCGAGAATTCGGCGGAAAGTAGAGAACGGAAGTGTCTTAATGAAGAACGAAATGTCTTACCTCTAGGTTCCCAGGTTCCTCTGCCTACCCTGCAATATGCGAGATAGAGCGTAAAGCTGTAAAGAAATAATCGAACTCACAATCATCGCGTCCAGTCAAACATTCCCTCTGCGCCGCAAGAACCTGATAGCATTTGTTATTTAAATAAAAGCATTCTCCATACAATTATTGGACAGATCGCTTACAATGTCTCTCAGATCCGCGGAATCTTCATCCATTATCGGGATTAGGGAAAGGAGTCTTTACGTAGATTATGTCTGTAGTACAGTAAAAGCTATGTTTTTTTATTGCATTGTTAATAACTTCGCCTACTAACTTAAAAAATAAAATTTAAATAAATAAAGTACCTACTCAGATTTAGAATTTTTAATGTAAAGTTTTCAATGAAACTATTTAACCAGATTAATTGCACATATTTTAGCCTTGATTAGTCTGTGATAGCAGATAGACTGAGAGCATTCATCTGTCATCCAATCAGTCATTATGTCAAGCAGCTGTTTTCAATTTCTTATTCGCCATATACAGCAGGGTATGGAGCCTAATGTTAAGACAGTACCTACTTTACGCTCTAATTTAGAGATATTGTTTATTTAAGAGCGTGTTGTCTTGTTAACAGCGAGCGAACTAGAAAATGAAAATAATTTATTCCCCGAAGTGAAATTTGTATCCACGTTCACAAAAAACTATGCTGCTGCGCCACGACGGGCCCAAACTTCATTTATAGTGTGTAAAAATCAAAAGCCTTGTTATTAAAAATATAAATGATTATATTATATCTACAGCTTAGCTTCAAATACGAAAAATCCTTCATCCAACGTTGGCATTATGTAGATTAGATGTCTGCTTGTCTTCTCAGATCGAACGATCCCCGATATTTCTGTGAATCTACAGAAAATGTATTTTTCCTCCTTGAATACGTTTATTTGACGCATATTCATTATTGTGTATTTGTCAGAGATATAATGAATAATATTTGTTATGTATGGAATAATTTATTGACGCAATTATTTGGCGAAGAACGCTATGTGGGCCGCAGTGGGACATCGGCATCATGGCATCTGATTATAAACTTGATGATTGTGGATTCAACCCTCATTCGGAGGAATGATTTTAAATTATTTTTATTTTCCTAGCGAGACTAAAAACGAGACAATGTGCGGTATTGAGTTCTGCTACTCAGCAATCAATGTCTTAAAAATTGTGCATGCTCAAAAATTCTGCAGAAAATGGGAAACCAAAGTGGTTTAATGGGGAACTGAGTGCCTTAGTTCTAGGTTCCCAGGTTGCCTCTGCCTACTTTGCTATTTACGGGATTATTTCATGAAAACATATATATACTTTTTGTTCAAATGTATCGGTTTTTTTTCATACATTTCATACTAAACTTGACGGCTTAGACAGTTTATGGAGTATTTTGTCAATTCACAGCTATCGACATGTTGCAGAAGTCTTGACATACGCTCATTGCAGTCTTGAAAATTGTGTACACTAGGTTTTCTCTGCCTACCTTGCTTGCTAAAAATAATAAAACGTTGATATCAGTAAGTACTTTCCATAACTATTTACACAAAAAAAGTCATATTGCTAACTATTACTTTCATATAAAATCTGTCTTGATAAAAAAAATTGACGATCTCCCGTCATGCAAGAAAATATGCCTCTGGCGGTGGCGTGATAAATCTCACGTAATAAATGTTAGATTACGAGATGTTCTGAAGCGTAATAATATATCTACCAAATAAAATGTAATGAGTTTCCTAGTCGTCAGTAAATTTCCCCTTTACCCGACTGCGACGAGACCCACGTTTTAGCTTCATATCTTTTTTGCTACAGGCACTTCATAATTTTCGAGACATCGCGTATTGAATGGTGGAGCTTAACGCCTCGCTTGATCTTGTTACCAGACTAAGAAAAAAAAAATAAGTTTCAAAATAAATTATTTCTTTATATTAAAAGTTTCAAAATAAGTAATACTTGGGTTTTATTTGCCGTTACGTGATACGTCGAAACGATTAACGCTATGTAATATACATATATAGCCTATAACTTATTCTACAAATGGACTATCAAACACAAAAATAAAGTTTCAATTTGTACTATCAGTTCCTGAGATTAAAGTGCTCCAACAAACAAATTGTACAGCTTTATAATATTTTTTTCCGTATAAAACTAACATTAACAATGGGGAACGGAGTGTTTCAATACCAGGTTCCATAGGTCTACCTCGCTGTGTGCGGGATTCAGCGTGAAGCTGCAAAAAATAATTAACACACTTGTACTACAGGCAGTTCATTATAAGGTCATACAGCCCTACCACAAATCTTACGCTGCCTCATTACGCTGCCGTCTCATTGAATTATGAAAATGAAGGAATGAGTGCGCTTGTGCTTGAACAATGAAGCTTGAATTTAGTTAATTATTTACTTGCCTGGTATGGAATATTCGGTTATTATATGCTTATATTAAAAATATATAATAGTTTTATGTAAAAAACAGTTCTAAATTAAAATAAAAATAATTAAATTTACTTTAAGCTTTACTGTACCCCACACGGGAAATAATTATTGGTAAATTATTTAAATTACACCGTGATAGTAATTAGGCTGAGAGTTCTGTCACTCAACTCGCACTTTTTCTAATATTTGACGAATAATGTGTACAGAGTGTCTTAACACTAATTGAGACACTTCCATTCTCTCCACACACTCAAATAAAAAATATATTTTCCATTTGCCTTATGCCTTAAGGTACACACAAAAAGTATTTAAAAAAAAAGTTACCTACTTTGATTTATAAACAGTATATGACTAATAATAAATCTCTAATTATTCATACAGGTTATAGTATAAATATTTAATTTCTATGTAAGTATCTATGTAAATTCTAATATTTGCAATTTGCAAGTAGAAATTATGGAATTTCATAGTTCAGTTGAGTGGTAGCGCGACACATCGTCTCTTCATACGACCGCATTGCTAGAGCAGACTACTTTAATCAAATGTTAACTAACTTAATACATTTATGATTCTAAATTAAAATTTGTTTTCATTTAATAATGTGAAAAAATAATTTAATTGATCCCCATGGTGCAGTGGAACCGCGTTTGACTGAACCGCGTTGGTTATAGGTTCGATCCTCACTCGGAGGAGTGAAGAACTTAGTGCCTAACACTAAGCTCCCTTTGTCAACTTTGCTATAGGTACATGGAACAGCGTGAAACTTGGTATTCCTTACCATATTTATGGAGATTTAAAAGATTACTTATTTTAAATGTTAAGTAATTAAAAATGGAACAAAAGTATTTAAATCTCGCCTTTTCAATAGTCCTATTTCCTTTTCAGTATGACCCAATAATCTATATATATATAAGGACTTGTCCTCACTGACTGAGGTAAGACGCACGCACAGCCGTAACTGCTGATGGTAGAAACGTGAAATTTGGACAGATGTTTACTTTTGTAATCTGGACATCCACTAAGAAGGGATTTTGAAAAATTTTTAATCTAAAGGGGTGAAATAGGGGTTCAAAGTTTGTATGGAAAAAAAATTAAATCGGCACCGATTTTCATAAAATTTGAAATTTAGACTCTTAAAAATATTTAATTGAACATGTGTTTCATGGTTTTTTAGAATTCACCCCCTAAGGGTGCAAATAAGGGGTTCAAAGTTTGTATGGAAAAATCTTTAAATCGCCACCGATTTTTATAAAATTTGAAATTTAGACCCTTAAAAATATTTCAGTGAACATATGTTTCGTGGTTTATTAGAATTCACCCCTAAATACGTAAGCGAAGCTGCGCGCGTCCGCTAGTAATCAATAAGTCTACAAATTAAAAACATACTCGTATATACCAACTATAATTTACGAAATTAATAAATTGTAAACATAAACCGATTGAAAAGGCTGAATGGGTAATTAATTTAAATATGTCATATACATTTCGTAGTAAATTTCGCATTGCATGCATTAATTATTCCAATTTTGTGCGGTCACGCCGTTTCCCTGTGACGTGACATGTTCAGAAACCTTGTCATGGATTTTGGTGGATTTTATATAAAAAAATATTATTACTTATTTCCTTTTTTTTATTCGGAAACTGGTTGGTATGTGGGAAACACAAGTCACTGCGTTCTCCACTTTCCGCCCAATTTTGAAGATATTGCGTATTGAGTGACAGAACTAAACGCCACGCTTTGCTTTTAAATGAAAATAATTTATTCTCCGTGATGGGAATATAACCCATGACCGAGACGTTTACAGTCAGACGATGTGCCGCTACGCCAAGACGGCCACTATAATATTTCGTTTTTACTAATTATTATTAATTATGTATGTACTCCGCATATAGCAGGATAGACAGAGAAAGCTTAGAGGCAAAATACTTTGTTCTCCACTTTCAAGCCAAAGAGACGTCCTGTATTGAGTGGTGGGACTAAACAAGCTTGTCTTTAAAAATTTTATACGTTTTCTAAAGGAGTATATGTATGACTGCTAAATATCACAATGGGACTGTACAGGGGATGGCGGAAGGAAGAAGGAAAGCGGAAGAGGCGGAAAATATTCCATACTAGCGGCCCGCTCGCGGTTTCACCCGCGTGAATATATGTTAATATTAATTTCTGTCTCCATGACTACGTCCTAGTGACGTCTATGCAAAATTTGAGACTCCTAGCATTTGTAGTAACGAAGTTTCATACAAACTTTCAACCCCAAAAACAACCCCTTAGAAGTCGAATATTACAAATTCCAGTCTTAGCGAGCACCTACGTCCTATAAGTAACTCCTATGCAAAATTTGGAATTCCTAGCACATGTAGTTTCTGAGATTTCGTGATGAGTGAGTGACCTTTCGATTCGAACGTATGGCTTGGAGGTTAGAGCGCTTGGACAGTTTTAAATAGGTGCGGGTTCGATTTCTTCTACTGGTACATTAAATTTCCAAAAAACCTTCTTTCCTAAGTATGGAATACAGCTTTCAAAATTGTAAAATACCAATTTCCTTTTACATAGTAGGTATTTATATATCTATTTGTATTAGATAATGCTAAACTAAAAGCTGTTTAAGCTATATATAAGCTTACAAACGGCTAAAGTATAAAATATTTGGTTTGACGCGAACACTACGCTCGGCGGTGGAAGCCGTGCCAAATCAAAGAGACACATATCAGATTTGGCTGTTCCCACAATAGTACCTACACGTTTTCGGAGTTCGGTAATGTTTTTTATTTAAATTTATTGATTTTTTGATATATTTGATATGTATATTCGTGCCACAACGGCACAACGCTTGACTGTAAGATGGTTGTGAGTTCGATTCTCACTCGGGGAATGAGCTACTTTCATCTTTCTGCTCTTTTAACAAAACAAAGTGTTTCGTTAATTTCCTCCACGAAACAAGTAATGTCTGCAAAATGGGAAAAGGGGCGGAAAGTCAGGAACCCAATAAATTTTATAAATAGGTTCCCTCTGCCTACCCTGCTATATAGCAGGGTAGGCAGATCTATATAGATCTCCTATATACAGCGTGAAGTTAATAAAGTATCATAATTTCCGAAATTTTGTTCTCCATTTCAAAACTACTAATCATGAACCTATATGAAAAAAAATGTTCTATAACTTAATAAAATCTATATATGAGTATTTATTAGTATAAATAACTAAATAATAAAAAAAAAATACTAAATGACTCCGACAATTAAATCCAGAAAATCCTTTACTATTTTAAATTAAAACTGGGTCTACAGGCACCGCAGTTAAAGGTTGAAACGCTATAAACACCGCCGACCTATAATGATGCTTAAACATATGATTATATGACCTAATATCGTATACATTAGTTTTCATTGAGCATATTGCAGCGGTCAGAAATAATTATGTGTGGAATCCAACCAGACAATAAATCGGGGAGCCCTAATTTTGGATATGTTATTCAATCTAATCTTTTTAGAAGAGATTCTGTATGTTACTCCATTTCCCCAGTTTTACGTCCCTCTGCCTGCCAGCCATTATAAAAACTAAAAAATAAAAATAAATAAAAATAAATATCTAAGTATTTTTTTCTTATTAAGAATTTTTGAATGGTATTTAAAGAATACATTATTATATTTAAGAATATTATCTAGTGTACAGAAAGATACCAAGAATATCATACCCATGAAAGCATAAGTTGTGTCTTCATAAATTCAAATTCAAATTCAAAATATTATTTATTTAAATAGACTGTTGTAGGCACTTTTGAATCGTCGAATGAATGAAATAAATATTGAATTTAAAATTTAATATCTTCAAAATAAAATTTCCCATTAAAATATGAAACCTGTTAACATATAGAGATAAAAGAAAAATCTGCACGTAATATAAGATTTATTTTCCCTCCAAAATAGCTGTCACCTCCATCTTGTGTTACACGGCGTACACAAAATGTCTGCTCGTGACGTCACAAATTGTCCTTTATTGAGTTGCGAAATTACGGGCGTTGGCGCTCAGCGAACTAATTTTAGGGCATTATGCGAATAAAATTTCAGCAAATTGGAATCTTCATTCGTATATGTTTTACGTATATTATATTATATTTGAATTTATATTTGTCTTGGCATAGCGGCACTATGTCAGACTATAACTTTGCTGTGGTTTTTGATGTAGGTTCGATGCCCACTCGGGGAGTGATGAGCTATTGTTTTTGTTTCCTGGATCTAGTAACAATACAAAGCGCGACATTAGTTTCGGTATTCATCACTCAATATCTGAAAAGTTAGGAAAGTGAGGAACGTAGTGTCTTAACACTAAGCTTCTTCTGCCTACCCTGCTATATACAGGATACAGCGTGTAGCAGAAAAAAATTTTTTTATCGTTATATAGCAGCGTTCCTCTTAAATTTTAATGATAGTTAATAGTTCAACCATTGTCTCATTATATTATATTAAATTCTCATATTTATTTACTTTTTATTATTTAAAGATTCCTGTCACCAGAGATGAATATTCCGTTGCAGTGATTACTTTATCATACAATGGTGATGTATTTAAATTCTTCTCGCTTTGGGGATTACGTTTATTTCAATTTTCTATCATCTTACATGTATGTTTGTTTAAACGATACTCCCATTTTTCTAGAGAACACACAATTCTGAATGAAGCGATTGCTGCTTAACCAGCATTTTTTTTTAATCTAGTTCGTTAAATTATTAATCTTGTATTAAAAATTTTAATCAAATAATATAAACTTGAAATTGAATGGTCAGGAAATGAAAACTTCGTAAGGGATAACCGAGCATAACTGAACTTCGGATCAATGCCGTTGAAGTTAAACCACATTTAGCACCAACTTCTCTGACCGAACTCTGTACGTATAAGCGTTGCCGATTATCATATTCATGAAGTAAACGTTGAATTGTATATTTAGAAAAAGTTAAATGAAGAAATTTCAAATGAAACTGTTTCATATTTATTTTTATAACAATATTTAAATTTTGTTTTAAAAGACTTTTCGTAATAATAAATGATTAATTTTCTCTTATCCCCCGATGCAGTAGGGCTATTGACGTCTTTAACTGGTATCTGGTAACAAGGAAAGCTTGACTCTCTGTACTCTCTGGTTCCTCCGCTAGGGATGACAAAAGAGCTAAAAAAAATAAAACAATTACTATAGAGATATAAATAAAGATAAAGTATATAAGCAAAATTACTTCAATTTTCACAATAATTATATAGGATCGTATTTTTGATAAGCAAAAAACAAAAAAATATTATAAATATTAATATATATTTTAATTAAATTATTATTTTATTTTTGTTTTTTAATTAAAACTTTTATAATTAAGAAGATAGGTACAATAAATGCGGAATGAGATAAAAAACAATATTAAACAGGAGTTCGGGATCATTGATAACGTTAATTGGAGAGTCGAACCACTAATGACGTCTCATGCCTTTGAAATATCAAGTGTATATTGATTAATACGTATATATAAAATGATTTTATAGTGTTGTTTGTACGTTGATTATTTAATCTATACTAGTATTATAGTGTCAGAGTTTGTTTGGTTGAACACGCTAAACTAAGGAACTATTGACCCGATTTGAAAAATTATTTATTTGTTGGAACCAATGGGAGCGCAGTAACAATAAAAAACAAAAAAATTGGGAAGGCTTAAGAGCTTCCGAGAGATGACCTACAAATTATTTCCATTTGACCAACTGGGCAAAGGTACAGATAACGCCATTATGGTAGAGTCGGTCAGGTCAAATGCAGCTAGAGTTACGCTGCTTATCAAGCAATGTCTCGAATTAGGGCGGAGAGCGGAGGTTGGAGTGTTTTGACACAAAGCTATGTATGCATATCCTGCTATATACAGCCCAATTGACCAGTTGCAATTGATGTACGAAATATTGAGAGGTCTAGTGTAAAGTGGCTCTGTTCGTAATCCAGAGGTTCCAGAGTATGTAAGGTCAATGTACCTCATATTTCAATACGTTTTTAGCCTTAAGCACACATATCACTTTTGCACCATAGCACAATTATCACACAATTAAATACTGGATTAGAGCAAGACTACATACAATGATTGTGATTGAGATACCCAGTTGGGTGAACATTTATTTAGAAAACAACTACCACAACAACTCCATTTTTCCAATCTGGTAAAAAAACTAAATATTTTAAAACTCAAAAATTTAATATTTTTTTCTGCCGCAACCAAGGAAATAATATTTCAAATACAAAATTACAAATCTAAACGAAAGTCAGGTAAAAACACTAGTGAACAATAATGAGAATCACACATTTTTCCAACCTCCATACAAGGATCCAACGGTATATTTCATTACACGTAAAAGTAAAACAGTACTTAAAGGATACGTACAAAAGAGTGAATTTCAATAGTCCTGGCTTCAGGAAGCGATGGAAAGTCAGGTTTTTTTTTTGAAATGGTTATACAACTGTAAATGACGTAGTGCCATCGCTGATTAAAGTAGAGTAACTTGTGAATGGCATCGGTATATCTATTGAAAATTCACGAAAATGATTGAATATGGACTTTTTGAAATTGTGTGTTAGTGTTCTTGATTTCAATAAGAGTCATTGCATTTTTTTCACGCTTTTTCCCACAGGTAAACAGAGAATGGGTAGAGTTAGATACTCTTACCGCTTAATTTTAAAGCGAAACTCTACTCTTTGTCTTGTTAATGGAAATCGAACCCGTTGCGACTATACTCAGACGTTGTAGGCGGCCCCGACAACTCCAATGCGAAGAAATGTAAGAAACATAACTTTTCACAAGAAAACCTAGATTGAGGCCGTCGTGACGCAGGGGCACAAGCGTGTAACTTTAACGCGACGGTTGTGGTTTCGATTCCCATTCTGGGAAGTTAAATATTATTTATTAATATTATCATGTCTTCGCTTTGATACCAAGGCAGACGAACGGCGTTGAGTTACGCCTCTCAACACGCAATACCTCGAAAATTCGGAGGAAAATGGTGAACTGAGTGTCTACTACTGCCTAAGGGTATGCGGTATATAGCATAAAACTAAAAAAAAGAAGGAAAACCACTCAGATTAAAGGTTTTATTGACATTAACAAAATGCTTAGAGACAACCATACCATCACCATAAGATCTAATCCCTGATAACCGTTGCCATATCAGAAAAGTGACGACTTCGACGAGGAGCATATGAAAATGTAACATAATAATGAATATTCAAGCCCACGCAGATTATTGCCGTGAATGAAACTTTATCAGAATTAATGATATTCGAGAAGTTTCTCGTAGTTAGGTACTAAGAAACTTGGTAATTTATTAGCAAACAAGTACGCTAGTTGAATGTCAATACTTGTGGATAAGTTTGCACGTGGACTTATAATTATAACGCGTTCCTAAACTTTACTTTTGTTATTGAAACTTCAAAGTTATCAGATTTCTATTATGTTTTATAAAAACAATGTTTTGAAATGAAAATCTTTGTTGATTGTATACAAAGTTTTACAGTACATAAATTGGATTAATTAAAATAACTTATTAAAATATACCAAATTTGAAATGTTACGTTGAGTGGCGTGACTCAACGCCGTGGTTTTTTGCACTGTCCCAATGCGCCACGATGACTGCAACAATGTTTCTATTTAAAACAATATCCATTCCCCTAATCTGGTAACATCTTTTAAATATACTGAAAGTGAGGATTGAACGGACATTCCCTCCGGGGGATCCTGATATTTTAACATGATCTTCCTCCAGGATTCCTGCCTCACTTACCACTCACTCTTGCTCTGACAATGTTATCTATGAGAAAATCACATTATTATGTATTTGCGCGACAAATGGACGAATAACGCTAACCGATTTCGATGATTCTTTTTTTATTTTAAAAAGGGTTCGATGGCTTCAAGGGTAGTTTGATGAGAATTTGGTTAGATTCTGATTATAGGGTCCATGACGCAGTAGCAGTAGTTTTCTAGTTGAAGTTAGTATTTTTTGTTAAAAATTATATGCAACTTCAACCTTGCAACGTGCTGAAACCACCTGGACACATATTCCTTTCGCAGTAAACCTAAAAACGAACGTAATACCAACATTTTATACCACTAAACGGTCACTCCGTTTTATAAATCATTGATTTTGTAAACACTAAATAGACATTCATTCACACAAAGGCAGGCTATCAAATGCATTCCAGCACGAATGAACGATTAATTTGTCGAACTTCGATCGTTAACAGAACTTGGTTTAGCTACATCAAAGCACTTTATTGGCCTATAACAATACTAATAAGGATTTCCAAATTCACCCTGAAGCCACGAATTTTGTATTTATAAGTCTATAAAATTAATGACTATTTTATCTTTCTATTTAATTTTTTTTTTAACTTAACTGAAGCAATAAATAGTTTTATGAATAAATTTATAGATTTGATTGGATACTTATAATTATTTTTCTTTTTAGTTTAACGATGTATCCAGGAATTTAGGATAAAGGGAACCTAGTGTTACGACACTCCGTTTTCCAGTTTTCGGATGGGTTCCGCTACTTTGTTATATCTATTACATACATTACTTATGTAATGGAGGCAGAAAATGGAGAGAGTAAAGGATAGAATGGACATAATTGTCCATTTTGTCCATTCTATTCTCACAAGAGGAGTAGAACTAAAAGAAAATAATATAATATTTACCAAAAAAACAAATGTAATAGTAACTTCGCTACGACTTTCAATATTTCGAATCACACCACAGTGTATAGGAAATTGGATCGCTTCACGCCTCCGAGCTTAGACTTATCGTCTCTGCTTTATATTTTCAGTAACTTTTGTATTTTAACGTATAAACTGTAGATTATTTTTACTGTCATACAATTGTTTGAAAAGATATTTATTTGTATTTGTTACAAAAAGGATTATGTATAGAGAAAATTAAAAAATAGAACTATAATTTATGAGTAATAAATAAGTATATAATGTGAAATAAAAACTTTTTTCCTTATTTCAAGCAATTGTTTAGTAGTTTCGAGTAGCCAGGCAAAGCACGGCGTTAAGTCCCGCCATCAACAGGCAATGCCTCAAGAATTCGGCGAAATGTAAGGAACGGAAATGTGTGAATGAAGAACGGAGTGTCTTTACATTAGGTTCCCAGGTTCTTTCTGCCTACCTTACTATGTGCGGGAAGTTAAAAATAACTTAAGAATATGTAAAGTTTTAAGTACATATACGTTCACTTATCTAAATACAATCATTTTTTAATATATTATGATTTTGCAAAATATATATTTTTTAAATAGCAGCTTATTTTCAAAAAATTATAATCCATCACGTTGTATTGTCTGTATTGCTCTCATATCGATTACAGATGATACCTAGGGATGCGACCCAGATATCGAGATACTTGTATAACCAGTACTATGAAGTCCGAATGTCTCTTACTGGGATTAAATAGGGGTGTGATAGGTACATCACTACTCCGATATTGTCTTCTACGAAATATAATTATTTCTTTTTTCATATCCTAATTGATCATCTCCTATGATAAGTGAATAGAACCTAGTGAAGTCATACTCCAGATTCTGCTTACGTTTATAAAGGTTTTTATAACATAAGTAAAGAAAACAAACTTTGTGTTAAGTATAAGTAAAGAATCATAATGTGAATGACGCCTGTGGGTTCGATTTCTACTCCGGGCAATGATTATATGTAAATTATTTTCATTTCCCGGCTTTAGTAAACGAAGCACGAAAAATAACGAAGCATCTCGAAAATTCTACAGAAAGTCTGGAATGGAACGTCTCATTCTTCATACCAGTATGTCGTGTTTCCAGACAGAGGCTAACTGCGTTACAGCTTCGACGACCGCAATTCCTTTCCAAAAATTAAAAATTCAATTTTAAATTTAAATTAGCAACAAAAATATAATTAAACATTCACATTAAATATTCATATGTGTTCAGCCCTGACTAGTTACATCCCATGAGAAATTATCTAGTTGCTACTATAGTGTAGTATAGTGTAAGGGGATACGTGCGATACGGTGCGAACAATATGCATGCATTTCGTTAGCCTTTTAGCATATGTTGGTGTTATATAAGTTATAATTTACTGCGGAATATGAAATATTTTAAATATATTTATATGAAAAGATAAAAGCTATCTCTTAGCGGTGTTGAGTTCCGCCATTCAACACTCAAGAAATTGAAGGAAAGTGGGGAACGAAACTGTCTGAATTTCTCCAGCTCTCCATTAAGACGCTTCCGTTCCCTACTCACCGCCAAATTCTTGAGGCATTGCGTGTTGAGTGGCAGAACTCATCGCCACATTTGGTCTTGTTACCAAAACGAGAAAATAAAAACAATTCATTCAATGGAAAACGAATTCACAACCCTCGCGTTTACAGCAAAACGATGTGCCGGTGGCCCACGAACACATCATTTACTTTGAAAATATTTTTACCTATCAATAAAAAAATATTTGAAGTACGAAAGAGAAAACTAAGCAAAACTGCCAATATTGCACAACTCTTTCAGAATTCAGAATAAAAATCTAAAGCGTATTCCATTCTATACAATATTCAATCTATCATGTGACACTACGAAATGTAAAATAAATCTATAGGGTCGTCAGTTCGAGTCCCGGTCTACGTGACTGGAATTTGACATTCGGGATTTTTGCTATAAACTTCCCGACAAAGTTTGTGAAGTACGGAATGAAATTGGCCGTGTCATTGAATAGCTTTGGAATATGTGTTGAAGCTTTTGTGGCTTAGTAGGAATATATCTGGCTAACTTTTAAATGTGGCTTCGCCCGCGTGGTCAAATGAAATAACTAGAACTTATAGATATATGATAAATAAAACATTCATAATGGGGAAGGTACCTTTGTCCCCACGTATCTATACATATCTAGAAAATATATATATATATACAATCTTACATAAATTGTAGCCTTGTAAGCTATATTACCGTAAACTTTCATCCAAATCCGTTCACTAGTTTTTGAGTTAAACTGGAACAGACATCAATCCTTACAAACTTACACAATTATTCTAATCGTAGGATATCTAGTTATAGTTAACTACTTTGAAACAAAATATTTATCTTATTATAGTAAATCAAAGTACGTACCTGACTGTGAAACATGATTTTACGTAAACGGCCGCTAGCATTTTGGTTTAGGCTTGTAATAATACACGTTAAAATAACTTTACTATATCAAATAATAATGAACGCGTTAATTATAATGAAATAATGGAAGAATGATTTTAATGAGGAGTTTTAATTAATATAATAAATGTGATTTGGAAATGATGCCGTCGTGGACTATCGTCTGGCAGTAGGTTTGGCTCTAGGTGGAATGCGTGAAAACGCGGTGTTAAGATCCGCCACTCAAAATCCAATGTTTCGAAAATATTGCTATGGTTGAAGAATGAAATGTCTTAATATTATATTCGCTCTACGCTACTACGCTTTCATAGCAATGAAAAGTAAATTGGAAAATGTTGAGTATTGTTTAAGGGATAAAGCGTGAAACTTAAAAAATATATTAATATTGACATCGTTATGATAAAATAATTATATAAATTTTATAATTATGTATGTGTGTTCACGTTCAAATAGATTTTTTGATATTTTTTATACTTAAAACATTTTACAACAAGGCCATCTGAATGTAAACGCGACGGTTGTGGGTACGATTCTCACTCAGGGGAACAAATTATATCCATTTCCTCGCTATTATTCCACCACGTGGCTTGGAAAAGCCTGTATTTTAGTATCTTAAGCTATGTACATTATTCAAATTTGTACCGAACAGTATTTAAAGTTATTAAAACTAATAATATATCAAATGGACAGTAAAATTAACACAAAATAAACTTAACTACGATTCAAAGCAACTCGTGAAATAACAGAACAGGAAGCGGTTTGAAAACAATTAATTATTCCGCAATAATAGCGTGCCTCATTAAACCCTAACGAAATAGTTCGAAATTGTCTTCCTGGCACTAAAGTACCTACGCTGATGCTGTGCTACCAAGCTACCATACATTTTGTTTTAATTAGGGGAAGCCTTTGGACCAATTATGTAAGAACAAAGGGTTCCAAAGTATTGAAAATTAAATGGTGTGTTCATTATTAAATACAAACTACTAAGATTTAATATATTTACTAAGTTTAAAACATTTAGATACTTCCTATGTGCACTTAATTTGTTCTCCTATCTATTTTCTCAATGGATTTCGAATCAATTGAAAGTTTATTTAATAAAAGAATATTTGAATGTCATGAATGTCTAAAGTGAGAATAAAATAAAAAATGGTTTGAATTTTATGCAGGATGGCTATCATTGTATCCTACTAATAAGTTTTATAAATGTGACAATTTGTGAGGATGTTCGTTCCATTTTCCCATAAAAATTAGTGAACGGGTTTAAAAAAACTTTACACGTACATCATAACAACCTATAGGCTACAATTTATTTAAGTTTTTTTTATATACATATTTTTTATTATATTACTACAAGCTAAGGCGGACGAATCCGCGCGTGGGCCGCTTTTGCCTTGACAGAGCGAAGAATTAAAAATATTAATTATTTTACTTCCCGATGTTCACAGTTACACCCAAGAATCGAGCCTGGTCTATAAAAACAAATCGTGTACAACGAGAATAAATAAAGTCATTGTAAAAACTATTTCATTTGTTGGTTCACATAACATACATATTATAAATATTAATGATATAAATAAATAAACCTAATATTAGCTAGTACATGAAATTAGTCATGTATTATTAATGAACAAGATTTTGTGGCCGATGTAGCTACTGTACTGTGTAACACGAACGTATCACTAATAGGAACATACGGACGGACAAAATTATAGTTGTTTAATCAATATGAGAGTGTTCATTTAAAACTATAAGTAAATTGGTGGGCGACTCCCACTTTAGAGAACCTACTGAAGCACTACGTACTCCCAATTTCCACTTATTTTGGCGAATGAGTGTAACCAGGGCCGGGTAGTCAGTGCCCATCCCAGGAATTGTCCATTTAAGAAATTTTAAATTGAAATTTTACTAACAAAAAACGTCTATATCCAGGCCGAAAGCATGATGCACAACTCACAATTATTTTCACTTGAAATTTCCAAAAAATAACCAAGCGGGCGAAGCCGCAGGTGATGCTAGTGACATTAAAAATAATTCAACAATAAACCATCTAATAATAAAGCTCGAATAATTTCAATCCCGTGAATAACGCACAAATAATTATGTCATAACATGTCGACGGTTAATTAACCGCAAAATGGCTGTGTACCTAACCACTGCCCAGACTAGTATAATTTGTAAATGCCCTATATTATACGAGCTCCGGCCTCTATATACCTATAGACATACATATATGTATATGTAAAGTAGAAAATTAGAAGGTGAGTGATGATTGATAGCTTAGTTCCCTAATTATTCTATTGTTTAGATAAATTTCGGCGTTAAGTTCCGTCACTCAAGACGCAATTTGCCGATTGTGGTCGAAAAAAGAGATATAGAGTGTCTCAACACTAAGTTCTCTTTATCCATCTTGTTATTGAAATATCCTTAGTAACAGCTTTGTTATATCATCATATTTTTATTTTTTGTTAGGAGCTTCAAAGATCTTTTCGCATATATTTAGCACGGTAAACATGGGGAGCCAAGTTTTAAAACATTCCGCCTCCTGCCTCGTTTTCTACCCACACCGTCGGAACCGTCGACGACCGTCGCGTTTATAGTCAGGAAACCTAAGTATTTCTCTTTCTCAATATTTTTATTTTTCTTAATAAGCGTCATCTATCAAAGTTTATATGAATCAAGTATAACTTAACGTCATCATGTAGTATTGGAAAACACCGATAGATGTCTTAGATTTGAAAACAGTCTAACCAATAACCTACCTACCCGGGTACCCCTCTTTTAGCGCAACTTGAAAACATCAATAATCTCTAGTAGTAATAATCAATTTTACGGTAGTTCTAGGTTCAAATATTTTGTCGTTCATTATAAAGTATGGAGCTAGAAGAATATTATGAAATCAAACTTTATAATCACACCTTTTTTTAAATAATAAGATATATTTTATAATGCAATGCAGTTGTGTTTTGAATAAGCCTGAAACAAGTATCTGTTGAATATCTGTTACTCTTACTTATTTTTTAAGAATGAATTTGTATCTACAATCATTTTGTACAGAAAGCTTATTCCTACAAAACAAAGGTGACTACTCAAATTCTTCTTAGCTTCACGCTGTATCCCGCATATAGCAGGATACGACAGAAGGAACCTAGTGTTCCAACGCCCCGTCCAATATTCGCGAAACTGCTTGCTCAACGACGCGTTTTATCTTCATATCCTTGCAAGGAAATCGAACCCATAACCCTCGTATTAACATTCTCAATAGCTATAATAAGAATCTATAATTTATATTGTTATTTTAACCTTCACAGTCGGCCAATGAACTGATCAATTAAGCTAGCAACAGTTAGTTACGTAAAGATAACGTAACTATTTAGGCCCGCATACACAAATCTTCCATGCAAATTGAAATACCTGGCGTGCTTATGAAAAAATTGAAAACATCTATTCTATTAGACAATTGTAGAAAAAAACCCGGTGAATAACTTGCTTATATGCTTTCATTTTTTTTAGCATTGCGCTATATCCAACGATTAGTGTTTATTTCCACGCGGCGTTAAGTTCCGCTTCTCAATGTCCGAACACACAATGTCCGAAACGTCACTTTCTATGTTATAACATATTAATCTACACCCATATTGTATTACTCGTTTTATATCTATACTAGTATAATAAAACGGAAGAGTTTGTTTATTTATTTAAACGCTAAAATCTCTGGAACTACTCGTCAGTTTTTTTTTTTTGCTTGTAGGCCACATTCCTCAGAAGTGCTATAGGCTATAAAATTACGGTATAACTAATAATTTCTCCAGAACAGCTGAAATATAGTAACAGCTAAACTTGAGGCCTTGGTGGAGCAAGGGCACATAATGTGACTGTAAAAACGGCTGGTTGTGGGTTCGATCCCCACTCGAGGAGATGAAATATTTATTTAAATGTATATTTACATTTATTCGCTCTGGTGTCGAGGCAAAAGCACGGCTTTGAGTTCTGCCACTCAACACGCAATGCCTCCAGAATTCGGCAAAAAGTGGGGAACGGAGTATCTTTCCCTCTCCCTACCCTGCTGTGTGCAGGATACAACGAGAAGCTGGTTTTTTTTTACACCTGACTTATCTTCTACTTTTTCTACTACTTTATCTTCTCTCAATCTTCATACATAGGATGTGTATTAAATAACAAAAATTTTAATAACCATTACTAATTTAACCGTGACCAGATAGATATATGTATAAATTAATTGATATGAGAATTTTAATACTTATCTATCTCTATTATCTACGAGGCCCGTTTTCAAATGTTATTAAGTTTTTTTTTCAACGCTGTATCCATCACAAGCCGCATACCTGCAGGTTAAACAGAGGGAACCTGGGAACCCAGTGCTAAGACACTCCGTTCTCACTAAAACACTTCGTTCCCCAAGTTCTGGACGTTCTGACGGCGTAGGTAGTTTATTTTGCCACATATGAAAATATTTTAAATATGCATAAACAATTTTCTTAACAGAAAACGAACTAACAACCTTCGCAAGCACAAAAACACTAATCAACTGTACCATAATGACAAAAAATACCCAAATTATAAATAATAACACTAGAAGAAGTTAAAGAAGGTATACCACAAAAAATTTGGAGAGAAGTCAAGTACTAAAAAGGTCGTCGATGTATCCGTACATGAATAGAAACATTTCAAAGGGCGGAAAGCCGAATTGTTATGTCGGCCTCGTAGCGAGACAATGGACTGAAGCGAAACACATCTCTTGCGAAATATCATACTATATTATATCTGAAGGAGACTTGCTAAGATTATTTAAAAAGCTAGAAATTTTGTAATATTTTTAAAATATTATTCTAGATTATGAAAGATAGAAAAATTTGAAAACAACGGGTTTTGAAGCCGCGCTTAAGTGGAATAACACATAAAAAATGTTAAAAATATTTAATAAGTGGCATTCTCTCTTGCCAAATGTAGAGATAGCAGGGAACCTAGTGTCAAGACGTTCCGTTCCCATTAAAACTCTTACGTTCCCCACTTTCAGCCGATATCTGGAGGCATTGCGTGTCAAGTGGCGGAACTAAACGCCGCGCTTAACTCATTACCAAAGCGAGGAAATGAAAATATTAAATATTCGAGCGGGAATTGAAACCACACTCTGTCGCTCCCTTGTGCCAGGAGTTGCCTCAATTTCTGTTAAAATTTTTAAATTAATTCTCGTCAATGAAAAATAATAAATAAGTAGATATATGTTTTTCTATTATTTGTAACCAAGGAACATATACTCCAGAGTTGTTTGTAACCTTAGCAGAAAGTTTCCATATATATATGAGTATATATTATCTTTTTCCAGGATGTATGTATTTTTCCTTTAAACAATAGTTAGCTGGGTAATTAAATTAACTTTGTAAACAACTAATAATGTTAAACTAGTAATGTTACCGTTGTTCATTTTTCTGTTGCGTGGTGGAATTCAACGCCTCTATTTCTTTAGGCAAGGAATAATAGAGAACGGAGTGTCTTAACTCTTAACACTAGTTCCTCTCTGCCTACGTCAAGCTAAAAAAAATCTTTAATAATCCCAAAGTAACCCATGGATCGTGCACAGTCAGAAATTTCCCAACCGCGTAACAGTGACGTCGAATTCCTACTATCTCCGTAATTCGTACCACAATTATTTTTACTTTACACTAAATCCTGAATTATTAATTATATTAATAATTAAACATTACTCAAATTCTATTACAGTATGAGTCAATTAGTCATAGGCTAACGAATTATTATTTAATTTTCCGCATATAGCAATGAGGGCAGAGGGAACCTAGTGTTGACAATCTGTTTCCAAGTTCCAAATTCGTATGGCGAGACCCAACACTGTTTATCTGACGATGATAATTAGTATTATAATAATTTCCCCTCGTAGAACTGAACGCATAACCACCGCCTGTTTAGTTAGCCACTAAGCCACTATGTCGATAGGTTCATTAGGAAACGTGGAAACTTATGTAGAAATTACCATTGAAAACGTACCGTCTACTTAGTAGGCATTGTTTTGTATAATCTAAATCTTTGAGTTCGTTCAAAGTAGGCTGTGTTAGCTTAACCTATATCACATATTATGTTACTTAATGAGAACAGAGCTAAATTTAACTTATTTAAATATATATTTTTGTTAATTTCAATCGTGAGTTCAATTCCCACCCGAGGGAATGACTGTCGCTCTGGTAACCAGACATAGCGACGTTAAGTTGCGGTACTCAACAGTTGCACAAAAAGTGCAACAAATGTCTTAACAGCTAACACTAGGTTCCCTCTCTCCACATGAGTTGCAAGTCTAAATACACGCTTTATCCCATGCAACAGGATAGACAGAGGGAACCTGTTGTTGAGACACTCCGTGCTCCGCGGAACTTTGCGTAACTCAACGCCACACTTTGCCTTGCTAGCGTGAAAAAATAAAAATAACTATTTCGTCAAAGTATGTATCATAAATAACATTTTACCACTATTATAATTCATATATTTTCTCGTAATAAGTACATTTATTTATTATTCAAATTGATTTCTACATTTTATAATATGGAAAATTGAATTTAATGTGAGCATTTGAATTTTATTTGTAATCGACTTCAATAAGAAGAAGGCTATCAATTCCAGTGTATACGTTTTTTAAAATAAAATTTTAAAAAAGCTAAATTACTCATTAAATTTAGTTTTATTGAATTTGTCACTAACATTGACACCGACTCCAAATATAAAGGAATTTAATAGTTAATAGATATCAATACTTTCGTTTGTTGTTCTTTAATTATTATCTTTACTTTGAAATGCTTAAATTATTATTTCCTACCTGTTAATTTACGTTTTAATTTGCGCATATATGTAGTTTTGAAGTCGGCTTTTTGGTGGTAAGATTCTCCGTTCTCCACGTACTGCGCAATTATTGAGAACTTGCATGTAGAGTAGCGTAACTTAACGCCACGTTTTGTCTTCTTGTCAGAACGTACGTACGAATCGAACCCACAACCGTCTCGTAAGTATTTTCCAAAATTACAAAAAGCTATGGAAAATTTTTATGGAAAAATTTCTGGAGATTAAATGTATTGTAGAAACAATAGCCATTAATATTGTTAAGCTAAGAAGCTAAATCTTTTAATTTTAAACGCTTCGTTACCTTTTACAATACTAAATCAGTTTTATTTTTGTTTGCATCGTTGATTAATGTCCATGACGAATCAACCTAAGACTTAATTTAGACGTGCTAACGTTAATCAGAGCTTTGAACGCTTTGAACTTATCTTTAATTTCAATTAGTCTCTAGGATTAAATCTTTTCAAAATAATTCATTTAGAGTGACTTAATGTTAGTTTTTTTTAATGTTAGTTAAAGGTTAATTTAAGTTTCTGAGTATTGTCAAACATTAATCATATTTTTTTTAAGTGAGAAAAATCTTATTTTGGGATGATTGAGATAATTTGGAGTAATGAATATTCACAAATTCCGATAAAAAAGCTGAATTTAAAAAAAAATATAAATAAAAAAAATATCATAAGATCGATATGAATAATAATCGAATAAATCGATTTCATATATCACGAATACATCAAAATCACATATATACGAGTATCGGACGTACAACACGCATATTCGCCACGCGAACGATAAACGTTACTTAACAACACTTAATGGTATTCAATGCAAACGTGAGAAATCCCATTGAAATTAATAGTATCGCCTTCTAGTACACCAGTGTTGCGGCAAACTTTGAACTAACCAGTCGTATATAATGTGGAAGGTTATAGCATTCGTCGGGCTAGTTGCTGCCGCTCCGAACAACTTAGTTAACGTAAACTTTAATGCAATCAACGAGTTTTCCTTAAAGTTACTCCAAAATGCGTATACGTTTCAAGAAAATTTCGGTGATAAGAACTTGGCTCTATCGCCATTATCAGTCTGGAATATATTCTCGTTGTTAGCTGAAGGCTCAGCAGGAGACACTTTTACGGAACTAGTGAGGGAGCTTCGACTGGCGGAGAATTTGAAGGAAACACAATTATTACATTCGGCTATCACTTCCTTGTTGAGGATAAAGGTCGATGATGTCACAATCAACAGCAAATCAGCCATGTTTTCCGACAATACGCTAAAAATTTATAAGGAATTCTGCGAATCTGCTCTATATTACGACACTGACGTGTTCTCTGTTGACACAAACAATACAACAAAACTTGCCAGTGATATTAATTATTACGTATGTGTAGCGACTGAGGGGAAAATCCGTTCAGCAGTTCGACCGGAGCTACTTGATAATTTAAGACTAATTTTGGTCGATGCACTTTATTTCAAGGCGAGCTGGACCAATCCTTTCGACCCGACTCAAACTAAGGAAGAAGCTTTCTACAATTCACAGGGCAAAACGATAGGAACTGTTAATATGATGTACCACAAAGCACCGCATAATTTTGGAGATTCCAATTTAATTGGAGCACAAATTTTAGAAATGACTTACGGGAAGAGTGAACAATACTCCATGTTAATTCTTTTACCATTCGATGGTATGCCATTGCAAACGTTATTAAGCAATTTGGCCACTCAACCATTGGACTGGATGTCAGATTTTAAGATATCTGGCGACTTACCCGATATAGATTGTTATATACCTCGTTTTAAGATTTCATCTCAGGTTGATTTAATCCGACCACTGCAGTACGGTGGGATACAGCAGATATTTGACAAAGACAAGGCTCAGCTACCCGGCGTCTCTGACAGTCCGTTGTATGTATCAAAAACAGTGCAAAATGTGGAATTGGAAGTGACAGAAGAAGGTACAGTGGCTGCCGCGTCAACGATCGTAGGATTGGAAGATAGGATCTTAGGGCAGCGTTTTGAAGCGAATAAAGAATTCGTGTTTCTTATTCAGGAAAGAACAACTGGACTGATAATATTATCTGGTGTATATGCGGAACCATCTGTTGTTTAAATGTGTTCAATGAAATATATTATATTGTTAATTTGTTTATTAGTTTTTAATTTCGTTTAAACTCTACCAAAAATTGTTTGTAGAAAATCACTATAGAATTTACAAATTCATTCTTTATATACATAGATAAGGTAAAATTAATGTTTAACAATATTTTAGAAAGTTACGACGAATTTTAATGTGCCATAGCAGACCGGTGCTATAGGTTAAGTAAAACAATATTTCAACTGATTACTTGTCATGTAACGTTTTTAAATAATTATTAATAATAAATAATCAACAAACGTTATAAGGTCGTTATGGTTGAGTGCTCACAACTTGCAAATCATAGTTATGGGTTCTAACTGAGCTAAATACTTAAAAATGCATAAAAAATGCTATTTTTGGTAAAATTTGGACTGAAAGTGGAATAGGAAATGAAAATATTAAGTTATATACGAAGGTATAGAGCATGAAACCTAATAAATAAATCATTAATTTTTACACTAACTTCTTAAATTTCATGTTAATTTTATCGTCATTCCAAACTTAATTGTCAATAAAACGCTACTTCCAGTAAGTAGCCTTAAATTAGTAATAAAAAATGTTATCAAATAACAATTGAATGTATTTTAAAAATACTTTGCAGAATTCAAAGTAATAATATGAGAATCTGACGTAAACAATAACATAGCTATTATTACATATAAACCCGCAAAAGATAATCACAAAATAATAACACTAATATTCTAAAAAAATATAAATGTATTTGGCTTAAGACTGAGAGATATTAGTTTTCCAGTATGTTCTTTAATCAATTACATGCTGTATCCCCCATATATCAGGATATGCAGAGGGAGCCTCGTCAAGACACCCAATTCTCCATTTTCTGCCTTATTTTCGAGACATTGCGTGTTAAGTTTTGTAACGAAGGAAAGGGAGAAGGAGAGAATTGAAAAAAAAATTCTATTCTAGTGTGGTAACTGAACCCATAACCATCGAGTTTACGACCCAAATACTAAGTTAGTCCTCGTTCGTTAATTTTAGGCTCCATCTTTCTTAGCGAAGCCGCCGTGCCGCAGGGACCCTGAAACACAAAGTAGTCGTTCAGTCCTACAAGATTTTTTATTAATATTTAAATTTTTTCGCTCTGATTTGGCACCAGAGGTAAAGCAGAAGCGCGGCGTTAAGTTCCGTTACTCAACACGTCATGCCCTCTGTATACCCTGCTATGTGCGGGATACAGCGAGAAGCCGAAAAAAAATCTTTATTAATGTCTGAGTAAAAAGACGTGAGAAAAATAAAAAGAAAATTGGCTTTCGCAGCCTTCAATTTTCATATAATATGGAATAATAATATAATAAATAATATCGATTTCTGATATAGGTACTTATTAAAACATTGAACTGTTGTAAAAGTTTACAGATAAAATAATCTTTATAACGGGATTTTAAAGAGATATTATTGAAAGGGATTTTCCGTCGGGATTTTTAAGCAATTGGGCTATACGTGGGAAAGTGTGAAGCAAAGCAATTACTCCTTATTTTAAACTCCATTATGACGCAGTGGTATGACATCTAACTGTAATACGTTTTGGATTCAATTCCGACTCGGGTAAATAAGTTACTTTTATTTTCTTTTTATTTCCGGAGTTAATACCGCCACCCCATCCACGGTGTCTCAAAATTTGAGAGGTGCAAACGTCTCTATAAGCGCTATATATGCTCCTTTCTTAAAATTTGAATGGTGGGTAATAGTTCTCAATACTACAATTGGAATGTATGTCGACAATTATAAATAGATAATAACAAGCTTGACAATACATCATCATGCAATAACATTAGTGGACATGCGACACAATTAAGTGTTCAACAAAAAATATCTATTCATTAAATACTAATAATAATTGGTTAGCATAAAAATATATACATAGTAGATTCTATATGTCAATGCCATTAAGATTTTTATTACTTTAAGCATCTTTATCTATCTTTTTATTCTGGAATAAATAAAGAAATGAATCGAATTGACGTTTACTTTATCCTGGATAATGTAACCTTGCACCAGCTTTGCTAATAAGGGCCGGGGAAAAATGATCGCAGGTACAGTGGAGTACATCTAAACGATATATGTTATAGCTTTCTCCGATAGATAAACTATCTAGTGCAAAGATTTTTTTTTATCAATTCAAACCAGTGGTTCCTGCGAGAGAGTTCCTAAGAATGAAAGAAAGATGAATGCTGTTTTGATGTGATCTCTTTGTAGGATATGCGGAGTCAGCTTAGCTGGTCCAATCCGCAATAAAGAGATACACAGAATGGCACGTACTAGCAAGGATGTCACGGTAAGAATGAAGAAGAACGTGCTCAGCTGGTTTGGGCACGTCGAACGAATGAGTGATTAAAGAATGGCAAAAAAAATATGACAGAAAAGAGACCGGCAGGGGGAGACCTCGGTTGATCTTCGAACTCAGTATCAAAAAAGATGATGATGATGACAGTGGACGAGGCGAAAGAGGTATATAGCGACCGTAGACCGTAGCGCTTGGCGCTTATGTAGGTGCGACTCCCACACAGTTCATCGAATTATTTTAATTTCTGTTCCAAAACAAAGTAGTCGTTGAGTTCTACAATTCAACATTTCAAATACAGACGGAAAGTATAGAACGGTGAGTCTTGACACTAGGCTCTCCGCGCCTATCTTGCTGCTTGTCTGAGTTGTTGTTTTTTATTATACGCAATCTGACTGAATTCAAGGTTACGCTCCGTTATATAAAGAGCAAAAAGGCATAAACGAAAAGACTAATCATTATGTTCTCTGCGTCTAAGCAACAATAATTTTAGAACATAGTTTGTATTTAAAGGAAAAATCTTATAAATACCACAAACCAAAGTCATTGCAGTTATTGTCCTCCACATGCTCATATATACTTGTACATGACGTTTATTATATTACTTCCTCTAAGCTGGTAAATCTTTTTATACGAATTTCATTGTCATCTGTTTATGTTATAACGGGAAATATTTAAGTATAATTATATAAATTGTATTTTTTGTTAAATATTAATGGTGTAATTACAATATTGTAAATGTTTGTAATTAATATTTAAAATTAAAATATCTTTATATAAGTGAACTATTATTTAAATGTACTAAATATACTTATATTTTTTATATATGTATGTAGATTAAAATTATTCATAAGTATTTAGAGGTCGTTGTGTTTGGTTGTGGCGAAATAATTGTTCTTCTTCCCTTAACATTTAGTGTTTGCGACAATTATTTTATCGAGTCGACTTTGATTGACTGAGCTATATGGTTTTTAAAGTAATAGTGTTATTAAAACACGAAAATAATTCAAATTAATAAATAAAAAAATGTGTACCTAGTTCAAGAGGGCGACTAAAGTTCTAGTATTATAAAAATTAAATAAAAATATAAACGATACATGTAGGGTACGAAGTTAATTACGTTTTTTACCTTTTTCGATTATAAATATATCTTGAAAGCTATGAGATCATTCTAATGCTGAGGTCACACTTACGTTTTGAATATGGTTTTTTTTTCAATATTATTTGGAAATGAGAATGTACGTACTGTTTTTTTGTTTTGTAATCTATATATTTTTATAATATACATTTTTATATTTAAAAACGACTGTTATGTTGTAGACAGTCTAATAGCGTCTCACTAGACGCCATTAGTTAGCTAAGTCTAGGTCAGCAATTATAGATAATGACATTTACATTTAAAATATAAGTAAACATTCAATTCAATTATCTCTATAATGACGTAACTGAATTGTACCTTGTTCAACAACATAGTTTTAAGTTCAAATCCCGTTTTGTTCGCAATGTTCTATTTTTCCCAAGGACAAATTTGATGGATATTTTTACAATCCAGAACAAACTAATTAATCAATTTTATCATAAGAAGAATGGAATCCAATCATAAAATTAAAAGTAAAAAAAAACTATTTAGAATGTATTTGTATACACATTAACAGTTTTTACGAATTTAAAAAAAATATATCATCATTTTAAATAGAATAACTATAGCAAAATTTAGACACCCGATGTACACTCGGATTAACTATACGGTCGTGACCGTAACATTGGGTTTACAAGAATATACAAAAGATTTTTTTATAATATCTTCAAAGATTCTCACGTTGTTTTCGTGCTTCCTCAAAATAATGTAATTTTACACACCCATTCCATATCAAGGTTAGATAAAGGTAGATTATGATTTAGTACCTACATAATTATATTGATAGATGCATTTTATTTATCTAGATAATTAATTAGCGAAGTCTACAATTACAATATAAGCAAATATTATTATATATTTTTTGCGAATATCGTCACCCCATCTAATTCGAGGACGTCCTACATTACGCTTGCCGAGGCGTGGTCTCCACTCTAGAACGCGCTTACCCAACGGTCATCGGGGTGACGATATTCCCAAAGTGGCGGGCAACGGCTGGATGTGAAGAGCTGAAGTTCGAGCTCAGTGGCGTGCCATTGGAGATGCTTATATCCAGCAGTGGATGAGGACAGGCTGATCATGATGATGATCCTACAAAATCTTGTCATAAGATTTATCTTTGCACTGAGGAAATTTGATCATATCAGTGAGCATCGATCGAGGCTCGGATGGCTTCCTATCAAAGAACGTCGGAATGTTCATACTCTAACTCTTCTCTACTCTATCCTCTTCCATCCTGAAACTTCAACTTACCTTAAAGAACGCTTTACCTTTCTCGGCTCTGAATCCCGTCTTGCCCTAACTCTCCGATCCCAAAGTGATAATGTCCTGGAAATACCTTTGTGTCGTACCCGTTGCTACAGTGAGTCATTCACTGTCCAAGCTGCGAAGCTATGGAATACCTTACCGCGAACTATAAGGCAGTCTAAATCTTTAAATATATTTAAATATAAAGTTAAAATTACTATCTTAGTATGTAGTATTTTTATATATTTCGACGTAATTGTCATGTATCTATGCACTTATTCTATTTATTTATTTATTTACTTATTTATTTATTTATTTATTTTTATTATGTATGTGTATTCTATGTAGTTTATGAGATAGTATTTATGCAGGTGTATAAATATATATATGTTTGATCGCACCATGCCCTGTCTTTTAAATTGATTCTTCTAAGATTAGGTTGCCTGGAAGAGTTGCCCTTTCACATTTATTTTTTGTACGATTTTTTTTTTGTTTTTGTTAAATATGTTTAATATGGTGTGAAATAAAGAGTTTTTATGTTATGTTATGTTTATGATATTTTTTTTAGCACAGGGCACAGGGTTCAGGCAGGGCGAACCTAGTATTAAAACACTCTACATTTACATTTTACGCCGAATTCTGGAGGCATTGAGGGTTGAATGGCGGAACTCAACGCCGCGCTTTGCCTCGACACCTCTACAAAAATATCTAATATTTCATTTTCTCGAGTGGGAATTGAACCGCGTGACGTCGTCGCGTTTATAGTCACACGCGTGTGCCCCTGCGCGATGACGGCTGCAATTGTATTGTTATTTAAATAAAAGTTCTATACGATTGTATGTATTATTTATGAAGGTTACAAAACTAGTTAGATACCTAAATAACTTAAAGATTTTACTCGCTACATATAGCATTAACATATTTATTTTTAATTGTATATTGTATATACACAATTCGAGGATTATTCCCTTTAAATAATAACCTACTTTATTATGTATAATTTTCCTTTGCCATACTTGCCAAATGCAAGAAATGCGAAAAGATAATGAAAGAACTTCATCGTATTTGAACTGACAACCTGTGATGATAGATAGGTCAAATGACAATAATGCTACAGAGGCAAATAATGTAATTAATACGTTATATTAAATACGCCATCCTTTGGAAAACAAGGCAAATAAGACATTCCTTACACTATTTATTTTTACAAACTAATTTGCTAAATTCACGCTAGATGGCAGTAGCGATTATAACAGAAAAATATATTAAATAAAAAAATAGCTTGCCGCCGGCTACTTTGCCATTTCCACCCCAAAACAGCATTGTACCCACCCCAGATATTTTATTAACTAAAAATTAGGCCTAAAAAATTTACGTGATCTAATCCGTTCAAAGGTAAAATCAAACCTAGTTATATTAATTTAATATTAATATACCTACCGATCGTATGATAATAAAATGAAAAAAATTAAATCACAAAAAAACCTGATAGAAAGAATTAACCTGGGAACCTAGTTTAAGATATTAAGACACTTCCGTTCCCCACATCTCACCGATTTCTTGAGGCATTGCGTGTTGTGTGATGGAATTCAACGCCTCGCTTTGCCTCCTTACCAGAGCCAAGAAATAAAAATATTAAATATCTTATTCTCCCGAGAGGAAATGAACACACAACCGTCGCGTTTACAGCCACACGCCCGTGCCGCTGCGCCACCACGACCGCCGTTATTTCCTCCAAGTATCCCTTAGCGTGAATAATTATTATTAACTAATCACCTATTAAGACGAGAATAATATTTATCCATACCTATATTATAAATTCAAAAGTAACTCTGTCTGTCTGTCTGTCTGTCTTTTACGCAATCAGGGCCAAACCGCTAATTTAATTGTGATAAAATACTCATATAGAGATACTTGAGGTTCCCGGGATGAACATAGGATACTTTTTTTTTTCTCATATTTGTAATATTTTCGATATATACCAATATATTAAAACACTTATTAATTTAACATGCAATTTATTCCGCCATGTTAATAACAACCGTCGTTGCTAAGCAACGATTTGCAAAGTTTGTTGTTAGAAAACGTCACCCAAAATGAGCTTGCTTAAGGAATCTCTCTATTGAAAACTGTAAATAATTTCATAAATATATTTAATAAATATTCGTATAGTTCAAGCGGGCGTAGCCGTGTTCGGGTCCACTAGTAATATATAAATATATTATGAAATCATATTTATTAGGTAATTACTATGTATAATGCACGTATTATTTAAATAAACAACAAACTATTTATTGTTTTTAGTATTATAATGACATTATCATTAAATTTAAATTTTTGTATCAAACCACAAATGTTATATTTAAGGAAAATAACAAGAATAATTATAATATAGTTCTCGTTGTTATTGTTTATAAGTTTTCTTGAGAATAATTTGTACATCTTAACCTTAACCTCGATTAGATTCTTTATCCCACTTACAATATGATAGGCAGATAAAATCTAATATTAAGTAGCGGAACTAAACGCCGTGTGAATAAAAATTACTATTAAATTGTAGCTTTCTACTAAAATTCGTTGACATAACGACGGTCCCTAAGTTAAGTATCGAAAGTGAAAAATTGGAAATTTATTTTATTGTTGTTTTAAAGTAGATACTAATAATCTAGCTAATTTTCTATTACATAAAAATAAAACAGCTACGCGCTGTATCCCGTAGTTGTGTCGTGTAAAACTCCGTTCCCCTCTGTCTGCCGAATTCTGGAAGCATTGAGTGTTGAGTGGCAGAACTCAACGTTGCACTTTACCTCGACACCAGAGCGAAGAAATGGAAATATAAATTCTAAGTTTGAGAAACTTTCTATTACATATCTACATTTTGAAAAAATTTCATTCCCTAGGGCCCATTGATAATATCACTCAAACTATAAACGTGATGTAATATAGCGATATTATGTGCAATATTAAACACATTTTTTCTCAAATTTAAGTTTATTTCTTTTCTATTCAACTTTCTTAGAATAGAGCCTTCAAACAAACAAACTCTTCAGCTTTATAATATTAGTAAGTATTTAATATATATTCAAACAGTTTCATTTAATCGAAATCGTGATCTTGCCTAAGTATATGACTATTTTCAATTTGTTATTTTAACCCGAAACGATAAAGCGGAATATTAACAGCATTAATAATATGAATATTAAAACTTAAATATTATATTAATAAAAAATAATGGTCGCAGAATGAAAATGTCATAGCAAAGTTGGAAAAAAAATTAATGAAGGATGAACGCTCTGGGTTCGATTCCCTATTAGAGAATTTAAGTTGTTTTTGGATGCTTAGTTCAAAAATGAATAATTAGATTAAGCACAGAATTGATTTAACTAAACTTTAATTAAAAGTTAATAATGAAAATAAGAATTACTTATTTTACATCCCTTTTTAACAGTTCCAGTATCCTCCACGGTGACCTAATAATTTAAAAGAATGTGAATATCATTCCAAACAAAAAAATTAGTTACAAACTTATAATTAAAGTTCATTTCATACAAAATGAGTACAGGCACCCGCAAATTTAAATGTGTCTGGATGGATGGAATTGATACGGAACCCTCCGTGGACGAAGCTAACTCTCACATAAACGGTTTTTTAAGTGTCTCTCAGTTCTTAAAACCACTACGTCAACAAAGTACTAGTAATACGTCACATAATTCACCATTTTCCTTCTATTTTACACTATTTTATAAATAGAAGAACCCAACGTCATACACTATCTTATCAGACTTGGGAAACGCCTTTATTATAAACATAAATATCCCCCTCGCAAGGTTTTTATTTTGTAGAATGCGCCATTCTTAACATAACTTGAGCGTTTATAAATTTTTGGGTGATTTAAAAAAAATAAACCGACTTTAAATACCTACCTTCAAAAAATGTGTCCACATCCCAAAAATTGCTGAAAGATTTTGATGAAACTTCAACTGCTCTCTAAATTAGAATATTTAAATCAAAAAGGATCATCTCAATATGACACTTGGTTAGTTGGTTGGTTTATGGACCAAACGTAAACTTACGTAATTAAGAGCACATGCTAATAAATAAGACTAAAACTAATGATAATAAGACTAAATAGATAGATAGATAAAAATCTTTATTGCACACTTAAAAAGATACAGTACAATAAATATTTGAAACAAAATGCACAAAGGCGGCCTTATCACTACAAGTGATCTCTTCCAGGCAATCAAATTCCGGAAGGATATAATTAAAAGTGCGGGCATAATGCAGTGTAAAGTGACGCGAAAAAATAAATAAATAAATAAGAAAACAAAGAAATAAAATAAATAAATAAATTATACAATATATACATACATACACACACACATACATACACAAACCAAATATACATACCAAATATGGATAATATTTTCCAAGCACACTACATGAACCTTTTTTGAAGTCAGGTATTTAAAAAACAGGCAATTTGTAAAAAATGTAAACAATTGTTATTTTATATAAGGTGTGTTATAAATTAATTTGACACCCCCGTGGCACAATGGCACAGGGTTGGATTAAAAAGCGACGCGTATGTGTTCTATTCTCAATCAGTGGAATGAACTGTTTTCATTTCCTCGCTCTGGCCATAAAACGCGCGATGTTGAGTTCCACCACTCAACACGAAATGTCACGAAAATTAGGCGTTACATAGGAAACGAAGTTTCTGAACTTTAAAGACCAGGTTCCCTCGGCCTACCCTTCTATATTTGGGATAGAGTGTTAAGTCTATTATAAACGTACCTAAATAGGTACACCCACGTTTGGGTTTTGAACACCAATCACCCATTACGTTGCATGAGATTGTTTTACCATATTTTCTTTTACTCGTATGTGTATTCCGCAGTCGGAGGGTGATGAAAGAATATAAAGTAATACATCACTCCATTCTTTTCTTACCTCTTATTTTGAAATGTCACTTAGTGATTAATGTTGTTGTGTTGAGGCTATCGTGGCGCAGCGGCACCAGACTGACTGACTGAAAACGCGACGGTCGTGGGTTCAATTCCCACTGGCTAGAAAGACATATTGAATATTTTCATTATCTTAACTCCAGTGTTAACAAGACAATACGCGGTGACGTGTTCCGCCACTCAACACGCAATGCCTCAAGAATTCGGTGGAAAGCGGGGAACGAAGTGGCCTAATCCTGCGTAATCTCTACCTACCCTGCTGTATGCGTGAAGTTAACAAAAATACAGCAAATGTCTCAATGGAAGAACCCAATTACCTTTTATCTAATCAGTCAGGGGAAACACTTACATATACATATTATGTGATAAATATTCCCCCCAAAAGAACTTTGAACCTACAAAAACGTCCCGATTGACGTTGACGTCAGATGGGGAATACTGTCTTGTTAGAAACTAAAATTAGTTTTTGTAGCTTTACGCTGTATCCCGCACATTGCAGGATAGGCGTTGCCTACCTGGAAATCTAGTGTTAAGACTCCTCCGTTTTCCATTTTCCATCGAATTCTCAAGGAATTGCATGTTGAGTGACGGGACTTAACGCCGTGATTTGCCTCGTTACCAGAGCGGCAAAATTTATACGCGTTTGACGTCGCACTTGCATATTTTTCTTTGATATTTACATTTTTTAAAAATTATATAATATATTTTTTTTATCTATATATATAAAAGGACTTGTCCTCACTGACTGAGGTAAGACGCGCGCACAGCCGTAACCGCTGATGGTACGTGCAATTTGGACAGATGTTTACTTTCGTAATCTGGACATCCACTAAGAAGGGATTTTGAAAAATGTTAACCCATAATAAGGGTTGTAAGTTTGTATGGAAAAAAATTGAAATCGGCACCGATTATTATAAAATTTGAAATTTAGATTTTTAAAAGTATTTAATTGAATACGTGTTTCATCGTTTTCCAAAATTCTTCCCCTAAAGGTGCAAATAAGGGGTTGAAAGTTTGTATAGAATTTTATTTAAATCAGCACCAATTTTTATAAAATTTGAAAGTTAGACTCTTAAAAATATTTAATTGAACATGTGTTTCATGGTTTTCTAGAATTCACCCCCTAAGGGCGCAAGTAAGGGGTTGAAAGTTTGTATGGAAAAATCTTTAAATCGCCACCGATTTTGATAAAATTAGAAATATAGACTCTTAAAAATATTTAATTGAACACATGTTTCACGGTTTATTAGAATTCACCCCTAAATAAGCAAGCGATGCTGCGCGCGTCCGCTAGTATAATATATTTTTTTAGTTTTAGCTTTCATTTTTGTTTGAATTCGAGATATGGCGTGATAAATGAGTGAAGGAACACAACGCCAATAAATCATTTTCATATATTATGCCTACGTGATGCTGTACAGGTAATTTTAACAATACCACGAAATAATGCTTTCGGAAATTGTAATTTAAGCAAAATTCCAATTTTAGGTTTAACCAGATATTTGTTTATCACTATATTTTCCTCATTAAAGACGAATGTCAACAGACATATATGTATAAATATTTTTTTATCAATTCATGTATTTTTTAGCTTCACGCTTTATCATGACTTGTGTATACAGATAATAGTGTCAAAACACTCCGTTCTCTACTTATTTAAAAATTGAGGCTGTTGTGGTGCTGGGGCACAAGGGTGTGACTGTACCGCGACGGTTGTGGGTGCGCTCGTCACTCGGGGGATGAACTATTTATTAATAGTTTTATTTCTTTGCTCTGTCTTTGCTCTTTGCGTGTTGAGTAACACGCAAAACTTCGAAATATTCGGTAGAAAATGGGGAACGAAGTGTCTTAACACTGGGTTCCCTCTGCATACTTCTCTCTCTGTATATGCTTTATGCGGGATACAGCGAAAAGCTATTTTTTTTATTTTAACGTAGCGGAATTTGAACCCGCGCCTCTTGTATAACGTCCAAGCGCTCTAACCACTAAGTCAAATATTCTCATCAAGTCATGTAGAAATTCTTATACGATTGTTACAACTAACTTATGTCGTTAGCATCTCTGTAGGGAGATTTTTACGAATTTTTTTTACCCAAAACAAAAAAATTTCTTCCTTAGAGTGAAATAACACTTAAAGAGTGTAAAAAAATCCTTCCTCTGCTTTCCGCCCTAACTAATTCAAGGCATTGTGTATTTAGCGGAACTTAACGCCACCTTTACTGTTTCCAAAGCGGGCACATAAAACATATCTTCGCGACGGCCTCCTAAATATGCGAATGCAAAACAGGACTTTCTCCTTTTCTCTTTAGGTCCATTAAAGCCCAGTTCCTTTAGTTTTAATGAATAAAAAAAGAAAGTGACATGTTAAGGAAAGTTCATATTATCTGACAACTCGATACTTTCTAGTGGGAAAACCATATCGCATTAGTGAGGTCAGGTTAACGTACTTCACGAGTCGCGCTCCAAATCGATTAAGTGCGTAACTAAATCGATATTTCGTATGTCTTAAAGCCTTTTATATTTATTGTTTAATTTAGTAATAAACATTTAGTTTGTATATCAATAAATATAATGTCATTACTTCTTAATGGGGTATTTATAACAGTATAATATGTTTATAACAGTATATCATTATTGTAATAGCAAATTTATTACGCATTTTGATATTTAAAATATGGTAGTCGTTTCAGTTATTTTGTTTAGTGGTAAGGAAATGCATGGTATTAGTTTTGAATAATATATAAAAGAAAAGAATAGTGCAAAATACTCTTTACTTACCCCGCAAAATAAAAAATAATAATTTTTAACTTTGCATCGTTTTGTTATCATTTTACTTTATGGTGGTAAAATTTAATTTTTCAGTCGGATCAGAAAAATCTATAAAAAAATCATATTTAATATAATAATTTCCCGTTACAGAACTTGAACACGTAATCATCGTATGTTGTAACTCTTGAAAATTGGGCCACTACGTACATTTTTATATTAAAAATACAAATACGTATTAATTGCCAAAATTTTATTAGCTTAATAATTGCAATAATAAAAATAAAATTATAAAATCTCGATACAATCTCGGGTTATTATTTATTAAAATTTATTATCGTTGTGCACAGTACAATTAAATTTCATCATAAACATAATTATTCTTGCAATAAACTAATAATGATGCATCATTGTCAGCTTTGTTCTGATAAAGGCTGGGTAAAATATTACTCATAATAATATAATAATATTAAAACTTAACTAAATTTAAATTTAATTAAATTAGGGAGCTATGATTCATAGACAGAAATATATAAGTCATTTGTCATACATAAACATAATTGTATACTAAATACTTTCAATTACAGTTTAAAGGTGGCTATAGACCGGCCTGTAGGCCGTATCTGGAATAAATTATTACATAGTATTATAGTCTGGCTGTAAGCCCGACAGTTGTGCGTTCAATCCCCACTTGATGCAATATTTGATTTTTTTTTCCCCACTCTAAAACAGCTCATTATTGAGTTCCAAAAGATAAAGTGATGAACGGAGTGTTTGACACTAAGTTTGGTCTGCCTACTATTAAAGGTCAAACCTCTATCTAAAATATTACTTTGTGTGCTAAAATATGTATCGACGTTTTTATAAGTATTTAAAAGTTTAAAACATTTTAACATTTTGTATGAATTCATGCAAAACAATGGAAACAAAAAAATACGTAAGGCTTAAAAATAACATTAAAATGTGGCGGGGATAAATAAAATGGAACCTACATCAAGCTCAAGTTAATCTTTTTGTTTGCTCAGAATCTTGTTTAGCTTTAGGGTTCCTTCAATATCTCAAAAGAAAAAAATGGAACCTGATAAGATCACTTTGGTTTCCGTCAAGCTTCTTCGTTAAATCAACGCAATCAAAAGATATCTAGAATTTTTTTTCAAAACTTGAAAGAAAACAACGAAGTCAATATAATGCATATTTTCTATAACTTACACGAGTCTATGAAGTTGTGGAAGGGGTAACAGAAATTTCCAAAGTATATAAAAAAAATCGCTTCATGCCTTTTCCCGCATAGCATAATAGCCGGAGGGAACCTAGTATTTAATACACTCTCTGGTGGCTATTATGCTCGTATTTTTTGCAGAGGCAACCTGTAAAAATTTTTTTTTTGCATTTTACAATATCCAAAATATTCTGTAAAATACTAGTACCAGCTCTTACTGTAAAAGTTGATGAGATAAATTTTAGCAATTTCACAATCTTTGTGTAATGTAGTAGAGAGAGTTAGAGAACGATAAGTAATTCTTTTCCTTTACTGAGTGACTTATAGACACTGAACGCATAGACGAAACTATTGAACTTTTTTTATAAACACAGGCCGTGTTTATAAACCATCTAAATGAGTTAAGATGACGTTTCCATTCATAGATATGTAATTTATAAATGGAATCCACATCTCAAGATCGATCTCAGTCTTGAGAGCGGTTTATAAATACGGACCCTAGAAACTTAAAATTTCGCAAGTAAGCATGTTAGAGAGAATACGAGAACAATAACAGAGAATTCCTCGAAATTCCAACGGGAATGGGAAAAAAATCGGATTTTACCTTCTACAATCTACGCACGGACTTGCGGGTATAGTTCAATATTAATAATAACGCGCGAGATAATTGTTTTGATTGCAAGTGCACGACCTATCTTCGTTATGTGGTAAGAAATAGCCGTATTAAAAAAAACCCACTTTATAAGAAATATTTAAATTAAAACTGCGTAGTTAGCACGTATCTCACTGTACGATGATTGCGGATTCAAATGCCATTCGGGGGTATATTTTATTTAAAATGTAACTGGTTTTTCGCCATTAGACTATAGGTAGGTACTATGGTATTAGAAACGTCATATTAGAAATCAAAGATTCAAAGACTATATTATAATATTTAATTTAAAATATTGGAAATATAATTATTTTTAGTTCCTTGGACTGGCTTAGCAAAACATGTGAAATAAGGAAACATCGCAGTAGAAAAACGGAGAATATGCATTAGTTAGTCACTCAGCCTATCTCTACCCAATTATTAATTCATCTATTAGAGAAAGAATCAATAATTTTATTACACATATTTATCGTATCGTACGCTTATAATAATAAACCTATTTCAATGGTGTTATTATACTATATTTTTTATTTTTTTTTATTAAAATCTATCTAGTGTAAATTTAAAATTACCGTCATTACGCTTTTTTTTCTTATATACATATTCATAATTATTTAGTCCATTATCAAAGGTTATCTATAAGATAACTACAAGAAGCAATGAGACCACCTTTATATACATTTTATTTACGTTTATAATAATCTGTTGACCGTATTAAATGTATTTTCAACCGACTACCAAAAAAGAGGGGGTGAAGATTCGACAACTATTTTATGTATGTCGATTATCGATTATTTGTGAACCGAATTTTGTAAAGTATTTTTATTAGGAAGAGCGTTCTTCCCCTGGTCCGGTCCACGCCTCCGTAACAGCTCCGGTTCCTCAGATAAGAGATAGCCTACACGTTTTTTTTTATAAAACTTTCATCAAAGCTTATTCATCAAGTAAAGAATGTTTCTTTTATAATATAAATTTAATTAATGAAATGTATTAATAAACGTAAAGAAACGTTGCGTAACATCATACATAATAACAATTAAAAACGTAAATTACATACTAATTGTTCATCCGGTAGTAATTTTAATTAAATTATCAGCTGAATGTAGTTAACGTCAAAGTTGTAAACCATTTGTTCGGTAATTGATATCAACAGATCCTAAGATATCAATAGTAGATTCGAATCCTACTAAAATTTATTATGCCGAGAAGAAAGAAAAACCAATTTCATATGAGAAAATGTATTTAATACTCTCTTTTGCACTTTCCATTTTCTTTAGACATTCGCTTACGTTCACAGGCAGAAAAATAAATATGTACTTCCCTTTACTTCCTAATTTTGGGAACTTAACCCATAACTATCGTGCCACCAAATACCTCAGTTCTCTCAACTGTACCGTCATGATGACAATTATGAACAATACCAGGTACAGTAATGACATTGGTATCACCAAAAATGGTGGGTGAATCATGTTTCAAATAAAAACACACGGGGGAGTGTCTATGTTAATGTTATTATTTTTTCCGAATTGATCAAACAAAAAACAACCATAATTTATAAAATGATAAGGTGGAGAACGAAATTATATTATAAATTATTACTCATAGTATGTACTCTCTGCCTACCTAAATAAATGTGAAATTACTTGAACTTACGACCACTTGAACAAATCCACTGAGCTACAGGATGCGCAGGCGCAACGTCAGATGTAGGCTTCCATGTAATATCCCACGTCCAAGCTTTACCTCCCTACGTAATACGAAAATCCTATATTTAATAAACAATATTCGTTTTATGTATATATAAAAAACCAATTCGTTACGTATACTGACTATAGTTGGGATACAAACTATTTGCAATCCTAATAATCTATATATAAAGTAGTAATTCGCATTTTCTTACAGCTTCGCTTATAACTTTTCAATAGTAAGCAACGTGTAAAAGAGACAGACTTGTCGATGTGTGTGTCAAAACTTGTTTTAGTATTCATAGCATTACTCACATATTTAAACTTAGTATTTCGTACTGAAGCACACAAGGCGCACGGCAACATGAAGATCGCTATATTGTTATTGTTTTTCGTGACGTGTTACGCGGAGATCGATTTTAGCGGGAGAGCGAGGAATTTTAGCATAGAACTACTGTATCATACACAATTGGAAACAGATGGACACGTCGTTATATCACCTTTTGGCATATGGACTCTGATGACTGGCGTCACGCTGGGGGCTAGCGGTAACAGCCGGAAACAACTGTCACGGGCATTACTTCTACCAAGTAGTGACGACTCAATCATCAATGGATACACAAATTTGACGAAGACCGTCCTGGATCCTCGGACCGAGGGGGTTAAGTTGAAAAGTAAAAATTTTGTATTCCTCGATAAAGGTTTCAATATATTTCCCGAATTCAAAAGATTGTTGACTACTGAATTTGATTCAAAGGTGATGTCCTTAGATTTCAAAGATCCAACGGCAGCTAACGTAGCAAACGCTTTAATAGAGAATTCTGGCGCCACCGTCTCCAATGTACTACGGTCAGACGACTTCGCCGTTTCAAGAATGATTCTGACAAACGTTATATCATTCAAGGGTCTCTGGGCGTTACCCTTCAACGCAAGTGACACACGAGTTGAGCCATTTTACAATGAAAATAAAATGGAAATAGGGTCAGTGAAAATGATGTACCAAAGGGCTCCATTCCCGTTTTCAAATATGCAAAGCCTTCAAGCTCACGCGCTCGAGCTGCCCTACGGTAACGACAACAAGTATTCTATGTTAATAATATTACCATTTCCGAGAGTGAAGGTCAACGACGTCTATATGCGATTATCAAAAGTATCGCTGTTAGATATATTCAAACGACTCGAAAAGGACATAGAAGAATTCGGCTTGGAAGATGTGGATGTGAACTTGCCGCGATTTAAAATAAGCACCAACGTAGTTCTAAACTCGCCTTTAATCAAAATGGGTGTCCACGATATATTTAGTTCGCGAGACGCAAAATTCGAGAAAATAACCAGAGAAGAGATATTCATATCGGCTATAGTTCACAAAGCTGACATAGAAGTGACAGAGGCTGGTACGGTGGCGTCGGCGGAAACGTCCGCATATTTTGCAGATCGTATAACCACACCTAAATTTAATGCGAACCGACCATTCTTGTACTTTGTATTGGAAAAATCCACAACGACTGTGATATTTAGTGGAATATATTCGAAACCGAGTGTTTTTTAATCAAAGAATCGAGTATTAATTGGTAACTGTTTTGCACTTTAAAGATATTGTGACCTCGATGACTAAGTCAATTGTATGAAATACTCAAATGTAGTATTTTTTATCATTTTCCATATCATTTTTATATATCATTAATTCGTATATCATTAATTTCTTTGGAATTATGTGAAAGTGTCAAAGAAGTGCAGTGATAGATATTTTTTAAGTCACAAAATATTGTAATGTGATATATTCCTATTATGTACGCCCTGACTTTCATTTTGTAACATCAGTATTTTAGTTTTATTTGTAGATTTAAAGAGAATTTTAATTTAAAGTGAAACGTTTTTTTATTACAATTTCATACCATTTAAATATGCATAACATTATTTTTATTTCTTATTTTATGGAAAATCAATTCCTATTGCACAGTTTATTGAAATTATTTAATTTTATTTGCATTTAAAAATTCGCTCTGCTAAGAAGACAAGGTGCGACGTTGAGTTCCGCTATGTAACACGCGATATCTCGTAAATTCGGCAGGGCCAGGGGAACAGAGTGTTTTATATACAATATATTATACAGAAAATATCCCTTTGTAATCAGTTAACCCAGAGTTATGAAAACATGTTTAAAAAGAAATCAAATACTATATATTATTATTGTTTTTATACTTTAGTACTATTTATCTTTTTAATATTTTTAAAATATAGATATCATATTGTATTAAGTAAAAAAATACTTTACAGATTTAAATTTATTAGCGTTACCTATAAAATAAATATATCCTAAGAAATATATTTAAATTTATTTCAAATGTAGCTTAGTATATTAAATCTGTACTTGTATTATTTACGAAGGTTGCAGTTGGAGGGTTAAAAAAAATACGAAATCTCATAAAAAATACATAAACACTTATTAAACTTTATTAACGTGGCATTTGACCCCACATCCATCGCATTGATAATGTTTTAATAAAAAAACCAGCTTCACTCTGTATCCCACACACAGCAGGGTAGGCAGAGGAACCCTAGTGTTCAGACACTCCGTTCGCACTTTCCGCCGAATTCTGGAGGCACTGCGTGTTGACCTCGATACCAGAGCGAAAAAATGAAAATAAAAATCAAATAAATATTGAAATCGAACCAAAACCAGTCGCGTTTATAGTCACACTTTGTGCCCATACGCCACAAGCCTCAGTGAACCTTACCTATAACTAATTGAGATCGTTGAAGTGATAAGTGCCCAGCCTATTGTTAGTGGGGTAAACCCCAATAAAGCATGATGCGCATTGCAAATACAATACCACGCTTTGTTATGCCTAGATGACGTCATAGTGGCACGTCTAGGTGTACCTATGACTCTTATGACTGGCACGTGCGACGTTTGTGAGTTCGATTCCAGTAGGAGGGAGGAATGTATCTATGTATATAAACTTTTTTAGTAACATTATTACCATATAGAAATATGGAATACGAGCTAACTAATACATACTTTGAGTTTGATTGACGCCGTCTTCGCGCAGGGATATAAACGTGTAAACGCCAAGGTTGCTCGTTCGATTCCCATTTGGGGGAATTATATATATACTTTATTTTATATATTGAGGCCAGTTGTGGCCTATGGACATAAAGCACAGCAAGTTGTTGGTTCGATTCCCAATCTAGAAATTGTTTAATATTTTCATTTCCTCGCTCTAGTACGAGGGAAAGCGCGGCTTAAAGTTGCGCTACTTAACACGTACCAGAAGGATTTTCATTTGAACAACATTCCTCAAAATGGTATGTATAACTTTTTTATTTATAAATCGATTGAAATAAAATAACCACTAAATGCTACGTTTTGTCAGAGTAGTGAAAACTGCAACTAAATTGGTTAAGCCGTTTCTGAGATTAGCGGGAACAAACGCACGCTTCTGCCCCTGCGCCACGACTGGTCATAATTATTCTTAGCTTAAATGACCGGTGGGACGACCCCCTGCCAGATGGGCCGACGACATAAAGAGGTTGGCGGGAAGCGGATGGGTCCGAAAAGCTGAGGATCGAGTGTGGTGGCGAGAATTGGGGATGTCCAACAGTGGACAAAAGATGGCTGTTGATGATGATGATGAAATGATTACCAAAATTAAAAAAACAAGTTAAGAATGAGACTATTTTAACCTAGTTTTTATTAAGTATCAACGATGCTATTTTTATCCAATTTTAAATGGATGACGTTAAATTACAATATATTTCATAGTTTTTAAATAAATGTAAATACCTGTTATTAACCTGTTTCCTGTACAATTGCTGATGGGGTTTTCTTCTGACCACAAAAAGCCCATATATACAGCAAAATCATTTAAATATTACATGGTATACCGCCATATGGTATACCATGCAAATGTGAAAAATGCCATGTAAAGGTCGACATTCAGGCAAAAAGAAACAACCTGGTAATGTCCTTAATTTAGACACAATGCGTAAACAGGAAATGCCCCAAAAACAGGAAATGCCCCCAAAAAACAGGAAATGCCTCCAAAAACAGGTAATGCCCCCAATTTAAATACGAATTTCAAATATACAACGTTATTACTTCATACATTACTTAATAAATCTAAAGCTACCAAATAAAAAATATTTACGACGAAAAGAAATATTACTTGGTTTAGCATAACTATTGACCAAACCAAGGACCTTGAAAAAGAAAAGAAATTGGGTGATTAATGTGCCTTGTGGATCTGTTGTGTGCTCTGGTCAATCAGGGCTTACAGTACCTAATATAGAAAAATATATTATTAATACACGTAAACCTGACCTGACCCGGAAACCTGACACGGAACCTTAATAATACTTTAAAGAAAAACAACAAGTCTATAATTATATTAGGATTAACGATTGGGACACATAAAATTAACAATGCTCCTGGGAATGGGTTTATTTTTATTTAATGATAATGATAAACACATTATGCTCCTATCGTGGAGGTAGGTAAAAAAAACGAGGCTTCTATTTAGTTATTATAAATTTAATTTTAAAGCTTATCAAATATAGGCAGTTTTGATCTTCGCTTAGTTGCATCAAGTATTGTATAATAGCATCATCATACTGTAAATGTGAGTAATGTGACTAATGGGTGTGTGTGTGTCTAAATAGACAGAAAATAAGAAATTTGGGTGGTTTATGACTTACTAGAGTACTCTTTACTGTACCCTAGGGCGCCAGTCAAAAAAAATTGATTCAATTTATTATTATATTCAGACTGGGTCGTGTCTACCCTGCTATAATTAGGATACAGTGTGAGGAAAAAAATGTCCGTACTATATTGTAATTAAGAAATTCAAGAATTATTAAGATTTAGATATTTCAATAACGTATTACCAATTTATTACAAGGCGCAAGACAAATGACGTTAGCATAAAAAGAGGAATCACTCTATCGAACCAGGATGTGGGTTGGATTCCCACTTGAGGAAATTATATATTTAAAATTTTATTAGTTCATTTCGGCCAATCGATAGGTAAGCGGGTGAAGTGTTTAACGGGCTTGGAGTGTCTAAAACTAGGTTCCCAGATGCCTACCCAGCTATGTGCGGGATACAGCGTGAAGCTAAAATACATAGTAAAAGTTATCAATTATTAAAAAATTCATTCATGTTCTCACAGTAAGCAGGTTTAGATGAATTTAATTATATTTTAATTACAACTTCTAACTGTACATGTCATTTCAAGCTGTTCTTTATAGAATGAAAAGGATGCATACATTGTTTTACCTTATACAGTTCTGCCTATAATTTTAAATGTACCTATTTATAAACAGACATTGAAATTATTTTTATTTTTGAGATTTAGAGTTTATTTCACATAACCAAAGCACATCCATTAAAAAAAATAAGTGGAAAAACGAAAATAAAAAAAAATGTCCTAAAATATATCTCAAGCAAGCAATAAGACTCATTAATATCACATTAACCTATATTAAAAAAATATTATATATACCTACAAACTTATCAATGTGTTTTACTACTACAGTTAATATCATAATTAATAGATGAAACTACCACAAAGTATTTGCAACGTGTATAAATATAAGTACAACTGGTGTCGGTAGTATCCTCCAGAGCACTGTAGCCGGCGCACGTACGTCATTATGAAGTACTTAGTTTTTTGCTTATTTATCACGGCGTGTTACGCGAACGACTTAAACGGAGCAGTGGCCAACTTTAGTTTAGAATTATTGCATAATAAAAACACAGAAACAGCTAAAAACATAGTGTTCTCGCCGTTTAGTGTGTGGACTTTGTTGACAAGTGTCGCGCTCGGTGCAAGTGGTAATAGTAGAACAGAGCTCGAACGGACTTTACGATTGCCTTTGGATCTAAACGAGTTGAAAACAGATTATAAGAATCTAACTAACACAGTACTGGACTCGCAAACTCAAGACGTTACAATTAAAAGCAATAATTACATTTTTGTGGATAATGGCTTCGATATACTCCCTGGTTATCAAAATACTGTAACGTCAGATTTTGGGACGCAAATAGTGAGGCTTGATTTCAAAGACTCAAAGGTAGCGGCAAAGAAAGCGAATGATATTATGAAAGAATCTGGCGGGACGACATCCGATGTGATGGACGCAGACGACTTCTCAACGTCCAGGATGATTTTGACCAATATTATATCCTTCAAAGGATTCTGGACTACGCCTTTCAACGAGACAGATACAGAGGCCGACGCGTTTTACGATGAAAGTGGAAGACATATAGGAACAGTGAAAATGATGTACCGAAGGGCTGAAGTGCCTTACTCTAGCATTGAGGCCGTACAATCTCACGTAGTGGAATTGTCTTACGGTAGTGATGATAAGTTCTCTATGCTCGTTTTATTGCCATATCCAAAAATAAAAGTTATGGATATCTATAAAAGACTTACGGTCGAAGTGCTGCACTTTATATTTGAAAAACTTGAAAGTGACATGTACGAGTTCGATTTAGGGATAGTTGACTTAAAATTGCCAAGATTCCAAATAAACAGCAATATACTATTGAATAGTGCATTAAACAGAATGGGTGTTTGTGACATTTTCAATCAGAGCGCAGCAAATTTCGACAATATATCTAAAGAGAATATACATATATCAAAAATAATACATAAAGCCAATATAGAAGTAACAGAGGCTGGCACAGATGCGTCCGCTGACACCTCAGCATACATCATCAATCGCATATTCCCATCTAGTTTCATAGCTAATCGCCCATTCATATATCTTATAATGGAAAAAACAACAAAAACAATACTATTTAGTGGAATTTATTCGGAGCCAAGTTTGTTTTAAATGATTGTTTGAGAGGACAATTTGTGTTGTTTTAGTTAAATAGCAAATCTCTAGTGAATGTAAATGTAATAATACTCGAATACCGACTGTTGACAGTATTTATTTTTGTCTTTAAGTTACCAAATATACGATGTGTGACTTATTATGTGATTATTATGTTCCATATAATTCCATAAGCCTTTCCGCAACCTTGAAATTCCTAGCATAATATATAAATGAGGTTAAATGAAATAATAAATTATTTATATTATAAATTTCCAGTTACAATAACATGTTTATTCCTTTGTTAGTAATAATTGTGTGTAACTAAATTTTTTTATTAATTCTGCATTAAATAACATCATTCCCCATTAAGTTAACTTCCGTTCTCTACTTTCCACAGAATTCTGCAGGCATTGCGTGTTGCGTAGCGGAATTTAACGCTGCGCTTTGCCTCGTTACCACAGCGAGAAAAAGAAGATATTAAAGATTTCATTCCCCGAGTGGGAATCGAATCCAAAATCCTGAATCCAAAGGCCTGCGATACAGTCCCTCGAAATTTATTAACTTAACTTAACTATTTTTAAAGAATTTTAGCTATTTTTGAAACAGTTATGGGCAATTTGCTTTTTTATCTCTTATCTTAACCGTCTTTGCAAAAATATATGTATTTCTGTGTTTAATGATGACATAAGTAATTTATAATTTTAATATCTGATAACAATTTGTATATTTTCGTTGTTCTTCCCCTAACATATAAGTAGTTTCTAAATAGGTAGAAAGAGGAGAATGAAAAATGTTATTACTAGGTTTTCTTGATGATGTTGGAAATTGAAATGAAGTGAAATTTAAATAAACTATTAACCTATTTTTTTGCGTGAAATCTTTTACATAAGATAAACTATACACGCAAACAAATAAATAATATATTTTACGATAAACGAAATATATTTATAAAACTGTAAAAACCCAGTCAGTGTATATCAATAATATATAGGGTTTTGACTCCGAGATAAGAAAGATCATAAAAGGTCAAACTAATTTTACCTAAAAACCACTGTTATAAGCGATTTATTACGAAATACACAATTGACGCCTTTTATTAGGCATAATTATTTTTGTATTTTAGCTAGATTTTTTTTTTAATTTTTCTTTATAATATACATAATATACATAATAGGTTAGGATGCAGAGCATTGAATATACAAGAGAGAGACACCAACAGCGCCAGATGATAAACAGGTTCTCGCATAAACATTAAACAAGACCAGTAAGTATAAGGTCGCACACAAGCGCAAACACGGAAAATGTTTAAAATATTGGTGGCATTGCTACCTATCGTAGCCGGCCAACGCCAAGTGGAATTCAGTACGAGACCAAATAATGTTAGTATACTTCTTTTATATTTCACACACGATGCTACTCAAAAAGCGACTGTACTCGCGCCCTTTGGGGTTTGGAGCTTGCTGGCTGGAGTGTCCTTCGGAGCTTCCAGTGACACCCGCCGTGAGATATTCAGATCCTGCCTTTTACTTACAGACATGAAGAAATTTTACGACCAATACAATATATTGGAAAACACTGTATTCAACAACCATAATGATGAAGTAAATGTTTCCAGTAAAAACTTTTATTTCATAGATAGGTTTTTTAATGAAGTAAGTAATAGAGACTACCATGATGACTTAGTTCAAAATAGTCGTGTTATTATTACTTATTTAGACTTTGAAACCCCCAGCCACGCAGCTGCCAGAGCAAATAAGCGTGTTAGTCTCCAGTCTCCACCCATCTCGAACGTGTATGTTCCTGAAGATTTTACTGGAGCGTCAATGTTAATGGGCAACGTTATATTCTTTAAAGGACTCTGGACTTTACCTTTTAATGTCAGTAATACGAGGATCGAACGCGTGGATGGTTTATTTGTTGAAATGATGATCCAGCGAGCTAAAGTGCCTTACAGCCATTTGGACTCCATGAAAGCTTCTGTAATGGAATTATCTTATGGTAGCGATGGAAAATATTGCATGTTGCTGATATATCCAGATTCAAATATTAATGTTAAAAATGTATACAAGAATTTCGAAAAGATCACATTTCAAGATATATTGAATATACTCCAGGAAGATGTAAGAAAAAACGGACTGAAGGAGATTGATATTAAACTGCCAAGATTAAAAAAATCGACTTATTATTATTTAAACAAACCGCTTAACGATATGGGTATTTACAATGCTTTTGACCCAACTTATGCTAGATTTCCACATATAGCAAGAGAGCCTATATACATTGAAACAATTGAGCATAATACGGTTCTAACTGTTACTGAATCAGGCATTGTGGCTTTTTCTGCTACTCCTGGACGGGGAAAAGCTTTTGACCACTTACGAGATGAAAATGTTCCAACAAATCTGATTTTGTTTGTTCTGGAAAAGACAACAGCTACAGTGATTTTAGGTGGAATATTTCCATAAATTATCTCAGGATCGATCAGCTAGATGACTGTATTTCACATCTTTGGAAGAGAAAAGTTTATGTCAGATGATATATTTTTCTGTCTATATTAATAAATGGTTAATTTTTTGTGTGTTCTGTGTAAGTACTGGTCACCATCTCTATATACAATAATGCTTATTGTATATAGACGTGGTATCCACAAAAAATGCATTAACTGTATAATAAACCTATCCTAAGATAACTTGTATTTGAGAAACTGTAAATGGTGTTAAATAAAATTATTATTATTGTTCTAAATTAAATCAGAAATTTTGAAACATATTACTATAATGTACGAAAACAAAAGAACAAGTTGTTCTATATTTACGTCTCGCACAATTTGCTGGACAAGCAGAGAGCGATATCTGACGGACTATACATCCTAATCTTATAATCGGCTTTACCGATTTTAGAGGGACATTCATTCATTCATTCAACAAATTGGTAAGTTTAACCCCTGGATAAATTTTTATAATTTTATTTCGAAATCAATGTAAGGAGGAGGAAAATATTTTGTTTTTTATACCTTAACTTTATGGTTAAGCTATATAAAATATGCACTAATCATATTATAGAAATTGGGTAACATGTGTAATAGTTTTTTAGTAGAGCGATTTTTTTATTACTAAAATACAGTGTAGTAATAAAATTGGAAACATTCGTGTCGAAATAAACAATCGAATGATTTTGGCCTTTTTTTAAAAAAAAATAACTTTTATTCCACGCGAGATTCGAATCTCCACCAATACCAGTCATCGATCGGAAGTGAAGTATTTAACATTTGTATTAAAATGTAGTAGGTATAACTACTTATACTACATTTATATGCCACACAGAAGTGTCATAATAAAAAAAAACATACAGACGAATTGCTAAGCTCCTTTTCTTACAGAAGTCGGTTAATACCGTTTAAAAGAGTGACAATCAAAGTAAACGTATTTAGAGTTACCACAGTTAAAAATAGGGCCAGTCGCAGCGCAAGAACACAAGCGCCTGGTTGTGAACGACACACTGTGGGTTCGTTTCCCATTTGAGGAAATGAAATATTTAATATTTTCATTTTTTTCTTTGGTGTCCACTAAAGAAAATAGAGAATAGTTATAGATAAAGCTATAAAATATATAAATTTTATATAATATAGAAGAATAGTTCAAATTTTTTTTCTATATTTTATAAAATTTATATATTTTATAGCTTTATCTATAACTATTCTCTATTATCTTTAGTGGACACCAAAGAAAAAAATAAATGTAGTAGGTATAACTACTTATACTTCATTTATATGCCACACAGAAGTGTCATAATAAAAAAAAACATACAGACGAATTGCTAAGCTCCTTTTCTTACAGAAGTCGGTTAATACCGTTTAAAAGAGTGACAATCAAAGTAAACGTATTTAGAGTTACCACAGTTAAAAATAGGGCCAGTCGCAGCGCAAGAACACAAGCGCGTGGTTGTGAACGACACACTGTGGGTTCGTTTCCCATTTGAGGAAATGAAATATTTAATATTTTCATTTTTTTCTTTGGTTTCCACTAAAGATAATAGAGAATAGTTATAGATAAAGCTATAAAATATATAAATTTTATATAATATAGAAGAATAGTTCAAATATTTTTTTAAATTAAAAAAAAAATAATCGTTGAAAATAATTTGAAGTGTAAAAATTATTAAATAACTCTTTCTAAACTTTATTACTTCGGTATTAAAATATACAAAAACAATTTAGATTGATAACTATTTTTTAAAAAACAAAAAAGGAATCTTATTATTTATATTTAATTATGATTTTATTTTATTATTTAGTTTAATTCTTTATAACTTTCAACCAGTACCAGTACTTACCGTACTTATTTATATAGTGAAATGAAAAGTTCTATGTCAAATGTCAATGTCAATATTAAACCTTAATGTCAAAGTCAAAAATAAAAATACAGAAAAAAGAACCGGCTTGTGTTTAATGTTACCTATTAAACTATTACAATATAAGAATATAACATTATACAGTACGCTTAAATTATTATCTCTTTTTTTTCTACCTCCTTCGTGTGATCTCCATACAACGTGACTTTGGCGAAGTGATTAATGCTGAATTAGCTCGCTCAAATTACAAAAACTAAGGCCATAACAGAAACGTACGCTTTAATTGAATTTTTTTAGTCAAATATATTTAATAAGTAAGAATTTGGAAGTTTCTACTCTGAAGTCTTACAACATTTGACTAAAAATATATTTTTTAGGTTACATTGTTTAAATAATTCATACCAAAGATGTTTATTAGAAATAAATTAATCGCCAAACCGAATCTCCTCAAACGGCTACATTCATTAGGTAGCTGCAGATGTAGAACACATGTGAGAACTTTAATTGGTATGTATTGTTTATTTATAATTATTAGGTTCACATTATATCCCACATACAGCAGGGTAGACAGGACAGGACAGGGCAAGGACCTAGTGTTAAGACAATTTAATTTAAGACATGCTGAATTCTAAACAGGGTTGTATGGTGGATTCTACCCTCCACTTTGCTGCCAGAGCAAGAAAGTAAAGATATTACATTACACAACCTAGAGGAAATCAAACCCACAAACATTTGCAGTCACATGTTGCTTTATTGCCAGTTATTTCAATGGGTGAAATCTATGTTAAATTATGTATTTCTTTTAAAATTAAATATATTGCAATTTTTTTATTGTATATGGTTTCCAAAGATATCTTACCAATATTTTTAGAAATGATATACAATACCTCATTATTTAATACTTATATATATTCTCAATTTGAATTTTCCAGATACCAGTTTTAAAACAAACAATACTCCCTACAGTGGTTTTAATGATTTAAATAAAACCCTACTACTTCAAAATAAACATTTATTAAGGCATTATGTGAAAGGAATAAAAATTGATGATATTTATGAAAAACAAATTAGTGAAAATGAAAAAGGTATCAATTTTTTTAGCTTCACATTGTAATATTCTGAACACAATACCCAATTTTTTACCATATTTTATAGTATGGCTTATCACATTACCAGAATGAACAGATAAAAATAATTCAATATGTCATAATACTCTTGAGTATATTGGAAATTGAACCATTGCGTTTACAACGCAACATACTTATTAAATAAGTTATAACAAGTATATAAGAATTTCGATGTAGTTCGATGAAAACTTATGGCTTAGTTCGTCATAGCAATTGGACAGTTTCAAAACAGGTGCAGTTTCAAAAGTTAAATACGGAAAGTGAAGTGAAGAGAAAGTGAAGAATAGAGTGTTTTTCTTTTTCTTTGGTAATATCAGTAACTTCACGATTTTGTGTTCGAGGCAAACCTACCTGGACACAAATCAAACACTAATTTGGGTTAGGAGTCTAGTTATGAACAATAATTTTATATTAAATATAGGTTAATAATTTTATTTTCCTAACGAAAAGACGATTCTTTTGCTACTTAAGTTTAATTAATATTCATCGCCACACTATTTAATGAACGAAAATAACATTTGTTTCAAAATGTTCCAGATATAACCAAAATAAATGAACTTTTCACACAACCTCGTGCCACATTGAATGAGTATGCAGCAAAACTGCAAAATAAAGCTTTCGATATACATTATAAACAAACAACCGTAGCTCCGAAAGGCGGTAAGCGAAAGACATTACAAAATGATTGGACATGCACTTATTCTTTTGTATGGCCGGAGAAAATTAAATTTGAAAGGTATTTATATTTTATTTAGCTTTGCTATTCCGCTCGTATATATGGTAGAATAGACTGAAGTAATCTAGTGTTATGACACTCCATTCTCACCATCGGATTATTTTTTGGAACAATGCATGTTGACTGGTGTAACTCTGCTCCATAATTTGTATTGTCATTCTGAGTGAAAATCAAACCCAAAATTGTTGCTTTTACAGTCTTATGCCATAGCTACAAAGTATGAAAGCATCAGAAGTATATTCTTGTGTACATCTATATTTTTTATAAACAGTTATAAAACTTTTATCTATAAAATCTTTATGATATCTATAGAAAAACATTATTTTTGTTACAGTACAGCAGTATCAAAACGTCGAGCTGCTGAACAAGCCGCACTACAAGCGATACAGTGGCTATATATAAATAAAAGAATCGATAAAAACGGTCATCCCATATATGACAAAAAAGTTTTGAATGAACTACAAAAATCGCTAAATAATAATAATATTTATATAACTATCGGAGATAATTCGATAGAGCGGATGAACAAAATTTGGAATGATTATGACAGTGACATTAGTAAGTGCTTTTGATGTTTTTTGTAATCTATGTTTGTTTGTTTTTTTTTTTCATAAATATAATAAGGTAGAAGTCTACATTGCAGTTTCGAGATAAAAGAATTAATAATTTAAACGGCCACCTGATTTTTGAGACATTGTGTAATGTCGGAACTCAACGCCGCGTTTGATCTATCAGAGATCTAAACTCAACTATTGCGTTTACAATAAAGCACTGTCCTACTGTCCACCATCCCACAAGATTTGATATAAAAATATATTTTGTAACTGCATTTTTTAATTTATTTAGGCATACATTTGTTTTTTTTTTGACAGTGTATTCGAGTTCCTTAAGTAGCAGCAGTAAGCGGGGTGGGCAGAGGGAACTTGGGAACCTAGTGTTAAGACACGCTTGTGCCCCTTAGTCACGACTGGCCTGAATATATTTAAAAAAAAATCAGCTTTACACTGTGTCCCGCATATAGCAAGGGTAGGCAGAGGGAACCTAGTGTTAGTATACTACCTTCCCCACTTTTAGCGGAATTCTAAAAGCATTGCATGTGCGGGGATAGAAGCCACAACCAGTTGATTTTACAGCCACACTTTGTGCCCCTGCGCCAACACTTTTTTAATATAATTATTATTTCAGAAAGCATTTACGAAAGTACATTCAAAGAAGCAAGTCAGAAGCTATGCAATATATCAACCATTTTGAAGACCGATTCAACTATAGATGATCAAGGTTTGTTTTAAAACTATTCTTTTTATTTATATTCATTTGGTGTGATCCAGTGAGTTTTCCACTGTTTTCTTATTTAAGATTTATTGTTTGTTGGGTTGCGGAACATAACGCTGCGTTTTGTTTTATGTGAGATTTTTTTTTGTTTTATGTTTAAGTAAAATAAGATTCATTACAATTCTGGTATATCAGGGACCAAAACGTAGCTTCGCCCCTTTAAAGTAATTCTAAGACTGCCAATTTATACAAAATGTTTACGTATTATTGTAAAGTTTAATCGAAATCCGTTCAGTAGTTTTTGTGGGAAACTTTCACATTTTTAATATTATAGTAAGATTACAAGGATAGTATAGTTAGAGTAGAGTATTATATTCAGATGTTTAAAGGAAGCGGCGATAGTAGTATGTAAGGGGAGATGTTTGGCTCTCCGTTGTCTCTGACTACCCCGCTAGGGCGAGATAAATTATGGGACCTTAAACTGTTCTTTTTTTTCAGATTTCTCAAATGAAGAATTATCACAAGGCGGATTTGATAAAAATGAAGAAATAAATGGTAAAGTATCGTATTTGTAATCTTATTATATTGTTTAGTCATTTTTATTTTATTTTGTTTATTTCACGTAAAAAGAAATGTTTTCAAAGTGTGAAGCTAAATAAAAAAACCAGTCAAGCGCAAGTCGGGCTCGCCCAACGAGGGTTTCTCACAACAATTAGGGGTCTTGAGCTTATCTGAAATTCAGGCATAGCTTAACCAGAGCCCTTTCATCTGATACACCTCACTTGAACTAACGGCTTTGATACTAAATTTTGCCCCCATTTTACAGATCTCAAAACGACAATGCATCCAGTTTTTGGAAAACCTGTACAATTAATAAAATCAGCGTTAACAAGACGAGAGCAAACACTGAGACAGACATTCCAAAATTATGATGAAAATTTAACTCCTTTACCTATTGACAAATATACGTAAGTAATTATATAAATACCAATATTAAAAAGTTGAAGGATTTATTTGTTTGAACGCGCGAATATCAGGAACTACAAAAAGGTTAAATTCGACAACTACATTTTTTATGTGATATCAATTCAAGATTTCAAATTTAAAAAAAAAGTAATTATTCTTCTAAATATTGAAAATACTTAAACTTTGAAGGTTAAAAAGTTTGATCTCAGTAATGTCATGTAATAAAAAGAATTTAAGTCACATTTGAAGTTGTTTATTTTAATCACGCTGTATGTAGACGCTTCCGTTCTCCACTTTCCCCAGAAATGTGGGGAATGTCCAGAAATTTGGACGCATTGCGTGTTGAATGGTTGCGTTACCAGAGCAAAATAAAAATGTTTTCTTTGAATGATAATCGAACCCACAATCTATCGCACTTACACTCGCACGCTTGGGCCCCTACTGTCACAACTGCCTAATGACTCAAAGGTAGATTTATTATTTTTATTTATTTTCTCACTCCGTTCCTCATGCACCGCCCAACCCGCCAATGCGCTTTGTACCGAAGGCAGGAAATGAAAATATCAAATTTATTCCCCCGAGAATCAAACCCAGAACGCGTTTACAGTCCGACGATGTGCTGCTGCTCCGCGACGGCCTTACTAAAATAATATTGTAGGATACATTTTTCTAATTATCAATATCTTAATATGAGATTATTATAAAAGTGTTTTATAATAAAATATTTTTACTTAAGTGGAGTTAAATCTCGTTTTAAATCTAAATTTGCATATGTATTAAATAACATATATTTTAATTGATAATAACTGACAATTATTGTTATATAAATTATAGTTTTATATATCACTTTTTCCTTTCCATGCTATTTAAGAATATTTATATATTTTTTTAAATAAATACTTTTATACCACATTTATATTAAAGCACTGTAAGTTTTCCCTCAAAAAATTTTTAACTAACGACCATCTCCCTGCAAACAAATTCCCTTACAAACGCAACATAAAATCAATAGGTAGAGGTACCTCTGTACAGTGTACATAGTAATCTTGCGACCTCTTTAACCAAAATGCCCTCATTCTCTGACCTTAAACGACCTTGAACGATATAACAACCCCGCCGTGACCTTTAGATATTGAAACTAGGGTGGCAGGTCACAGCAGTGACCCAATAACTCCTAACAGGGCTAAGAAAGTCTTTATTTAAAGAGGTTACTAAAAAAAGTAAACTAAAATATTAATAAATAGAGGAAGCCATTTTTAAATATAATATTTAATATTTCCATTTTTCTTCGTTCTGGTGCAGCAAGTCCGGTGTTTAGTTCCACTACTCTAAAAATGCTAAAAATGGGGAACGCTAAATCCATGTAAAAACATTTTTTCATTTATTTATTACCAAAAATGTGGTCGTAGAATAAAGTTCCTCCATTTATTCCCTAATTAAGTCCAACTTTCCGTAACAATTATATTTCCCCTTTTTGTTTATTTGTATAAATAAATATTACCCCGTTCCCGATTTCCCCCCAGTCAAATCATTATGTCGATCATTTGAATATCGTTACCCCGATAGGAATCGAACCCTACTACCGCGCTTTTGTGTTTTTTTTTTATATATATATTCAATCGGTATATATAAAAACTTTTTATAATCATGACTTTTGATTTATATGATTAATAAGTACACGTTTTATGATTGTGGTTTTAAACTACAATATAATTAATTGAGCTTGGTATTTCCGATATTGTTAATACACATAAATCACACAAGGCTAATTCAATACAGTATACCTATGGCTATAAACACAATAGCAGTGGGTTCGATCCCCTTTGGTGGGGATGGTTTATTTACATTTCTCAAATTTGGTAAGTGAAAATGCGTCATTGAGTTCAATTCGGTCTGTATTTCGATGGGAAAGCGGGAAACGAAGTGTCTAAACACTAGGCTTATGTTTCTGTTCAATTTAGTTTCTAATAAGCATAATTTTTTATCGTCTACTCTTTCTTTCATCTCTCCTTTATCTATCTCCGTAATTCGAAAAAAAATGTATGAAAATTTATAATAAATCTCTCTTTTTTCTTTTCCCTAATACAATCGTCTAAAATCACATGCAATAATAAATGCATTGCATATGCAAATGCAATAGTAAATGTATTTATTTCATAAATTGCATCCGTTACATAGTTTAAACTGTTTCTTGTATCATTGAGACCTCGTTACGTGACCTCCAATGTCCTTGTGCAGTCTGAACTGACCTGTGATCGACCTTCATACCGAATGAGGTGACTCGGCCGACCGTGTTATTGTATTTTTGTTACATATTACAGTGTGAGATGACCTTATGGCACAGTTGTGAATATTTCGTTACTATCTTTATTTGGTGGTAGTCGATACAAATATTATTAAAAATTATATTTTGACATTTTCTTATTGGTGTTTACTTATTTGAGCGTTAGTTAACGCACAATGGCTCTCTTGGGATACGGGAAAGGGGACCTAGTGAGAAATCACTATTTGTCATTTTTTTTTTCAATAAAATCAATCATGTTTTGATATAAAAAAAAATAATTGAATTGATTTTTTTTAAAAGATATACCTAATGGCAGGCTAGATTCGAACTATTGGAACAAAAAGGGAAACGGAAAACACTTGACACTTAACAGCCGTCTCAGAGATATCTATTAGCTCTGATTGGCATTAAATAAATAATATTTTAGTCACCTAATAGCAATAAACCTAACCTTTTAGTCATTCATCATACAAAACCAACCTTGATTTTTTAAATAATGTCACGTTTACCTTTTCATTTTATCTCAGTTATTAGATAAGTTTATAACAAAACCTATAAAACAAACGAATTGTATCGAAAGTGTTACAAAAAGCGTCGTGAAAACGGTTGAAAGTTGATTTTAGTATGAGAGAGTGGCATCGCGGCCTCAATCCTACATTCTGAGGCACAGTAACCTAGATAAATAGAAATCTACTATATTTTTTATTATCAATTGCATATGATGACTTTAAATAAATAAGTGTTCTGTTATTCTGTATTTATCTCAAGACCACGTGGATCAAATTGCAATTAATATCATATATTCAGGGTTGTGGTGCTTTGAGCTTTTAAAAAAAAAGAGCTTCTAAGTCAACGCTATCAAAAGATACGAGCATTTATACATTTATTCATTTTATATGAAATTAATCAAGACATGTAGGGTACTTCCCTTGGAACTACAGTTATGAAATTTGGTATGAATGAAAACTACACAATAGGGGAAATATGGGGAAAACTCTGAAACGAAAATTTATATTTGGCAAGAAGTCAGATTTTGTATTATTGAATTTCCATCGAAATTTATATTATAGATTGTAATTGTAGTTAATTTCATAGAAATTGAATTCATACGTGTGCGGTTGTTAAGTATTTAAGTACGCAACGCGTCGTCGGTAAGAGCGAAAGTAAAATCAAAAGTGTTTCACTTTCGTTGCGTGACGTATTAACAAGTGACAAATCGTCATTCTGTTCGTTCAAATGCGATGACGTCAGAATATTTTTTACTTTTACCAATTTTATGAGGTTTTATTTATATTTTTTTATTATTTATGCACAGATAAGAATAAAATAGATATTTTTTTATAAATTTCTTAACACAACTATGAAATTGTAAATTGGACATTTTGCCAAAATACGAAAATTATAATTACTGTATCATTAGTCATACAGCTATTAACTTATATTTTTATTAACGACAAACTAATTATGAATAACTATAAAGTTTTAATATATTTTTAATAGTGTCAACAAGTCCGTTTCCAGGCGGCATGACGCAGCTATGACGTAACTGGTAAAACCCACTGGGCCATACAAACGTAACGAAAGACGTCATTCCCGTCACCGATTTCACTTTCGCTCTCGAATAGAAAGCCCACTGATATCAATGCCACTTCACTGTCAGTTGTTAACATCTGTCATTGTCATTTTAATCCACAGATAAAATAAGTATATAGTTATTTTGTAAAAATTGTTTATAACATTATCTCTTATATTTTATTAAAATTTATCTTGCTTTTACTTTCATGTATTATAAATCCTAAGTTTTCTAAGGTTCGAATAATTTTAGATTAGCTTAAACTAAATTTAAAAAAAAACGATTTACTTACACGTCTTTCACTTTGCTGAGCAGGTTAAAAGAATATAGTGACCTCATTCGTTTCTTTACTTTCGCGTTTTCTAAAATATATTTTATTTCATAATATTAAGGGCGTCAAACTATGTATTTAAGGCATTAAGGTCTTAAATAATAGCCTCTTTTCTAATCCATTAAAGACCTTGCATAAGTAGATTTTACTAATTTTTTTTAGCTTACTTTTTTTTCTTATGAAATTAGTTATTGACATGATGTAAGGCAAATCGCCATATTTTCCCCATCATCTTCATATTTATTTTTCGCCACAGGTTATTCCCTATTTCAAAGGTTGATTTCAAAGAAATATTTTCAAAAGGCTTAGCGCGAATTGAGCTAATGTATTCAACTATTTCAATACAAGTTGAGAGGCGGTTACCTTTAAAGCTTTTTTCCTGTTGTCGGCAGGAAAATGGTTGGTATGCTTATTTACAGTTACACACCTCAGTTTTAATAGTTATTTTGAGAATTTATGTATTTGCAAAACCATATATTTGTAAGAATATAGTAATTTTACAAAATTTCCTTATGATGAATTATTTAATTCTGAGAAGGTTGTATCCGCGTGTTTTATTATCATTTCATGCTCGCTCGTTTATTGGTGGTAGGTTCAAAGTTTAAACAAAAAAATATTTAAAATATTTTCTAATTTGATTTTACTTTTGATAGTAATTAAGGCCGTCTGACGAGATACAACGTGAATAAAAAAATGACGGTACATAGAGAAACACATAGGTAATATCGGAAAGAATAACTTTGACGAAAGTACATAAGTACATAATACATTAAATTGAAAAATATAATTATTACCGTAGATTTATTTTGTATTTTAAATTAATGGTCGAATTATACATATACATTTCCAATTTTTTGGGTTTGATCCCCACACGAGAAAATAAAATATTTATTTACATTTGTATTTTCATTTCTTCGCTCTGGTGTCGAGGCATAGCGCGTCGTCGAGTTCCGCTACTCAACACGCAATGCCTCCAAAATTCGGCGAAAATTGGGGAACGGAGTGTCTTAATAGTAGCTTCCCTCTGCCTACCCTGCTGTGTGCGGGATACCGCAAGTAAAATTGATAAAATATATATATTGATAATAAAAAACCCTATATTTATATACATGTTTATCTATTACAGAGATAAAATAACATCAACGTTAGAAAATTCTCGTGTATTAGTAATAGTTGGGGCGGCCGGATGTGGAAAATCTACTAGAGTACCCGCGGCAATATTAAGACATTCGGGGGTGGATACTGCAGCTATAGTGTCAGAGCCGAGGCGTGTTGCCGCCATAGGCCTGGCTCAAAGAGTTGCTGATGAATTGGAAGAACAGGTTGGTTTCTTTTTAGTAGTAAAACACATCACGTGCTTCATGAGTCCTTTTTCTGCCCTTTTGGGTTTTGTTTTTGATATGAATTGACTCGTTTACATCGTTGTTACTATACAAAAAGATTTGGGGCTGGAAGAGCCTTGTTTGTCAAGTCAGGTTTAGGTTTTTGATGGGTATTGTTTTCATCCTCTTTAAGTCTTCAGTTAATTTTAGTTTAACGCCAACCGCATTTATATTGAAATATAGCTCTGGTACTAGAACAGAACGCAGCGTTAAGTTCCGCGACTTAACAAGCAATGTCTCGAAGATTGGGCAAAAGGTGGGATATGGTTTTTTTTGCTTGCCGACAGTTGCAGGAAAAAAATAAAAATGATAAATTTTATTGAAATTGTCGATCTTAGAACAAAGAGTGGTATGTCGAAAAGTTATTTCTTCCTGCTCCTCTATGTACGTAAAAATTCCTTGCACATGCGATAAAATAAACTATATGCTAACTGACTACTATATGCTATAGTCAGTTACATCAAAATATGTATACATAGAATATTAGCTCTTGAAAAGAGTCGAACCTTAGACTTCTGTCTTTTAAAGAAATAGTTCTACTAAATACAAAAAATACTTTTAATTAGCCAAAAGCTCTTTTATAAACTTAGATTTTTAAATATTCATATATACCCTTCCAGGTAGGCGAAACCATAGGTTATCAAGTACGTCTAGATTCCAAGCCACCTCGACCACCCGGTGGTGCTATACTGTATTGCACTTCGGGAGTGTTGTTACGACGGTTACAATTGAATCCAGGTTAGCTTTTAGTTTAATTGGTTGAAATAATAGTACTAGTTCAAGAAAAAAACTGAAACTATACATTTATGGTTAAATCCTAAAAAATAATAGCTTTAAAAAGGGTTTTTGCTAATTTGGTATTAAAGCCGCTGGTTCAAGTGAGGTATCCGATGAAAGGGCTCTGGCGTAGATAAGCTTGAATTTCAGAAAAAACTAGAAAGCTCCTATTTTTTTACGGAACCCTCCGTAGGTGAGTCCGACTCCCGCTTGGCCGGTTTTTTTTTGTATCATTCTTTATTTTTCTTTCTTTGGCAAAACAGATCACTATTTTTGTAAATAGTTAGACTATTCTAATAATTGTTTGATAATTAAAATGAAAGTGAAAAAGCCATCTTAGTAAATTCATTGACTTTTAATATTTACCACTTTTTGTAAATAAAAATATTTACTTTCTTTTCTTAGGCTTAGAAGGATGTTCCCACGTGTTCATGGACGAGGCACACGAAAGAGATGTTAATACGGACGTCACTTTATTATTACTTAAGAAAGCATTAGATATAAATCCTGCATTGAAAATTGTTGTGATGAGTGCTACTTTAGATACGGCTGTGTTTACTAAGTAAGTATGTTTACATAGATTTATATATACAAAGATTGATAAACACATTACCTAAAAGACTTAGATGGATCCCGCAAAGGATTCGGTAAAGCAAAAAAGAGTGACATGATTAAATTGTAGTGTAATTTTATAAATTTCAAGGTATTTCAATGATTGTCCGGTTATAGAAGTGCCGGGAAGGACGTTTCCAGTTGAAATATCTCATTTAGAGGATATTCAAAAGAAATTTAACTTAAATTTAACCGCTACCGAAGAAAATTGTAAAACTGATGGTAAACCCTATGTAAATAGTCAAGAGGTAAGAGATAATAAATTAGTTATTAAGAAATAATATATTAATCAATCCTCTATTTACTATGAAAAATGTTGAGGTTGTGGGCGCAGCGGCACAACGTCTAACTGTAAACGCGACGGTTGTGGTTTCGATACTCACGCGGATAAATTAATTTTATTACCTCGCTCTGATAATAAGATGAAAATAGTTGATATATTAGATATTAGTCGAAAATAGCAGATATTGCTTTAATAAATTATTTTAATTCTTTTTTATAATTCTTTTTCTTATTAAAGGTGGTGGAAGTGATAAAAGCTGTTGATGAAACACAACCTGAAGGCGCCATTTTAGTTTTTTTACCGGGTTGGGCGGAAATTAAACAAATTGAATTATTACTAGACAATTTGTACTCTAATTGTCCCTTGTATATGGTGTTGCCAGTACATTCTAGGTAAGAAACAAATATAAATTGTGTTTTATTTTTCACCAGATTTTAAAATCACTACAAGTTAACTATCGTAATTAAACGCTGTGGTTCAGTGTTCCAAAGCATGTCTTAGTTTAAAGTAAAGTAGTGTTGTTGACGGGTGAAACAAAAAATTAGACAGAGAATCCACTTTTTACAATGATTTTTTTTACACACACTTTGATTATATTTATAATTCAAATCTTATAATCTATATATATAAAAGGACTTGTCCTCACTGACTGAGGTAAGACGCACGCACAGCCGTAACCGCTGTGCGTAGAAACATGGAATTTGGACAGATGTTTACTTTCGTAATGTGGACATCCACTAAGAAGGGATTTTAAAAAATTATAACCCTAAAGGGGTGAAATAGGGGTTGTAAGTTTGTATGGAAAAAAAATTAAATCGGCACCGATTTTTATAAAATTTGAAATTTAGATTTTTAAAAGTATTTAATTGAATACGTGTTTCATAGTTTTCTAGAATTCTCCCGCTAAGGGTGCAAATAAGGGGTTGAAAGTTTGTATCGATTTTTTTCAATCGGCAGCAATTTTTATAAAATTTGAAATTCAGACTCTTAAAAGTATTTTATTGAACACATGTTTCATGGTTTTCTAGAATTCAACCCCTAAGGGTGAAAATAAGGGGTTAAAAGTTTGTATGGAAAAATCTTTAAATCGCCACCGATTTTTGTAAAATTAGAAATTTTGACTCTTAAAAATATTCCATTGAACACATGTTTCATGGTTTATCAGAATTCACCCCTAAATAAGCAAGCGTAGCTGCGCGCGTCCGCTATTGTATAAATATACATAAAACCTCATTTGACTACTATCTCATACCGAATGAATCCCAGTGCCGTGCGAATTCAACATGAAACAACACTACATCCTAAAATAAAATCAAATGGCATCCTCTTAAGTACAGTGTCGTTGTACGTGACTATGAATAAAATGGATATTTAGAAATAATGCTGTATATAATATTGTTAGCGTACTCGTACTAAGCGAAGCTATGCTCAGTTTACTCGTGAATTTAATAGAGAAAAACAAGAAAAAATCCAACCAAAAAAGAAAAAAACATCATATTTGCACAGCCATCTTTAACTAACTTCAGGGCGGCCACGACTTGTCGACCCGACCTTACTGTATATATGAAAATTACAAATATGAAAAATGACCACAGACTATTTATATATTTATTTTAATTATTTTTTCACAGATTATCAACAGATGATCAAACAAAAATATTTTCCAAGCCTTTGCGGGGTGTTAGAAAAATTGTGTTAGCCACTAACATAGCGGAGACTTCGATCACTATACCCGATGTAGTGCATGTAATAGACACTGGGGCGTTAAAAGAAAACCGCATTAAAGAAGGCACAGGTAAATTTACTTGTACAGTAGAAACACTATTATCTAGCTATCAGTTATAAGGATTCACGATTAACCAAACTTCCAACCGCGGCCAATTATTATATTAAATATATAGGTAAAATATACACTTGTATACATAGTAAGTTGGAAAATGTACCTTGGTTAGTAAAAAGAATATTGTGTCAAGACACTACTTTTTTCGCTTTCTGTAAACGAAATAAATGTGAAATTTCTAAAAGAAACTTTTTTTTTCTATTATTTTCCTCAATAGCAAGACTTCTCCCAGTTTTCGAGACTATGCGTGACTGTCTGAATTCGATGTCTCTTTATTTTTTTTAACAGAGGTATGAACTATTCTACAGGGAATAAGGGTAAAGCTGAAAATGAAACGACTTCCCGCTTTTTACTTTAAACAGTATAGGTAAACATCTTTTCTCCAAGCACCGCCCAATTTTGGAGACATCGCGTGTCGAATGCAGACCGCTGCAATAAGGAAATACATAAAACAAAATCTGTGCAGCCGTCTACTGCTAACTCCATGGCGGCCATGACTCGTCGACCGTACTATAGTTAATATATTTGTAATATTGTTAAAGGTACGGCATCTTTACAAACGGTGTGGGTGTCTCAGGCCGGCGCTAAACAGAGGGCGGGGAGGGCTGGCAGAGTTCAACCAGGTATTTATCTTTTATTTTCTTTTCGTCTTCACGCTGTATTCCGCATATAGCAATCAATATGGGCAGAAAGAACCTAGTGTTAACCACATAGCACTTAACCTGCTATGTGTTTAACAGAGGGAACCTGGGAACCTAGCATTAAATCACTGATACCATTAAGACTCTTTCGTTCTTCACTTTCCCACACATCCCGACGTGCTTCTTTGTTTTTTCTAATTAAACAACATTTTTTATTTTCCATCTATATTGCAAAAACACAATTATAACTTAAATTATATTATGTATCAGTACTTATTTACTTTTTTTAACAAAATAGGTCACTGCTACAAATTATATACAAAAGAAAAAGAAGCAGAATTCAATCCATATACTTTACCTGAAATATTGAGGTACGTGTTAATGTTAATAAAAAAAAATGTGAAAATACGAGCCAAGTTACCAATATAAAGGAACTGTAGTAAACTTATTGACATCTAAATGGGTTGGTTGGTTGGAATACTATGCTAACAGTTGTGGAATCCCACTCGGAAAATGAATTATTTAGTATTTTAATTTCTTCGCTCTTATTGAGTTAGCCACTCAACTGTTGAGTTCCACCAACACGCAGTGTCTTGAAAATTTATCGGAAAGTGGGGAACAGAGTTTCTTAACAATAAAAGTACTTCGCTTTTTGTCAACAAATCTTGATTTTTATTGAAGTGATATTACGCAAACACTGCACATCTGCTACATGCTACGCATCCGTATTGGAAAATTAATACGAATGCGAACGTAGATACTTAAATCGATGCGAAATTTCCGTTATTATGTAAAATGAAAATATACGTTCTCATAATCAATATGTTCTACAAACGCGTCCTCTTATACGATTGATTACTTATTTATCCTATAGTCCTATAGTGATTTATGTATTGATTTATTATTTTCTATATTCCAGAATACCATTAGAACAAACAGTATTAGATATAAAATCGTACGCACAAAATGAAAGTGTCGAAGATTTTCTATTTCAATTGCCGGAACCTCCTACAAAAGAAGCTATAGAGTTTGCTATAAACGATTTAATTGATTTGGGTAAGTTTTTTGTTTAGTTTCTTTATGCGCTAATTAATTAATTGTTGAATAGAGAATTCGTTGATATCTAAGCGGCTGGACCAATTTGGACATAACTTTATGCAGTTTACATTATTAATTATTGGGTTTTTACATTATTGAAAAATGCAATTGGATCGAGTTGTTGCGCTGCAGTCAGTGTATATATACCGGCTAACCAATCAAAAAATAACGCATTTAAATAAAAAATCAAACAAAATATGTAACGTTTTACAATTTTCTCGCTCTGGTAACAAGGCAATTGAGTTCGACCACTCAACACGTAATGCATGTTTTAATGGGAATGGAGTGTCTTAACATTGGGTTCCCACGTTCAGCTTCAGGTTAAGCTGGGGTACTTACTCTGCTATGTGTAGGATATAGCGTGAAGCTAAACTTTATAACTATATAACTTATAAACGTATTTTTTTTCAGGTGCTCTAACCACCTCCCAACAATTAACGCGTCTCGGCGTTATCTTGTCCTCGTTGACACTACACCCGCGATTGGGAAGCTGCGTTTTAAACGCGGCGTTTATCGGCTCCGTCTCGGCCGCCGCGGTTGTGGCCACACATTGCGCTAATAACGTGGATTTGTTTAGAAATTCGGCGGAGAGAAGAGAGGGTATGTGTGTTTTTATAGATTTTTCTTTTCTTTTTAGCTTCTATCCCGCGCATATATACAGTTTAAGCAGAGACAAGCTCGTGTAGTGTCAAAATATTCATTCACTTTTTTCAAACCGCGTAAGACGTCGCGTATTAAATCGCGGAATCCAACGCCGCACTTTGTCTTAAAAGAGCGGAGAAATGGAAATAATTAATTTCGATCGAAAATAAATATTTTAAACCTACAATCAACAAATATATATGTACATAATACATATCTATAACTTATATTTTAACTAGCGACCCTATTGCGGCTTCGCCCGCTTTTACTACTGGATTATTCATATAATGTATGTTTGCAAAGCACTTAAGATAATGTGAAAATTAATTATAACCTAATGCAACCCGCATTTTCGTA
>JAKRZM010000999.1:4511174-4629627 GCA_036379175.1 Heliconius cydno galanthus | reverse complement strand
TCGACCTAATGGTGAAAACCGCATCCAAATCCGTTGGGTGGTTTAGAAGAAGAAGAGTTAGAAAGTTCAGACAGACACAAAAAGCGACTTTGTTTTATAAGATATAGGATTATAAATATTAAAAATCGTCTCGTCGTCGTGACTGTAAGCGGAGTAAAGAATTAGATTCTCACTTCGAGGAATGAATTATTTTTATTTTACTCGCTCTAGCAATAAAATAATAGTGGATTGGCAACATAAAAAATGTTTTAACACTATATGCGGGATACAGCATGAAGCTAGAAAAGGGAAAAAACTAATAAGCTTACCTTAGAGAGATACCAGAAAATATATAATAATAACATTAGACATACTAATTTTCTTTACTGAACAGAAATAAAGTTTAGGAAAAATATTTTAACTTTTGTACATCTTAGTCTTTTTTTTGTTATTTTATTAATTACTTGTTTTAATTGTACTTTAATATAGCTATAAAATATGCAATTTAATATAATTATGTAATTAAACTTATTAACATTAGTTTCTATTTTAATAGAAATACGTGAAATAAAACGTCAATTTAGCAAAACATCCGATCACTCCGCTCTCCACTGGATACAAGGCACGTACGAAGAGAAAACGGAACAAAGCTACCGAGAAATGGATAGTTGGTGCCAAAAATATGGATTTATCAAGGATAGGCTCGAGTATGTTAGAGGTAACGTGTTCCTTTCCGTTTTATATTTTTAGAGGGAACGTTGAACGTGTGTTTTGCTCTTTAATTTTTGTAGGAATTCGACATGCTGTGCGCTGTGGTGGAACTTAACGTTTTGCTCTACTGGAGGGGGAAATTTGAAATAACTTATTTCTTTGAGGGTAGATAGAGAAAACCTAGTGTTAAGACACTCCGTTTCCCACGCACCGCCTATTTTTCGAGATATTGGCGGATATATGTGTTGAGTAGCGGAAAATCAACGTTGCGTTTTGTCTTGTTACCGGAGATGATTATGATGATTATATAATTCATTCGGATGGGAATCGAACGCGCAACCGTCGCGTTTGCACTCACACGCCGTGCCATTGCACCACCACCTAACCTACTTTATTTATTAAATATATTTATTTCTTCATTCCAGCATTAACGAATCTACTACTAGAGCAATTGTTCAAAACGGGCATTATACATTCAAGTACTGAGCCTACAGAACTAAATAGATTTTCCGGGATCGATGTTTTAACATCCGCCATTTTGTTATCGGGATGTAATAAATTATTGGTTACTAAAAAATATGTTAAGACTAAAGGGAAATTGAAAACTGTTATTAATTTTTGTACTAGGTAAGTATTTTTTCTTTATCATATGGATGCAACGATTGTGAGTGTGATTGTCACTCGGGGGAATGGAATTATTTCATTTTCGCGCTCTGTTAATAATATGTAACGCTGCTTGCGTAATTGGATTATGCACCGGGAAATGAGTTTTGTTAACATTTGGTTCCCTCTGCCTACTTTCTTATATGCGGGAAACGGGATTATAGTGTGAACCTAAAAAATATATGGAGTTTTAATTTAAAAAAAAGCAATTAACTTTTTTAAAGTGTTGTATCAAAAAAAGGTTTTTTTTTAGAAAACATATCTTTACGTTTTCTAAAAAAATCTATTTTATAATAATTCCATTTTATAAAAAAATCTATTTTATAATAATTCCATTTTATAAAAAAATCTATTTTATAATTTACGCATCATATTTGATATTGTGTAAAAAATCTTATTAAATATCTCTTTCAAACATTTAACAATTAATAAAATAATATAAACGTAAAAAAAAAATATTTTTTATATATTATATAAAATTTTGTAATCATTTAAAAACATATTTATCAAATATCAACCGAATTGAGTATCTCCTCCTTTTTGAAAATGGTTAACTTCTCCTCAACAGCAAAGGCGAAAGTGCCCACATAGGCAGCGAGAGTGTGAACTATGGCATAACTAAACGCCGCAACAATCTTCCCACACTCCTCACGCACTCCGGCGGACACCACTCCACAGAGAGACTGGCACTGCTCACTCACAGCACGTCGTTAGTGACTCCACACTCCGTGTTGTTGTTCTCTAAGGGACATGTTGTAACAAATTACGAAAATGATGTATGTACTATTGTGTATTAGTATGGATAATTTAGATGTTAGTGTTACATGTGTGATGATTGTGGGTTTGATTCTGGCTTGTAGAATATTATTTTTTTATTTATCTGCTCTGGAGGATATGTATACGTACCTAGTGTTGAATTCCGCCATTCAATATGCAATGTCGCTACAATTGTCCGGTGCGTGGGGAACGGAGTGTATTAACACTAGGTTTCCTCTGATTGCCCCGCTAAGTGCGAGATAAAGCATGGAGTTGTATTTTAAATATAATAAATAAAAAATCTTATGAGGCCGTCGTGACGCAGGGGCACAAGCGTGCGACTGTAAACGAGACGATTGTGGATTCGATTTCCATTCAGAGGTAATATAATAATTCATAATTATTTATAACTATTTTCATTTCTTCACTTTGGTAATGAGACAAAGTGCAGCGTTGAGTTTCGCCACTCGACACGCATTGTTCCAAAAGTTGAGCTGAGCGTTGGGAACAATGTCAGAATATAGTGTGAAGATAAAAAAGGAAAATGAATATATTTCATTCCCCTGAGTGGGAATCAAACCCAACAACCGTCGCGCAGCCACACGCTGTCCCACTGCTTCACGACGATCGTTAGAAATAGTAGTTATAAAAAAAATATTTTCATGTTTACAGGATAATAATAATGAATCAACAGAGTTATACATGCCAAGACACAGGTTGAAGATACAAATGCCTACTGTGTAAGTACATAATTATGAAGGTATTGTTGTGCTAGTTACCTACACATTTTTATGCGACACTTATTTAGATAAAAGAGAACAATAATATTACACTGCTTGACAAATTATATTTTTAGAGTTCTGTATCTCAAAAGATAAAAATGGAATCCGAGGATGACTTTAAACGATTCATGCATCGTTTTATATGCATTTTATAATGAAAATTCGCGTAAAAACAAGGCCATACATTAATAGCGTAATGTTCTTTTTTGCATTTTATAACCACCTCTAATATATTATCTAAATTATTCAAAAAAAATTTATTACATTACATTACATTAAAAATGTCCTATTATGCTACGTTGGCTGACTTTATACAATCAGTGTCAGTTATTATATTTTTCATTTATTTTCAGCCAAGCAGATGTAATTTTAAAAGCGCGGGAAATGTTATGGAACACTCTACAGTATTACACTGAAAGGAATTTAAAAACGATTAGTTTTGATGAATTTTCTAAAACATCACATTTCAAAGTGAGGCTTGTTAAAGCGATAGGAAGGATACTTGTCGAAGCCGATGAAGAAATACAAAAGAATGTTAATAATGACTACACTAGTAAATAAAGTGTATATTATATTAAAAGTCGACTTTTTTAAACTACTGTTTTTTAATTTATGCAATTTATATAAGGTTGTTTTTATTGGTCGTTTAATAAAAAATAAAGATAGGCTAATTGAAAGGTTTTAAGTATAGTGAAGTTAATTAACAGAATAAAAAAATGCCGCGGTTTGAAAAAGTTTACTTAAGCACAAAATGAAAACTACTTCTATGTCCTTTTTTTTCTAAATATAAAAAAAACAAAAACCACTTATATGTGTTTCTTTTTTTCTAAATATCAAAAAATAAAAACTTCTCCAAACTTATTAACTTTTTTAATATCTACAGCTCTGCAGCTTATCGCAGGGCTTTGCCTCTTTGCCAAAGCGAGGAGATGAAAATATGAAATATTTTAGGTCCCCGAGTGGGCATCGAACCCGAAGATATGTAATAAAAGTAAAATCAGCATTAAATCAGCTTCCAAAGAAGCTAGAAGAAAGAACAAAATTCAAAAATTTTGTTCTTTCAGTATAAATTTTAATCGTAATTTAGTTCATTATATGATTCAGATTATCATTTAATAACAACATTATTATCGTGACCTTACAAGTTCAATTATATCTTCCTCTTCAACGTAGGAGTGTAATTATAGTGAATAAAATTATATAATTTTGTATAATCGTTAAATATTTATTACATACTAGTGGCTCATTCGCGGCTTCGCCCGCATACCAATAATTCTTATCGGCGGCACGGGGGCCCCGTGCGCGATTTGAACCTAGGTCTGCGGCCGTAAACAGACCGTTGAATTATTTTAATTTTACATTTTTCCATAACCACACGTCCCAATTACATGCTATAAACACCAAAGCTTATCGTCTTAAATTTTCCTTTACGATAGAATAACTTTTGCGCGTAAGTTTCAAAATCTTTGTCAAATAAAATACGGTGAAATATCACCTTGCAATTTTTAATACTTACATATATTTAACTAAATAGTTAAGCAGCTTTAAACACATTAGTGATATGATGGCATTCCTAATTATTGTCATTTCTTTATTTAAGCCTAACAAAAAATAGTACTAGGACTAGTAGACCCAGAGATCTTAACGTTTAATTTAAACAAAGAAACAAACTCTTCCGCTTTATTAAATTAGTATTGATAAGCACTTAACTGAAATGTGATGTAAAGTAAAAAATATTAATATGAATTTTAAAAAGTTATAATTAAGTTATAAGTATAAACTTAAATTATTATAAAGATAAGTTATTTTTAAACTGTATTGAAATTTTGACAATGACGTTTTACTCTTAAATCTTTAATCTCGCTCTAACACAGCATGTTGAAGTAAGTAAAGACAAAACTTAAATAAACAATTATTTACGCTTTACAAACATTGAACTACGGAAACCGGTTGATATTATAAATAGGTTTTCCCCGTCTGACGCTATACTCGCACTCAACCATGAGCATTTCGCTTAACTTCAGTCTGCCATTGTAAGTCTTTTTAAAATGTGCTGCGCGATATATTTTAAGTAAGTTAAAATTTAATTAATTGATAATTTAACAGTGTAGTGTAAATAAAGCAAAATGCGTGTGATAATATTTGTTTTGTGCTCTTTATATCTAACTCTATGTAATAGTCAAGTTCCTATGCAATTATTAGATAAAAGCTTACATTCAGGATTAACAACTAAAATAGGTAATTTTTCCGTTGAGCTACTTTATCACACGACGCAGAGTCAATCTAGGGGGGAAAATCTTATAATTTCCCCGGTAACCGTGTGGACGGTGCTCGCGGTGATCGCTGAGGGAGCGACAGATGATACTCTTAAACAAATAAGTGCCGCGATACGTGTGCTACCGAAAACTAAGGACAGAGTAAAGAAAGAATATCAAGACCTCGCTAAATGGCTCCAAGTGAACACAACAACTGTTGAATTGCAAAAGTTCAATGCGCTCTTTGTTGATGAAAAGAATGGCCCACTCAGAGATTTTCAAGAGGACGCAAAAGGATATGAGACTAGGATGATAAGTGTTAACTTCACGGAATCAGAAAGAACATCAAGTTTAATGAACACTCTCATAAGCTCTGTCACCCGTGGACGCATACCAACATTAGTGACCAGTGAAGACTTGGATAATGCTAATTTAGTACTGTTAAGTGCATTGTACTTCAAAGGTCAATGGACAGTTCCGTTTAACAAAACATTCACTAAAGTAGAACCTTTTTACAATAGTAACGGAGTGAAATTAGGCAATGTAAACATGATGTACAACAGGTATACATACCCCTTTGCTAACATTGGCCAGCTACGAGCTCGAGTCATAGAAATACCTTATGGAGACCACAACCGTTTATCCATGCTTATAATGTTACCAGATACAGGAGTTTCACTAAATGAAATGTTTTACAATTTAGGTAATGTTACTTTGGACACAGTTTTTGATGAACTAAAGGTAGCGGCGGAGCAATACAATGAAGATGAAGTGGACTGCTATATACCAAGATTTAAAATTGAATCCACTCTGTCTTTAACAAAACCCTTAAACCGAATGGGTATTTTTGACTTATTTGATATGAGAAAAGCAAGATTACCATATATGACTAAATTACCAGTACATGTTACTAAGATAATTCACAAAGCAGAAATAGAAGTAACTGAGGAAGGAACTGCTGCATCTGCAGTAACTGCAGCAGAGTTTGGTAACCGCATAAGTGCACTCAAATTTGTAGCAAACAGACCATTCTGTTATCTAATTATAGAAAAAGTCACCAATACTATAGCATTTGGTGGGTTTTATCATACACCCTCATTGTTTTAAATTTTTTTATTCATTTGCTTATATAAAAATGAGATTGAAATGAAATTAAAATATCTTTTTAAATTAAAAATGAGGCATTAAATGGATGAACATAGGGAAATTATGTACAATCTGTAATATATTTTCTTTTTCTTAATATTTCCGTTCCCTTTTTTATATTTTTTTAAAATAATTTTTATTATTATAATATGTTCATAGATCTGATTTATTTTGCATTAATTTAAATATAAACAATAAAAGTCCATTATAAGTGATGAAAGTGTGATATATTTTTTAAACATAATGTTATTCTTATAATATTAATTTATATACAATACAGTTTCTCATATATGTAATATGAATAAACTATTTAAGTATATTATATATTTATTAGTCAAATTTAGCCACAGTTCATAATTTTGTAATTTACTATCTAGTATTTTTTTTGTGTAAATAAATTTTGTTTAAAAATTTAAAACACTAAAAAATATTTTTTTAAATGCATTTTTTACAAAATAACATATCAAGATTAAAATATATGAAGTTGTCCTTGGTCTTTTATTATATGAAGATATTATGTTGTTTTAATACCAAATAAACTGGATTTTCAATATTGTATTTTAGTTGTCAATTTCTTGGAATGATTTAGTGATGTGTCCTCTATGATTCATTTTTAGTGTGTAATGTCTTAAGGTCAGAGTCATATAACAAAGTTATATATGAATAACTTTATTAATACATATTTAATTTTTAAAACCATAGTGAAACAATAGAGAAGCATTTGTGTGTTGGTGGTAGATTCAATTTCCACTAATATATGTGTAAAATATATTTTTTCCCTTGTTTAGTGAGGTGCTAGCAACTCACTAAACGGAAAAGGGAAAGGGTTTAACTATTCAAAATTTAAGTTTGTGTATTTTATTACGCATGGATAGAAAGTGGACAACAGGGGGACATCATTAAGCTCTATGAAGGATGAGCATGAGCTCAGATGAAGCAGTTGCAGGTTTATTTGATGTCAATAAAATTATAATAAATACAATGTATTTTTACTAGTGAATAGGTATAGTTATTTACATGATACTTAAACCCAAATAAACAATTTTAAAATGTTTGTATGGGACATTTTAATCCCAATCGAATTTTGACCTACAAGACAGAAGATTGTAGAGCAATATATAGAGAACAACTATTATTTGTTTTGTGTATAACCGTATATTATTTATTTTAAAAATAATTGCATTACTTCATTCTGTTTACATGCCATACAGAATATTTTAAATGCAGGAGATGCGTAAAAATAAAAAAAGACCTTAAGTACACACAAGTTTTGAATATAAAACACAATTTAATTATTAATAAAAAAACCACTATCGTCGTACTCATGAGGTCAACAACTGCATATGAAAATATCGATACTACGACAAACAGGAAAAATATTACTTTTGATCCTAATGATATGTAGGTATATATCTTAAGATCTTATAATTTACTTTTATTTTAATGGACTTGCGCTAGAGTAACTCGTAGTGTAATAAATTATAATATATTGATTAACCTATAAGTTTAATAGTTAATGGATGGCTTTTTAGCCTAGGGTTCGTGGGTTTGATGATTATTCAGGACAAATTTTGTTTTTTTTTTACCTACTTAATCTCAAAGCAATCTGTTCCCCTTAAAACACTTCCGTTGCCCGATTTGCCGCCAAATTCTGGACCTGGCTTCGTGATGGCCACACAATATATTTTAATTTTTCTTCAGCAAATTGTGTAGGTACAAGGCGGTCAACGATTCTAACTTCAGGATGGCCACGATTCGTTGACCGCACTGTACGTCTATAGTTGTACGTATGAATGTGTATTAGACTTGACATTATTTACTTAAAACGTCAAGGTCATTTGATTGCCTTTCGACGTTTATTCGACAAAAAATATTGAAAGTTGGTCAATGAAGTATCCTTTTAAATAAGTTTTGGTGTTCTGAATTTCTGATAGATATCAGAGTGTCTTCACACAAGGTTCCCAGGTATTTATTGAAGCTTGAGAGCTTCTTCCTCATCACGCAACATTATGGTTCTGTTAAAAATGTATGAGTGGGTTTCATGTGATTTCTGTAGAAAAACAATGTTGTTAGGAGTCCTGGGTGAAAGGATGACAGTAATGAAAGGATTGACGATGATCGTGGCTCAATGGCACTCGGGGTATGTAATATACCAAACATATAAATGTAATTTTTAATATTTTCATTTCCTTGGAACAAAGTGAAGTTCAAAACACTGCCAATGGCACTCAAAACACAACGCCCCGATAGTTCGACCATGCGTAGCGAACGGAGTGTCTTACCACTAGGTCCTCTTTGCCTACTTCGCTATGTGCGGGATACAGCGTGAACCCATATTAAGCACGTCCGACTTAAGTTTTTTTTAGAAATTTCCTGTAATGTGAGAAATATGGATAAAAGATAAGAACACTGTATCATAACATTTATTCAATATATTCAGCTATTTCGCTTACATGTGGCAGTCCTGGAATAAGCTTAATATACATACATAATACGTAGGTACTTATGTGATTAAATATATTAGTTTTCTAAGTAAGTGCATATATTCATTAATTTTCTTATACTACTACTAAATTACTATATATATATATATATTTATAAATATTTACAGAATATAATTTATGTTATATATAGATTGTTCATAAAACTATGTAATATTTATATTAGAAATTAATTTGAATCGATATACCTAGATACTTATAGCAACTTAAATAGTTTTAAATACTATGTTTAGATTATCAAATCTATTTGTATATTGAATGTCTTTTAAAAAATAATTATCAATTTTATGTAATTATATTATGAATAGGTACACTACATTATAATCACAAATTATTTTTAAGTTATAAATATAAAAAAACGCTTAATACATTTGAAACTGTAATATTTTTTTATTTTTGAGAAATTATAATTTAATAATGTTACTTTTGGAACATAATTCTATTTTAATCACATTTTTAAAGAACATATTATGTATCATTTACAATTATTATGTATGAATCAAAAATAATAAGGAAAAAAATAATATATACAAGTTGGTGACTAGAATAAAAAAAATTAATATCATACATATAAGGATATTTACAATAAATAAAAACATTTTACTTTTAGATAAGACTTTACAGTGCTGTTACATTTTTGATAATAATCTTAATATTACTATAACTAGAACTACCTAATAGGCCATATTTTACATTTACAAATTAAATATACATAAAATAATACGTGACTAAGTATATTACATTGTTTTTCCTGCCCGAGTTTGTCTTGCCAGATTGTACTGATAATAATTTAGTAGGTAAATTAGGGATCGAACCCACAACTATCAACTAATACACTAGGTAATATAAAATTTATATTTTATATGTCATTTTATTTTGTATAATTATTTTATATATTAGCTAATTTATAGCAGAAAAGAATAAAGCAAAAAAGCTTTTGCCTTTAATTTAAAAAGCTTTAATTTAAATATATCTATATTATATTAGTAATTATTATAGATAAATGGTAGTTTGTATTATATTTACATAATATATTGCACTTTGCCGAGTTTTACTTCTTATTTAATTTTAAATTAAACATTTTTTTAATGTATTTTAACTGTGAAAGACACGGATAGAATTTCATATAAATTTCATTACATATATCAGCCAAAATCTTTTCTATTAGTGTGTGACCTATTATTTCTGCAAAGAACTCCCTTTCTATCAGTTGTGGAATAATTACAAGTAATAATGATATTCTATCAAACCTCACCTGAATTTTACTATTGCGTTTACTTAAAAGAAACAATTAGACAAGAGAAGAAACATATTAAATTCATAATTGAATTCAATTACTACATAATAAAACTGAAAAAGTAAATCAATATGAAAAAAATGGTCCTTCGAGCCGGATAAATTTTCCTTTATACTTTTTTTTCTCAATTTTTATACATATCAGCCAAAACTTTCTCCATCGGTGTTTGACCTATAGTTTTAGCGAAAAACTCCCTTTCCAAATGTTGTGGACTAACTACACGTAACAATGGTAGTAACAACAATAGCCTACCAAACCTCGCCGGTGCTGAGCCGTGCGCTGCTCTGGCGTGGGTCATTAGCATTACTTGCGCTTGGTCTTGGAGATTTTCTATTTGGAGTGGATCTTTTAGACCTCGTGTTTCTGGAAACAAATATAATATAAGATAGGGTATAACATAATAAGAACAATAAATACCTATAATATATGGTGTACCGCGACGACCTCATAATATATATATTATTATATTATAGGTATTATAGGCAGGCAAAGCACGGCATTGAGTCCGTCCGTCACTCGACAGGCAAATGCCTCTGTGCCCCTGTATATAAAAAACTAACCAGGTTTAAACAGCACGATAGCCTTCATGCACGCGAACTCGGCAGGGTCCACCAGCACGCTGCGGTAGCGGCACACCACCTCGCGCAGGCGACGCATAACGCTCGAGCTGGTGCCTGTCTCTGGAAGTAATCATGTAATGTGCTTATTATTAAATATACTAAGTTAAATTCTTTTCACTGGTCAACTTAATCAAAGTTCGAAGACATTCCTAAGCTAACTGTGTCTATGTTAAAATATCTTTGATTTTCTCGATTAGGTATTACACTTTTTACATAGAACTCTTTAATCGGATTAATAGAATATTTAATTTAATAGTTTTTTAGAAACGCGCCATTTCGGACACTTTGCAAGTACCTAATGTGTGATCTTTAGGTATAGAAACAGAAATTTAGGCAAATACTTATTGTTAAGCATGCAATGTTAAATCGTTTATGCTAACGGTACCAAAAGATTGTTCCGAAGTTATTTTTTTTTACTAGCCTGAAGAAGAGAACAAACAGTCAGACCCATACATATATTTTGATTGTTATAAACAGACCTTGATCGCTCTGATCGGTGCCAAAAAGCGCTGCACAAGCCGCATCTAGTGGTGCACACCATTGTATAGCGTTCAGAAGAAATAACTCTGACCACGCTTCCTCCAGGAGAATTACCTGTTGTTTTAGAAAAAAAATATGTATTTTTCATTATATGAGTAAGTAAATAATTTAATAGGTATATTGTTAGCGAATTTGTGTAAAAGAGGGTAGATATGGGTGAATAAAAAAATATTTAAAAAAACAAAAACCGCGACTGCATAAAACTAAAAAGAAAAAAACGAGCCCAATAGTTTATTAGGATTAACAGTCTCGACCTATGTTAATTATGCGGGGTTCCAGGTAAAGATTGAAGAATAACTCTATAAGTAGGTATATTTAGATTACTTTTTATTGAATTGCTAATATCTTGAAAAGTCTATAATTTTGTTCTACGCTATATGGGGTAAAAATTTAAAATAAAATATAATAAAAAATTACATTTAAATTTCTATAACCTGTATCAGTTGGTCTTTCTATTCACGGATACCTGTATATTTAAAAGGTTATATTTTAAATAGGTTTAGGTTATAAAAAATATAATATGTAAGTATTACCTGATCTCTAAAAGCCAAACTGGCGAATGAAGGTAGATTTTTAGCCCATTTGACAGCCATGAAGAGCAACCGGGCCGCCGTTTCCGCGGAACTCTCCACGCCTAGCGGCCTGTTTTGTATTATATTTATAATTTATTTTATTATCTATTTATAATGTTTGTATTATTGGGGCACCGTGTGGTAGTGGGATAGCATATGAATGTAAACGCGATTGTGGGTTCGATTTCCATTCGGGGATGAGATATTATCATTTCCCTGTTTTGATAAAAAGAAGTGCAGCTGTGAGTTCCACCACTCAACATGTAACTGATGGCTGTCTAGAAGATAGGTATATATGTGAACATTTATTATGACATTTTTCAAAATAATGAACCCGAAGGATTTGTCTGTAGGTCCGTGCTGTGACTAATCGATTTAAGTGCAGTTTTCACTGTAATATTTTGATAAGCTTCCCTTAATTAAGCGGTTGTTTTATTTCTTTCCATGCAGCTGGAAATAAGCAAATTAAATCCAAACGTACAAGTCTTTTAGAAAATACTTAGAATTATGTTGATAAATAAGTAAATACTCGTATATTAAAATAATACATAGGTATATCACATACCCATAAGGCATACAATTTTGAGGGTACCCAGCTGGAGGAGAATATGACGTTGAATCTTCTTCGTTTGTTACATCAATACTGTCATCTGGAATTAATACAAATATATTGTGTAAAAAACGGAATCTGAATTAGAATTATTATTATAGAACACTCACACAGTACTGTGAAAAAGTCATACAGTACGTTCAACGAGTAGAGGCCTTAACAATAGTCGTAGCAGATTAGATGTTACGATTTTTCTTACTTCTGACTGTTTTCTTCAGGGGGGTCACAACTCGTCATCCTTACTATCTATATATATAAAAGGACTTGTCCTCACTGACTGAGGTAAGACGCACGCACAGCCGTAACCGCTGATGGTAAAAACGTTAAATTTGGACAGATGTTTACTTTCGTAATCTGAACATCCACTAAGAAGGGATTTTGAAAAATTTTAATCCAAAGGGGGTGAAATAGGGGTTGAAAGTTTGTATGGAAAAAAATTTAAATCGGCACCGATTTTTATAAAATTTGAAATTTAGATTTTTAAAAGTTTTTAGTTAAATACGTGTTTCATCGTTTTCTAGAATTCTCTCCCTAAGGGTGCAAATAAAGGATTGAAAGTTTGTATAGGTTTTTTTTTAAATCGTCACCAATTTTTATAAAATTTGAAATTCAGACTCTTAAACGTATTTCATTGAACACATGTTTCATGGGTTATTAGAATTCACCCTTAAATACGCAAGCGAAGCTGCGCGCGTCCGCTAGTAGTGAATATAACAAACTTACCGTCACTATCAGAGTGCGGATGGCTCACATCGTGCGACGAGTCGGGCTGCGGCTGCGGCTGCGGCGCCGGCAGCGGCGCGTAGTGCGGGGACAGCAGCGGGTAGCGCGCCGGGGACAGCGCCATGGCGAGCGATACTGGGGGACTGGAATGGTTATCCATACCTATATTATAAATTCGAAAGTAACTCTGTCTGTCTGTCTGTCTGTCTTTTACGCAATCAGGGCCAAACCGCTAATTTAATTGTGATAAAATACTCATATGGAGACACATGAGGGACCCGGGATGAACATAGGATACTTTTTTTCTCATATTTGTAATATTTTCGATATATATCAATATATTAAAATATTTATTAATTTGACATACAATTTATTCCGCCATGTTAATAACAACCGTCGTTGCTAAGCAACCATTTGCAGTTGTTAGAAAACGTCACCCAAAATAAGCTTGCTTAACGCATTTCTCTATTGAAAACTGTAAATAACTTCATAAATATATTTAATAAATATTCTTATAGTTCAAGCGAGCGTAGCCGCGTTCGGGTCCACTAGTACAAATATATATATAAGTATAATATTTAAATTGTATTTATGAAAATATAAATATTCTTACTAATAATGTTATTTTCTATTTCCCTTATTATATTTTATGCTATTTTCTATTACCTTGTTATATGCGGGATAAAGACTAAAGCAAAAAAAAAAAATTACTTAAGTGTCCGCATAAGTCACACAATCGCTTATCAACGAGTTATCACTATATTATTACAACATGTGCCAGTATATTACGTAAAAGGTATTTCCCAGCATCAAGTTAATTATAGTTTCCTTAATGGGATTTTTTTTGTTTTATTTTAAATAGGATAAATCATACTTATCTATTTTGTATACATTAGAATTAGTTGTGAACTCAAGGAATATATTATACTTATACCTACCTGTTGTTATAATTATAATACTAGTTTCTTTTCTTAATCATAATACTAGGATTTCGATTTTGTTCAGTTAAAAGTAACTTACAATCTCAAAAATTACTAATTTATTATTTAGTATAAATTATACGTTTTTATATTAAGAAATCACTACATTTTAGAAAAACTTTCGATTCCCATTGTAAACTCTTGACGTGGATATTCCAAAATTCCCTTCTAATGCTCACTTACGATTTTAAACAACGTATCATTTTTTTCTCTATGTGTGTGTATTCATAAAAAATAAATTAGAACGGGTTAAAAGATTATGAAAGCTTCTCAACTCGAAATATCCTGAATTCAGGAGTAAAGTGGCGAACGTAGTGTCTTGACACTAGATACTTTCAGTTTACTTGTAACCAATTTATGAAATGCGTGACAATAAATAAAAGAAAATAAAAAGTAAATATAGTCCTGTAAAAGAAATTGAGCTATCACATGACAAACTATACCCATAGGGACGCTTTAAAACGCTTTCGTATAAAAAACTGTGCTTTCAAAGGATCGCTATTCTTTGACTTCTCTCTCGGAAACACGATGCTTGCTGGCGTGGAAATTTCTCTTTGTGCCTTCTTCAATACGAAAATCATATGGTTATGGCATTCATATATTTATTTGTATGTATAACCTAAATATCATTTTTATATACTTCAAAATTAATTATTTCATTTCTATATAAAGTATAAGTATCTATTAATGTTATATTAATATGGTAACTAATTTACAAAGTTCACCCCATTTGTGGAATTAGGTATATATTTGAATTAATTTAATTTTTCCGCTCTTGAAGACTAAGCGCAAGGTTAAGATCCACCACTAAGCACGCAATGTCTCAAAGTCATGCGGAAAATGGACAACGGAGTTTCTCTACCTACCTCAGTGTCAGTATAATATGTGAAAGATACAGGTGATAAAAAAAATAATTAGTGTTGTATTGACATAAACAATATTTATTGGTAAGATTAAACAAAGCTAGGCTTACAAAGCATGTTAAAGTAACTAGTTGGTTGTGGGTTCGATTCCCATTCGAGGGAATGAATTATTATTTATTAATATTTTCATTTCTTCGCTCTGGTACCAAAACAAAAGCGCCGCATAGAGTTCAGTCATTCAACACGCAATGCCTCGAAAATTCGGCGGAAAATGGGGAATGGAGGGATTTAATACTAGGTTTCCTCCGCCAACCCTGCTATATGCGGGATTCAGCGTAAACCTAAAAATGAAAAGGAAAACTATTAAACGGAAACGTAATCTCTCTCTGTCTCTGTTGTATTAATAACATATTATTATTAATAACATAACAATTAACGATAGTACAAATAAAATTTCCATATAGAAAAATGACACACTAAAATAACAATTCTTAATAAAGTACAGACATTTACAAAAATAGCTGCACAATACAAGGATTCCAGCTATAAATAACTGGGAAGTTGACGTCAGACAGCGAGATCAGGTCCAAGTTGATCAAAGGTTGGTCTGCATGACCGCGCCACGGGTGATCTGAAGCAGGGACGCGCTTACGCTATGATGGTTGGTATATATTACCTTTGAACTATGGGTAGCTATACTGACCCTTTGATGTAGTTATTCAATGCTAATATGTCTGTGGTCACGTCATATTGACGTACATAGCTAGGTATATGTGTTACGTTGTCGTTAGTTAAGAGGTAAAAATTATCTTAGAATCCGCCTGGTAAAGAGGCAAAGCGCGGCGTTATGTTCCGCCACTCAATATATATATACTTACATAATGTTCTAGGGTCGCTAGCAAAAAATCGAATCTGTAACTGTCATGTGTAACCAAGTAGCACAAGTGCCTCTAAAAATGTATTCTTCATCTCTTTATATTCAAATCAATATAATGTATCATAAACATTTGGCAGTCAAATCTGAGCAATTGGGGGAGTGCATACTTCAGTAGTAAATTATTTGTATGAGAATTCCTTATGGTAATGTAATATTTTAGAGGTTTGCCCTGTATAGAGTTTTTATGGGGTAGAATAGAGATGACGTTGAATAAACAACAAAAACGTCATTTGAATAGATTTTATTAAATATTGGGATATTTTTTTTCTGTTAGAAATTGCTGTAATATCGTATATATTAAAGTTTAGTCGTTATATTAAACATAGAGTTGTTTTTCACTATAAGAAAATATAATTTCAATATAAATATTAACTAAATATACGACAAATATCGTGAAATCGTTTCGTGGCTTCATAGTAGGTATATTTGGGGATTGAAAACTTTGAAAATCTTTGTAGATAAATGAAATCGTTATTGTGTGTTTCATTATAGGCATTTACTGATTTTTATAAACCATGAGCTTTTATTCATTAAATTTCGTCTACATTGAATTACCTATTATAAAAAAACGTGTGATCACCTCCACTCCTGGGTTTTTGACCAAACTCAACTGGTACATAGAAATGTAGAATTATATTATTTATTTAACAACTATGACTTCCACTAAAAAATATTTATCAAATTGTAGTTTGCTCAAAACGTTTGTAACAAAAATTTTTTAAGTAATTGTTCCAAAAGAGGCTGTAGAGACTGAGTTGGTTTATTGAATTAAAATTTTTCCTTTCATATATACCTACATAAATCTTAATCGAGTAGTTGTAATTTTCAAAGGTCATTTATTATGAGTAAGCAACACCTTAACATATTATTAGATTTTTCTATAAAATACCACCTACGTCATGGTACTATACCTATTTATAGGGAAAAATGTATTATTAAATAACTATAACGCAATAGCTCTATTCCTTGAATGATGGGGGAACGGAGTGTCTTAAAAGTAGGTTCCCTTAGCCTACTGTGCTGTTGCAGGATATAACGTGAAGCTGATTGTTTTTAAATTTTAAATTACATATATTAACAAATTAGAAACATGGGGTTCTCCTAATACATTACTCCTAATTATTTAGTTGTACAGTACGATCGACGAGTGGTGGAACTGAAGTTCGAATTTCTAAAATTTTGCGCATTGTACAATCGGAAAAAAATAATCAAAAAGAAAATCTGCGCAGCCAACTTCGCAGTGGCCACAACCCGTCGACTGTTCTATATTTGTATGTTTAAATTAAAAAATACACTTACCCGAAAACACCGACGGCAACTGCAGCCTCTCTCAGCGCTCGTTCTTGATCCATGTCTCTTAAGGCTTCAGGGCGTATAGTGGCTGTGTTTCTTGGCTGACGTTCGTTTTGGACCGCTGTGGAGGAAGAGCATTAGGATAAAATTGATCAAATTTATGTTTTATTTTGTGCTTCATAGCTTGGAGTGAAGCTATGATTAGTTATTAGTTAGTTATATTCAATTTAGAAAAATCTGGATAACTTATTCTTTACCATTGGGCAGTTGTCATTGTAGGAGTTGCTTCAATGAACGTGGTTATTGATTTATATTTAACTCTATAAAGAAAATTGTACGCTATACGTCAAAACCAATATCTAAATATAGTCAAGTTCCTCCACTATAAATATAATTCTCAAATAAAATTCTTTATCTATCCCACTAAAATATTAACAAAACCCTGTAAAACCTTTAAAAAAAAATGCTTTACGCTTTTCCTCCTGTAGTAGAGTAGGTAGGGAAGAGGTAGTGTTAAGGCATTCCGTTCCCTACCTTACCGATTTTCGAGACACGTTTTTATTACCAGAGCGGAGAAATGAAAAAACGTTGCCACGAGTGGAGATCGAACTCGTTACTGTCAAGTTCTAGTCTGACGCTGTTCCACTGCGCCACGTTTTTTAAGGTACACAATCTCTCTCACTCATAATAATGTCTTTAAACATAAAAAAATATTAGAAACGAAAACATGACCAAATTCTCTTTCAATCTTACAAAAATATGAAAAAGCGTAAGATCTATCTAATTATATCTAAATACAATAAAAGTAATATTTCAAAAAAAGCATTGTTCGTGCTTACAATACAAGTAACATTATTGTATTATATAGGTACCAGTCGTTCGTATTGGAACTCGGTATTACAGTCACGTAGCGATATAACGTAGGAGCTACTCTTTCACCCGAAGACGCCGTTTGAGTTCATGTTCATGATAAAAGATTTGTACGCAAATGGGGTTCGATTTTGAAAGGTAAAGGAAAATTATTTAAATTTGTAGTTATATTTTTATGTAGAAAATATATATTTTTTTTCATATAAAATTACACTGAATAAGATCAAAATATTAAAAATTTCAATATAATAGTAAATAATCAAAAATAAATACACGCAAGTTTAGATACATTACTTCTAGAGGGGCAGAGCTCAACGCCGCGCTTGGTTTTTTTTTAATTTTTTTTTTTATTGTAGATAGGCAAGCATTTGTCCGCTATCTCACCTGGTGGTAAGTGATGATGCGAACGAAGGTGGAGCATGCTTGCCTAGATAGTGCCTATTCACTCGTTCTTTAAAGAGGGCCAGGTTATACATGACCAGGTTTGTTCTAACCAGACTGAAAATGAAAATAATTGTTTCCCCCGAAAGAGAATTGTACCCACGACCATCGCCCAGATACATACACATTCAATAGTATATAATATAATAATAAAAAATAAATATAAAGGAACCAACGTAAAACAGTGATGTCAAATACAGTGTTTTCCGTTACAGTGCTCCCGCCCCGCCTGTAGGGACTGGGGAGGCTTTCACGTGATTTTATTGCCTCACCTCGCCTTCAGTGAACTTCGATAGAAAGTCTACTTACCTCTACATATAGGTATAGTTATAGTTAGGTTTTTTAAGATTAATAATACAATGCTAGAAGTTAATATTTAAGTAAAATGTAATTTAATTTTAAATATAGTACCTACAGATAGGTACCTAATTTGGATTAATCATTCATTTCAATTTAATTTTCTTCACTCTGGTACGCCCAATGTGGCGTTTACTCAATAAGCAGTGTCTTCAATTCATGTTAAAAACGGAGAACGTAGAGATTTCCCACAAGGTTCTCCACGCCTACCCTTCAATATGCCAAAAAAAATACAAAAATCATTCTACTATAGTTTAGCTTATTTATAAACAACAACTGGTATCAATTTGTAAAGAATTTTGCACATTTAAAAACATTTAAGCAATGTCCATTTTATTTTACAAGGCAATATTGGATGGATATACTTGTATAGGTATATTCCACCCCCGAGGTCGCCAGGGGTGGGTTTTATTTGATTTTATTGCTGTGCCAGACGGCTGCCTCCGGTGAACTTCGATTGATCATATAGCTTTACAAATATATATTTAGGTATTTATGTACCTACACATTTCATATAGGGTATAGAGAAAGGAATTAAAATTTATTTTGTTATTGTACATAATTTTAAACGTTTATACTGTAATCATTATACAACGGTAAAAGAAATTGAGTAAATTGTGTAAAGTCACGAAATAAATGGAAATTTCTTATTTATATCATTAAAGCAGTCGTTATAGGAATATCTAGTAGGTACCTTTTGTTCATAATGTAAAAAAAAATAAAATAAGAACAAAAGCTTTCATTTGTAATGAATACATTCCAATTTGAGTTTCTAAGAGAAATTTTAATCTGAGGGGAGGGATGAAATTTCCTTATAAGAATTATGCTCAGTTTGCGTAATTAATACGTTCAAGAAATAAAAAAATTCTAGAAGTTGCTATTCAGTCTTTAGAAAGCTTTTAAAATATGTCATATTTAATTGTACTTACTACCTTATGAAAACTATACTCTACTAATAGAATATTAAATAACCTGTACCACGTCATAAAAAAATTCTTAAACATTAATCAACTGTATGTAATTCGAGAAAACAAAATAAAAATAAAAATTATTTAACATACACACATGCACTATCCCCACTATAAATCAAACGCCCCTCCCATATCCGCTAGACCGCCATCTTTGAGCTTCCGGAAAGAGACAGGTGATATTTTGTATAGGAGCTTAAAATTATTTAAGAAGCTTTTAATAGATGCTTAAACAAAGTTCTACGTGGTTTAAGTTAGAGCTTTTGGTAGGTATTTCAAAATGGAAACGAGACGACGATATTCGAACGGTTATGTGACGGATAAATTTTCGTATATTTCTTTGTTATGACTAAGATTATTTGCGTTGTGATTTTAATACTATACAGGACGATTCTATTCTCAAACGAATTTAAAGAGTTTATCTAGGAAGATAAGCATAGGGAAACTGCACGATATTCTAATATTATATAATTTTTACCATTTATACTCACTAGATGATATTTAATTATTGTCCCTAATTTTTACAGTAAGGGAGTTATGGGGCTGTAGTATTTATTGCAAAGCTCATTTTTTTTCAGAATGTTTTAGGTGTTGCAAATTATAAAAATGGTTATATTTTGAGGGCGTTTTTATATTATATTTTGTTATCAGAACGAAATAATAAAAATATTTCATTCCCCTTAATAGGAAAGTAAAGTATCTTACCATATTGTTTAAAAATATTCATCCAATAATTATAATTGTTATTACTACATACGTTATTTATCTTAAAACGTGTAACTAAAAATGAAAAAGATAGAAAGAACTAAAACAATTTTTGTATAACTATTCAACGACACCCCTTTGACGTAGTATCTTTTACAGTCAATCGGGTAAAAAAAGATAGTTATTTAAATAGTATCCGTCTATAATAAAAGACCTACGTAAAACCCAAAAATAACTTACATGCGAAGAAAATGCTAGGTGGATCTATATATAAATATATCTATCTATTAATAAAATAAGCACAGACAATACAAAAATAAAATTACCCTTTTCGCGTCATAATTGAAAAATAAAATCAACTGGATCAGGTGCGCGTCTCATCTGTTTCGCATCCCTAAATCCGTTTAAAGCTACCCCCACGTACATATATCCATCTCTTTCACTCACATACAAAACTAGCCAGTTTATCCCTCTCTGATCTGATCCAAGTTTAGTGGTTATTGATTCTTTGAGAATATTTCATACGATTTCGAGCTTTATTTTAACTGAATAGAGTTGAAATTTGGAATAAACGTTTATAACGTAGACAGTAGAAAACACGACCCTAAGCCTTTTGAATTTGAATCCATACTCGTTCAGCTTAAAAGTTAGAAATGCTTTCATTAATAACAGTAATGGGAGTTGCCACTTAATTCCTAATGTGGTAGAGTTCACAATGGTGTGACGTCACCGGCCAGCACGGAGGCGATTAATGGTAGGATTGAGGGTTTAAGCCTGGATTAAAATCGCATTAATCAGTGTCTATAGCTTTAACTCTGGTATAAACAGTTAAGTGTTAGGGTACGATGTTGGATTCTGTACGCTTATCTACATAATCTATTACCTGTATAGTATTTACTTATTTGTTAGTGGTCATTTGTACTGAAACTTTGAGCATTTGATGGTGGGGAGTTATTATTTTTTATCAAGCAAATATAAAATTCCAATTTAAATTACATATTGGAATTACAGATACGTAAAGAAATTAGCTTAAAAGAGGTAGTGATACTGAAATTTGAAAAGAAGGATTGATGAAGGGTTGTTTTTCTATTATTTATTACAAAGAATACTTATCTACTTAGTATTTAATTTATAAATCGCTCTAAACTCTGAGATAGATCTTAAGAGCGATCTTGAGATGTCGTTTTCATTCATAGATCATAATCTATTCGATGTATAAATAAGGATCTCAGTGTATTAAGTAGCATAACTCAACGCCGTGTTTTACTTCTATTACGATGGGGTAGTAAAAATAATTGATAGCCCCGAGTAAGAATTGAACCCACAGTCAGATGATACGCCACGATGGCCTCAATATAATTATTATATTATTGACTTAATATACATTAAAAAGTAATAAATACTAGGTAAATTTCGATAAAAATTTGATAATAAATATAATATTGAAAAGTACAGACGTCTTTTCTTACAACTTCATACAATTCATTCCTTATTTAAGAACAGCTCCAAACATTTACGTTCCCGACGTTCCCGCCTTCGGATATCGGTGGGTACATTTACAAAACGATCCGGATTAAAATATAAAGTCATCCCATTACCATTTCATTTTATAAATGAATTCTGAGATATTTACTTCTTAAAGTGATTTTACGTTAAGTCTCGTTTGAACGAGTGAGGAATCATAAATAAACTGTTTGCTTGATGTTTGTATCAAGTGTCGAAAAAACAAAATGTCTAAGAGACATTAATAGTGAGTAAGCTATTAAATCAATATTTAATTAATATACCTTATACTATACTACCTCACTTATATCTATTACTAGCGGCCCGCTCGCGGTTTCACCCGCGTGAACTATGTTATTATTAATTTCTGTCTCCATGACTACGTCCTAGTGACGTCTATGCAAAATTTGAGACTCCTAGCATTTGTAGTAACGAAGTTTCATACAAACTTTCGACCCCAAAAACAACCCCTTAGAAGTCGAATATTGCAAATTCCCGTCTTAGCGAGCACCTACGTCCTATAAGTAACTCCTATGCAAAATTTGAGATTCCTAGCACATGTAGTTTCTGATATTTCGTGATGAGTGAGTGACCTTTCGATTTTATATATATAGATATACTATTGGTTTACTTGTAAAAATAATTTCGGTGAGCCTATCGTGGCGCAGTGGAATGGCCTGCGAATGATTGTCAGTTCGATTCGCATACGAAAGAAATTATTTTAATTTTCCTGAGAGTAGGTGCGTTGCTAAGTTCTGTCTTACAAGTTACAGCACGGAAGTAAATCTTTGAGGTGTCATTTACAGCTAAATATCAGAGTTTTCGTTTAGGTATAGTAGGTACCTATTTATATAGAATGCTTAATTTATCACATACTCCAACTACACATATTTCATAAAAAAAAATGGTGATTATTGAGCTCGAACGTATATGCCAGCTTATTTCAATTGACATTAAAAAAAAAGTCTTTAAATTGTGTTTTTCGTTTTACTACGTAAACCATAATAACACGAATTAACTAAATTAAACATTGGCTCAATTTCATCGTATTTAGTAAACCACAAAATAACATAATATCTCATACTCAAGTCCCAAGTTTATTTTCAATGAATTTTCTTTATAACAACACATAATACAATAAAGAACAATACAGTACAGTACAGAGTAAGCCAACATTCCCAATCAAACTCCATTCGATTACCATAACTCGAACAATGCAACATTGATCCAATTTAACGTGAAAGAAACTGACAAAAAGATTCAGTATAATGAAACTGGAGGACACCCCATAGCGACCCTGGAGGAAGATAGATTGTATAGAATTGGCGAAAGTAAAAATAATGCTTAAATATATTTTTGTGTATTTTAAAAAAAATATGGGTACGGCTGAAATAATTGAGGAAAATGCGAAAATCTAGTGATAATTAGGAAAACATCGATAAAAAATAATTAAAATTTGAGTATAGACTGGTAAACCCACTCAGCGTGATAATGTATTTAGATAAGTACTTATAATAATTTGAAAATATCTTTATATAGCATTTTTTATAATTTGTTCAAATTAAAATAGAATATATGATATTTTGTGCCACAATAAATCACTTACGTACATTACAATTATTTATGCATTTATGTGTGTATCTGTACGTTTGTTTACTCATTTGAAGAGAAAAAAATATTTCAATTTAAATGTACAATTGCATATATATAACATTTAAAATGAAATCAAACACTAAGAATAAGGTATATTGTATGTAAGTATATTTTTAATTTTACTTTAATAAATAAATAAAAGACAAAAACTATGAATAATAATATAAATACACAAGTACCTACATTATTCAAAATAAATAGTACAATAGCAAAAATATAAAAGCCGCATCTAAACATTCCATAAGTCTACACAACAGAAAGGACTTTATTGCTTTAAGCTTTGCATTATTTTGCTCTCCTCACAGTGTCTGTGCAAAGTGTAATTCGGTTACTTTGAGATGCTGCGACAATCTCATTAGGCGGGCCCCGGCGCTTGTCAAACGCCCCGTATTCATTAACAGTGGTTTTAATTTACCTAACAAGTTACCAAGTTACCCTTACGGTTCACCTCTACGGTAGTCTGTTACCTAAGTTTTCTGCTTTTACCTTTCGTTTTGATTTTGAATGGAAATAGATTTTTTTTTGTTTTCATTTACTTAAGATAATAATGTTTCTGCCAAATAAAGTGCTGTATTAAAATACCAGTAGGTAGGTATGTAATGAATATAAAAATGCTAAACAACATAATGCTTTTTTTAAATCATTTAATTCATGTCGATATAATTTTCTAAAAAAAATAAAGAACTTATATGTATGTTTTTTATCAAGGGACCTTATAGGTATGTTTTTTTTACCTGAGGAAACCTGGGAACCTAGTGTCAATGGAACACTAAAAAAAAGCTTAAAAGCTTAAAAATTTGAACCTGCAACTTACAATAACGACAAACGTTACAACTGCATCACAATATTATTCACGCATTTCCCATACATTAACCACAAACCCTTCAAAAATACCACATCCAATTATCACCACGTGATTTATTTAAGACTGAAGAAACAGAACTGAGTCGCCGTAAGCTATGTTTAATAAGTCACGCCTACATTTATAATGATGGCAGAATTCGCATTTCGCATAGATAATTAAGGAAAAAACTACAAAGTGACGCCTCAAGCGTTATATTCAAATGGGCACCCCCGGACCCCTGGTGGACCCCTGGTGGAGTGAACGTTTGACCACACGCCTGTTATATTAATTTGGATATTCGTTGGTTTTGAACCGCATCTAGGTCCTGTACAATTAATTAATGTTAATTGATATAATTATGTATATTGTTTTATATTTTGTTATATATTAACGATTGTTTTAATTGTTAATTAATGATTATTATTATTAATAATGTGAAGGTACAATGTGTTAATTTTGGTTGTCGTCGTCACGCATTCAACCGCCTAACTATTATACTATTTACTAGTTCGAGCTAAGTGCGGGTTCGAATTCCAAATAATTAAACTCTCGTTGTTTTGTAACGCTGTATATAGAAAGTAGCTCGATAGGTAGAGATAACCTAGTGGCAAGACACTCCGTTCTTTGTTTTCCGCCCAAATTTGAAACATTATGGGGATCGAACGCATTATCATCGCGTTAACAGGCATCTTAGCTATGAGATGTGAAGTACAGTCATCATGCCATACTATGACTTAAAATTTCAAGTATATAGTATCGGACTTTTGGGTTTCCTCGGCTTGGTTAGACAAATGTAGCGTTACGCTCCTACTAAGGAAGCTAAGTAATGCCAGCTAAATACTTTAAGGACGGAAAATCCAGAATAAGATAGATATACTGCTATACATTATTTGTGCCATATTTTCAAACAACTAATGTTAAAACTTGTGATACTCACAGATTCAATGAGACCACTATTGAAATGACATTAAAACAAACATTAAAGTTAAAAGAAGAATACAATTAAGCAAATATCGGGGTATTTCATTTTAAAAAGCAGTGCGAGCATAAAAAATACATATTTGAGCACGCGTCGCCACGTGCCTCCACCGCGTGTATACAAATTAGGGCTTAGGGAAGTAAATGTTTTAAATATCGGGCTAAGTCGCGCATACGATTGTTAGTTTAGTACGTCTGAATGGGTTTGGTGTAATAATTTAAATGGGCATGTTTATAAAGTTGTTAGGTTGTGACTGGGAAGAAGGGTGCAAAGAGGTTCCTTTTTTTAAGTTTTTTTTTCGAGGAAGTTCTTAGAAAAATATTTTGCACATCACTATTAAAAGAATAACCTCATATGCTTACCGTCGGTGCTTTGAAATATACCTAGAGAAATCTTAGTCATCATATCTTTGTTTTAGACGTTCAGTGATGAGGTCCTGTATTTTTTAATTTTGTGTATTATTTCGTATATAAGAAGGTACTACAAATTTACAAAGTGTTGTTTTAATAAATTTCTACATTTAGTAGGTAATTTATTATATGCATACAGAGTGTCTTAACACTAGGTTCCCTCTGCCTAACCTGCTGCGTCCCACACACAGCATATACAGGGTCAAACTGATTTTTTTAATTTTTATTTTTTACATTCTAATCTGATGAACTTCTGCTTAAACTTAAAATGTATCAAAAATATATATATTAAATACTAAAAACACAATGTCTCTCATATTGAATCAATTATATCACACACATCGCTAGGGGTTGTCCGCTTGTCCATAGCAATATCTCTTGCCTAATTGATTTTGCGTGAGATGGGGTGTTGAACGCAGATTTGTATATTAAAGTGTTTTGATAGGTTATGACGTGTAGCGTGGGAATGATGTTTCTTTTGTATTGAGTGAATTGTATGAAAATGTATGGTTGTCTTATTTTTAATTAGGGGAATTGTGCTCAAGATGGCATACTATGATAAGATGACACACTACCAATATTGATGAAACTATTAGCGCAAAGTGCGATCTTGTGACGTTTTAGAGAGTGTCTGTAGATGCAGCTAGTGCTTAAATTCAGTATGGCTGAAAGTGAATGCAGATGGGCAAGTAATTCATGTTTTAGTTATTTTCAATTGCAACAAATTTATCTTTCGCTTTTGCTTGGTGGTGAAAAGACATGTAAGATAAAGATTTTCTATTTGAACTAATTATAAATGTAAAATATGATTATTATATGACACAACTAACGCTAAAAGCGCATCCTGACCTATAAACTTTTGTCACAACGGTTAAAATTAAATTCATATACCTATTGGGTAAGATGACATACAAAACGTGAGTATAAGATGGCATACTATTTTACCCTTATAATTAGAATCGATGCATTTTTTTACTTTACCTACAAAATGCCTGGCAATTACAAACGAATATATATTGGTAACAAGAAGACATGGATAAGGCTGCTAGAGCAAGGGCATTCAATAGCCGCAAGTGACGAAGCTTATTTCCCTTTTGGAAAAGGAAGTGACTGATAACGGAATCCAACCTCATAGAATTTGCAACATGTATGAATCTGGCGTTAATACTGTTTAAAAGCCCCCAGCAAAGAAGAAACTATTTATTTGTGAACTACGCTCGACAAATAATGATGGCATTTTTATGCCACATACTAAGTATGTCATTTTACCCTGTAGATATGTCGTCTTACACCGGTCGACCTAAGTGCGATTTTTGTTTGTTTTTATGATGTTTGAAAGATGATTGTTCTGAAACTAAAATAATTTCGTTGATTATTAAATATATAATAGCATACGCAATATGCTGTTCTCAGATCACTTTATTTATTTTAAATATTTGTCTTCAAACAAAAAGTATGTCATCTTAAGCACAATTCCCCTAGTTTAGTGTTGATTTAGCTGTGTATTATTATTTATAGAAGGTAAACAGATAAACTTAGGTAATATTTAAAAAAATAATAATATCAGCTTCACGCTGAGATGGAACCTAGTGTTCCTCCGTTTCCCAGTTTCTATCGAATTCTGGACGCATTGCATGTTGAGTGGCAGAATTCAACGCCGCGCTTTGCCTCGACACCAGAGCGAAGAAATGGAAATATAAACGTAAATAAACATTTAACTTCCTCGAGTGGGGATTGAACCCACAACCTTCGCGTTACAGTCACCATTGTGCCGCTGTGCCACGAAGGCCTCAATCAAAAAAATAATTTTAAAATAATATTTATAAATAATTATAACTTCATAATATAAGTGATATGACAAGATGAAATAACAGCAAATTATTAGTTATTATCTACACAAAATAAATTATTTGTATGTTTATTAATTTGTTTTGAATGTTTATTTATTTTTATGGCTTTTAGACGTGCCAGGAACATTGTATGTTATCATTCTATATCCAAACGACTATAGCTTAAGTCTTGACGTCAGTTTCTATTAAGTACTTATGTCTGCAAGGTATAAGTACTTACCATCTTTGTTCATTCCCATTCCGAGACATTTTTTGAGGCGACACGCTTGACATTGGTTCCTGTGTGCTTTGTCGACGACACATCTTCCCGTGCCAGCTTGACATCTATAAGGAAAGAATTTTATTAATTTGTTGTGTTAGAAGGAAACTTTCACGCTTTATACTGCATGGTATATAGAAAAAAACCGTTCACTCCGGCATCCCCGCTATCTATCCGAATTTGAAACATTCCGTTTTGAGTGACGAAACTTAACGCCGCATATTGTGCGTTTTTAGAGCGGGTTGTTAACCAATTTGAAAAAAAAAGTAAAATTGTTCAATATACACATAGGTACTTTGTTTGCATGATATAATTTTATATATCTAAAATATTAACAATATTTAAGAGCAGATAAAATTTAAAATTAAATTAAATTTGAAGTTTCCATACTATCTTCCTCTAAAATAATGTTAAATAATGTTTAATTTCAAACTTTCTACTTCTCTTTCTAGTTATATTAGGTATATATACTAGATCTTTGAAAATAACAGTAACTTTAAAAAGGTAGGATAACTTCACAGGTGACTAACAAGAAAAGTAATACCTATCCATTAATTTCTACAAGACATTTAAACAATATAAACATACATATTTAAGTATATAAGAAATCACTGAAAGTATTAAGAAAAGCAATCAAAGAATCCAAGAGTATAAGAGGAAAAACTACTAAATGAAATGAATTTGCGGACCAAGTCTAATAAAGATTAAAGGTATTTCATTATAAGTAATCCGTCATATAATAGGCTTAGGTTGGTTGACATTTGTTGCAATTGGTATTTTGTGGGGAACGTATGAAGAACATTGAAGAACGGTGGACCGGAAAGCTGCCTTATGGTACACCAATTGAAATATCGTTTCGTTGTTAGGGCGACTTTTCTACAACTGTATTTAAATTTTGATACATTTGAGTATAGAATTACTTAATGTTATTAAAGTATCTAACTGATGCTATTATTATAAATTCGAAAGTAACTCTGTCTGTCTGTCTGTCTGTCTTTTACGCAATCAGGACCAAACCGCTAATTTATTTGTTATAAAATACTCATATAGAGATATCTACTTGAGGGTCTCGGGATGAACATAGGATACTTTTTTTCTCATATTTGTAACATTTTCGATTTATACCGATATATTAAAATACTTATTAATTTGACATGATATTTATTCCGCCAAGTTAATAACAACCGTCGCTATGCGACCGTTGCTAAGCAACGATTTGCAAAGTTTGTTGTTAGAAAACGTCACCCAAAATGAGCTTGCTTAACGCATCTCTCTATTGAATTCTGAAAATAATTTCATAAATATATTTAATAAATATTTGTATAGCTCAAGCGGGCGTAGCGGCGTTCAGGTCCACTAGTAAATAAATAAATATAATAAAGTAAAGTTAATGATAGTTATGGGTTTGAATTTAAATTATATATTTATACTATAATCTGCATAAATCGGAAATTTGAGTATACAACACAAAAAACTGTATTTGAACCAGTAGTTCTTGTTCAACCAAAAAAAATTTTCTTTCTAAAATTTTGAGTAGGTATTTAAGTAAAAAAACGTATCGTCTAATTCTCCTTACTCTAGCTTGACAACATATTAAATGTAGGAGAGCAAAGAAAAGATATAATCAAATTACTTTAAATTCACATTCATAGACATTTTCTCATTCATTTTACCATTCCTTACTTATTGTTGCGAACAATGATTAAATTATAATGATACAGATTACAACTCCGATGATTTCTAAAGCTAAAACATAAAGTATCCATTTATTCCTATAAAAAAAAAAGATTGCAAAAATCAATTTGACTCAGATAAAGAACCACATGTCACACTTGACCATAAGGGCGCTATATTAATAACATTAGAGCGGGTGCTACATTAATTGAAAGGGGCTCCGAGAGGGCCAAATGTTAAACTGTTTTTAATATTATCTACCCATCTACCCTCAATTTGTTGGTATTTGTTCGTATAAAATATCTATGTCCATGTTCTATAGTAATATATTATAATATGTTAATATTTAAGTGATGTCAGTCTGTACGTAATGGTCAGGCTTTTCTCGTCTTAGAATAAGAAGTATCTTGTTAAGGACATTTTGGGTTTTTGTTCTATCCATGAAATGGGCTGAGATTTAATAAATAAGTGGAATGTTTCTCTGCCGAATGAGGAGAATGTAGTCCTAGTTTTAACATATTATGCCGTTCCCTACTTTAAGCCAAATTTATGAGACATTGCGCGTTAACTCATTGAAATGGCGGAATTCAACGCCGCGCTTTGTCAGATCGCGATAATAAAAATAGTTTAAATATAATATATTCACAATGCATTAAGATTATTAAGATAAACAAAACATAATAATAAAACATAATCTGTAATATACTGAAGGAAATTAATAATTTTACTTTCTGTAATGAGGTAACAAAATTAAATAATTTTTAGAAAATACTATTATGTTATCGTAAATCAAATTTTATCATTTTAGTATTGTCTACCTGTTTTTAAAACCAACTCTTATAAGTAAGTACAATCGGGCAGACGTCGGCGTATACGGTGTACCTACCTACTGTAGGTAAGATACAGTATGGTCAGCGAGTCTTGGCCGCCCAGAAGTTAGCTATAGATGTCTGCGCAGATTTGACTTTAGGAACTTTTCTTACTTTTGCTTATTTCCCTCCCGAGTGCACACTGTACAATGTGCTAAATTTCTAACCACTGGGTTGCAACGTCTCGTCAATCGTACTATACTATATTTATATAAATTCAAACAGTAAACCCAGATGCAAGAAAAATTAGAAATATGCAAGGATTAAGTGGATTCCATCTCATCACGGCCCCCCATTGTCATACAGCTCGAGCTCGAGCTTACAGATGTGACTTGGTGGCAGGTTTTTGATGGGGATCAAGAGATTTTCTATGATTGTAAATTAATTTTAGGGTGATATGATGATATTTTTTTTGTTTTTTTTTGTTGTGTTTTTTGTATTTGTTTGTGTATAAAGTTGTCTGTTTTTAGTCTAGTTCAAGTATCTACTTATGCAAATATTTCTACTAAAATGCGGGAAATACTGAAAAAAAAATAATTAAAATTCCATCCTTTCACATCTTTTTAAGATTGTAATTTTTTAAATAATCTTGAATTTCAATAACCAAAATGAAAATGTATTTAAAATATATATAAAAATATTTTAATGTTCTGTATAGAAAGTAAATAAAGCGAGCATATTAGTAAGGATATTGTATCATTTATGATTATTTTTCTAGAATTGTTATTTTAGTAGTTCCTTGTCGGCTCTTGTGAGCAAAAATGCGCTCTAGTGAATTTGCCGACGCGACAGAAAAAATATGCTTAATATTATTTATTTAATAAATACCACCTTTTAATATTGCACCTAAAATGTTTTAAATAATATTAGATTCTCGCAAAACTATAAATTATTATTAATTCCTTATCTTAATTTAATTAAAAATAGTCTAAAGCATACCATTAGATATACTGAAAATAACCTAATTTTTTAATAAGATGTCACACACACAGAATACACACTTTTCTAAGAACAAAAATTGAGCAATCATGACACACATTGGAACAAAAGGCAATGAATCAGTAGCCTAATTTCAAGAACCATGTTATATTATCATAATACTCGTATCGCCAAATATTACTTTTTGGTTGTTAGCACAGGTGTCAATAGTGCCTTTATATCTTATAATACAAACTAGCGACCCGCTTGTGGCTTCGCCTGCTTGAACTGTACAAATATATATTATTAACTCTGAAGTACTTTAGTGTTATAATAACATTATTATAATAAAGACAATAGCTGAAATATGAAGAATGGTGAAGAATAAAGTTTCTGGCAGGTCAATAAAACACTTTATATTGATATAATTTTGATTTTGATTGATTGAAGTAAAACAAACAATAAATGTTAATAGAAGTTTACCAAAATACAATAGTGAAAACTGTATTTAAATCTGTTAAGTAGGTTTTGAGATTAGCGTGCACATGCACACAAACAAAAAAATAAAAATCACTGTTTTGGGATGTATTACATTAAAAACGCCCCAAAAATTGTTTTTCTTTCACGTACAGACAGTGACTTCAACGTTATTATTATATATGTATTGATAATGATGTGCATGTATGTACAGGCTGGTCGTAGACCGTCAAATATGTCACAAGTGTGACCTGGATCATTGATGACTTTCTCTTATTTGGCAATTAAAGTTTGTTTTCTGAGTTTGAATGAATTATTGTGAAAATGACTACATCGAAATAAGGCCTGAATTCTTTTTGACGCATTGTGCTCTTTGCAAAATAATATATTTTCCTCAATACATACCTGTATATAAGTTTTCTTCTAACGGATCGTTTGAAGAAGCCACTGCATCCGTTACAGGCGAGGATGCCATAGTGCTTCCCCGAACTGGTGTCCCCGCATACGACACAGACGAGTCCTTGAGAGAGTAATATTATTGATTAATATTTTATGATTTACAGAAATTCCTCTATATTATAAAGCAGACGTATATGCTCTATATTATAGTTTTTCTTATCATTCTATTTAATAGAGTCTTTAGATAGGTATATTAAAATAATTGAATGAAATATAAAATAATTATATTTAGTTTTTAAATTACGCCTAAGATATGTGAACCTCGCTAGGTTCGCCCGTAACACTTGAAGGCCTAGCGAGGCCTTCGAGTGTGACTAGAAACGCGACGGTGTTGGAAACCAGACAAAGAGCGACGTTAAGTTTCGCCACTCAACAACGGAAGTATCTTAATGGTGAAATGAATGTCTTAACCCTAGGTTTCCATAGAACTCCGCGCTTTGCCTCGTTACCAGAGCAAAGAAATAAAAATATTAAACATTTCATTAGCCCAAAGTCGTCGTTTACAGGAACATTCTTGTGCCACTGGGCCACGACGGCCTCAATATATTTATTTATTATAGATAAGAAACCGTCTTTAAGATCAACAGATCCAACCTCCCTTACCCAGATGATTCGTCTTCTTCACGGGAGGATCAGGCAGCCAGGGCCGTAAAGCAGGAGGTGCGAGCGCAGCTGCAACTAGAGCTGCTGAAGTAGGTGGTGACCAACGTAGGGGGGATGTGTTGTCTTCTCCTAGAGAAATGTAAGGAAAAGGTTATAAGATATTTTTAAAAATATTTAAGTGTTGTGTATAAGTGTGTTAATTCACATTAAGAATAAACTTTGTATTGGAAAACATATAAAAAATTGAACGGGAAAAGGGAATGTGGGATTTGAAGCCGCGTCTCTTCGAAAACGTCTAAGACGTAGGAAGATAACGTTTATTTTTTTTATACAATATAGAAAATAATATTTAAGTAAAAACAAAATATAGCCTACCTACCGATTGTGTAAAATTAACGTTAATAGATATAATAAAAAAACATGTCTATTTGTTTATATAAGTATATATTTTTCAGTAGAAATTTCATTCTTTAATTGATAACAAAGAAATTTAACTGCAACTGTAGATATTTCCTTGTACTGTTGTTATTATTTTAAAAAGTTTTCAATTTTGACTTACAACTACTAACTACCTGTCAATTAGGTATTTGCCAACTTCCCATCAAACAATATGCAAATATAAAAAAATAAGTAAATCAAACAAATATTTTTGCACCACTCAAGTGTCCCTAGAGCAATATCAATAAACATTTAATATCAATAATGGTAATAGAATAACTGCGGAACCCTTTCGCTATAATAGCGTTTTTACTACCAAAGTAGGGGACCATAACCACTATATATAGACATATTACTGTAGACTTTTACAAGTGTATTAAAGTACATGTAGGGGTCAAGTTAGGATGGTATCAGAATCAATTAGGAGATTGCTACCGTATAGGACGTGTAAGGCGATTTGCACTGGCTTTATGTTTGATTTAGTGAATTTTTGAATTAATTATTTATATGAGATGGGGCTAGAAACTAGAGATTTCGTATAAAATTATAATTATCATAGTTTCATCAATTTTCTTACATTTGCTTATATAACGATTCTCTTATCAGAATGGGTTTCCCCAATGTTTGATGTTTCCACTATATGGACAGAACAAACAGAATGGAATTTGAACCCATGATCGGGTACGATTTTTAAATAAGTTTATTTTTATTTTAATTTAAAAATGGATTCATAATCTCACTATATTTTAAAATGTTTGTACCTATTTACAACAAAATGTCAAAATAGAATACGATCAATATACTTAATAATAATTCGGGAACAATGACGTCCCTAATACAAATGTGAGGCTGATGTTACTCTACTTATTAAATTATATCATTGTGGGCTTGATGTGTAACAGAAGTACCATATTTTTTTATTTTTACTACCTCTTCTGCCATATTTTTATGAGATTTTCATTTAAAATATTGATTTAATGTGTTTGCTAATAATTAAGAACATTTTATATAGGTATAAAAAATATGATATAATATAATTTCTCTTTCATAATTTGAATTATAATAGATACTTATTAATACACAAAACCAGTTAAAAATTTAGCATTTATTTCATGTAATTTAGCCTATTAGGTTTGCTAATTTGCACACACTGTGTGTTTCTTTTTACCTATAGATACTATATTTATTTTGTTTAAAACCATACTTCATGTAACTATTGCCACAACAATAAAAACAAAAATCTCTAATAAATTTACAGAACTCTAATAAGCTGTATCTGTAATAGACATTATCTGTATTGGTATATTTATTTGACTCAATATTTGACTAAATATAATATTCATATAATTTCATATATAATAATTCTTTTTTTTTGTCAAAGTTAATACACTTTGCAAGTCTACAAAAATGTGACTCTATTATCGCACCCCTTATGGGTAAATAAACCAACACAATAAACTCACTCTGATTGACGAAAGGCAATTATGCTTAACTGCCGACGGAATAACTCGATTTACTATCAAAGGGCTACTATGAATACGTGGGTATTTTAAAAATATTTATTTTCTCGATATAGTTAATAAGTAAATTTGAAAGGATGAGATGAAGCTCGACCAGCTAGAAAGCAAAGTCTAGAAAACGAGTGGAAGGTACTAAGGTCGAAAAAAGTGTTAGTGTTGGAATACGAAAATTTGTCAACGAAGACTGACTGAATATACCTAATTCAATTAAGAAACATCAACACGAAAAACCGGCGGCGGTTTATTTACTTATTGCTGTACCTATCATGCACATAACAGGTAACCTGGAAACGTAGTGTTAAGACATTTCGTTCTCGTTAAGACACTTCCGTTCCCCCCTTTCCGCCAAAAAATATTTGGATTCTTTGCGCGTTGAGTGGCGGAATTCTACGCCGGATTTATTTATTTCGTAAAGTTATTTTTTTCTTATAGTTATATCCAAAATCCAGCAATTTTTCAAAAGTTTGATTGCAATAATAAAACAAACAAGAGTAACTAATAAAATGAATGTACAGAATAAATCAATACAAATTACAAACCGCTTGCCGAGCTCAGGTGTATCGAGGTTGCGGTGAATGCTCCCTGATACGAGATTGTATCAGAAATCATTGTTTATAAGCAAATACTGAATTATTTTAAATAAATAAAACAATTTTAATAATTGAACAATTACTTAAGACTAACTAAGAAGAAGAAAGGAGAACTTACCATTTGATTATAAATAAATTGAACCCGCTACCTACCTGAACCTACTAATCGATATAAATAATTAAGAATATATTTAAGTGTCATGTAGGTATATAATCTATATATATATAAAAAGACATGTAAGAAAGGACATCTAAGAAGGGATTTTGAAAAATTTTAACCCTAAAGGGATGAAATAGGGGTTGAAAGTTTGTATGGATTTTTTTTTAAATAGGCACCGATTTTTTAAAATTTGAAATTCAGACTTTAAAAATATTTCATTGATCATGTGTTTCGTGGTTTTTTTAGAATTCACACCCTAAGGATGCAAATAAGCGGGCGAAGCTGCTCGTGTCCACTAGAGACGCACATATCAATAAAATACACACATAGTACCTACATCATATATATATCACAAAATTGTGACAGAACGGCTCTATCTATAAAGAAGGCTATATAAACGAGGGGGGACATAAAAGAAAATTGTATGAGACACATAAAAAGAGCAGTTTGGGAAATTGGAAGTCGCGGGCGAAGTGAATCCCCGGTATCAAGATAAATCAATGTTTGTTCAGAGTATGGCACTTACTGAACTGGGGTGGGTGGAGTGGAGTTTCTCGATAAATTTTATATTATTTTATATGATGTTTTAAAAGATGGTTGTTTAAATAGTCGTTAGTCAATAATTTGGTTGCGATGATTTGAAGATGTAATATGGAATTTTTCGTTTTCGTAGGAATTTCAAGATTTCTCCCTTAGTGCTCCGTTACAATCACGTCAAATTTCAGGGTTCTACGCCGCGTACTCCCGGCTGAGCGTTGTCAGTCAGTTCATTGACAATAAGTTTTGTGAGGAAATAAGTGGTGTGATTAATAAGCAATGTAAATAAATAGGAGACAAATAAATATTATCGAGAGAATAGAAAAAATATAACCTAATTATTATTATTGTACATATTGAGATAATGTGTAGAGAATTTCTTTGTGCTTTTCATGTTATATACGAATGTATAAATATGTAAGTATATAGAATGTATTTACAATATACCTACCTATATTTTTTTATATATTAAAAAAAATCTTTCAAACAATAAAAAAATATAGTAACAATCTACTCCATGATACATTTTTACCAAAGCGAAGGCGGAAACTTTGTCGCTTGCCGTTTTATTCGGTTTTCTTTTGACGCGAATCTCTTGAGCCGCCCTGATTAATTCGCTTCCTCCCTTCTCTAACATTCGGAGAATTCTTTTAGAACCTCGCGACAACATTTAAAATACTTACTTCTTTTTTAATTTAAATCAAATGATAAATTTAAATTTTTAATCTAGACATTTTTATAATAAATAGTAGGTAAATAGGTAACTAGTCGAAAAAGATATTTCTTAAAATAAGTAATTTCTTGCGAGTACAGGTGGAAGGCATTGTTTTTAGATAATGAAATAAATAGTATTTTACAATTTTATTCATTCTAAGTAAACACTGTAATTATAAAAAAATATAATAAATATATAATAAGAAACATTTATAGAGGTATTTATTTAATTTAAAATCAATATAATTTAAAATACCTATTCTATTTTTATACTAATATTTGCTTTGCTCTAACTAATAAATAAATACTAATACAAATAACAATCTAAAACAGACTAGCACACCTAAGAACTCAATACAAGGTAACGCTATACAAAACGAATTTCCATTATTTGTAAATGAAATTGAAATCCCACCTATTTTGTATTCAAATCCCGCGCTGACCGGGTAAAGTGGCAAATCATGGAGCGGCTGAAAATCAGTCAAATAGACCCCGAGATGCCGACGCGCGTGTACTGAATTATAATAGCTGACAATGTATTATAATGTCTGATCATCAGTAATTTTATTTGGTTGTGTTCAAATTTGAATTTTCATTTATTTACGAGTATGTTGGTAGAATGTTTATTTCAGGCCATCGTGGCGCATTGGAGTTCGATTCCCGAGTGAGAACTCGGGGTTGGTGTTGGAAGTTGATTTTTTTATTAACTTCAAAAGAAATTTCTTAATACAAAAAGTAATTAGATATTTTGATACAAAAATACATACATTTATATCTATCTATTTCAAAAGATGCATAAAAAAGGAAAATAAGATTTTAAAGAACCGTGTAGGTGGTAAGGAAATTAGATCTACACCTACTAATATTATTCGTATAAAACTTTTAAATTTTTGTTTGCTCGAACGCCGTATCTGAGTAACTGCTCTACAAATTTAAAAAAAATCGTATAATTTTTTGTTATAATTGTCTTGGGGAAGTTATAGACTATATTACGATAACTGTTTAAAGGTAAGTTGTGAGTAATTGTACTTTTGGTTAGCCCCAAACTAGGGCAATCAAAATATCATACCCAACTCTTAAATATTTCCATTTAACCACCCGGGCAAATCCGCAGGTATAAGCTTGTATTAAAGAAATCTGAAACGTACTTAATCGAATAGGCTATATGGAACTGGTATATTATGTAGTCCGTCTGAATGTGGTATTCACGGTGCCCATCCTCGACCGCCACTGGCCGTAAAAAATGGGAACTACAGTTTCGGACTTAAGCGCCGGGAGACTCTTTAACTAATGGTCGGACTAATTATTTATTTATTAAATAATCAGATTTAACTAATATTTTAGTTTTCTTTTTAGGTTTTTCTAAGTAGGTATAATATCTGATAAGTATAATAATGATCACCATGTCACCAATTGTCTTTTCATCTCAAATACAAAATACTTATAGGTGGATGTGCTGCAGTTGCAGCTTTTGTTTTAAGTTAAAATATTAGGTAAACCTATTAGTAGGTAGTAGGTACCTATTAATGTTACGACCAAATTTAAATAGACTCCGGAAAATATATGTGGGTATTACACATAGGTATGACATTTTTCACTACTAACCTGTCATTCTTCCTTCTTGGTGTTCCTGTGTTAATTGCAAAGGTGTCTGCGCTACTTCCATTTCGCTTTACAGTCTATAAATGAACTTTAACACTGGATCACTTAATTGTAAAGTACTTTTTATTTTTCATACTAATTAATACAGAATCATTATGAAAAAATATTGCATATACTTATACGTACTTATTTTTAAAATGATTCAACGTATCCAACGCAATATCAACGTTAGTTAATTAGAAAAGATATATTAAATTTAACTCTAACACACAAAAATGGCGGGAACGCGGCAAAATATTTCTATCTGTCACTTTTGACGTTTATTTTTTTCGATTCGCAGTGAGCGCGTTGCTAGTGTGGCTGCGGCCGGAGCACTTTTGACTCGATCCCGGCGTGGCATCGAAGGCGGGGCGAGACCCCGCCCCATTGCTTTTGATTTCCCCCTTTAGGGGGACACTTCGATTTTGGGTCAGCTGTTAAGCGTCCGTTTTAAGCTTTAATTTGTGGCATTACGGCGCTGCGTCAGCCAGCCATTTAGAATAATGACGCTGCGCACAAAATTAAATGGTTATACTGTTCCTTTTTTTATTTACATTGTTTGTATTGTGTTTTCGTTTTGTTTTGGTATTATTTCTTAGTTGGCTTTTACATAGAGAATATAAGCTTACTATTATTTCGTTGTTAGTCGATATCAAAAAGTCGAGTTTGATAGATATTAAGATGAACCTGTATATAAATAAAAAAAAAGATTTGTACCAAACCTGTGGTACGAAAAAATATCTCTTTTTTTTATATTATGAGGGCACATAATTAATTTATGTTACTAAGCTTAAATTAGAAATATTTAACTAAATATTATATACAATACGTTGTTTCCAATTTTATATAAAACTTGATATCTGATCTCCCTCCAATGACAAGAGGGAACATTCGCGAAGGCGTGGCACTCGCGAATCACGCAGTCAGAGAGGAAAAGTCAACAGATTTCCCGTGTCCCTTCTACCAATCATAAATTTTTATGTGCGTACTGCGTAATGACATTTTAGGATGTAGGTAACATAAAATACCTAAATCTTTGGACAGATAACAAATTATTAAGATAATAATAAAATCATGGATCGTTCAATCGGTCGGTCGATTAATATAATAATAAAATCAGGTGTGCAACCAGACACTTATAATCATTATATATGATACTTAGTAATTACCTAGATACGAATTATCTATATTGTTTTAACAGATAAAGGTTCCAAAAGAAGCAAACAAAAAATCTACAACCAAAAATCTTCTATGAAAATTATGATCATTGATTGTAAAATCCTTTACATCAATACCCATAATTAAAAAAACAACAACAGAAAAATACAAAATAGTTTACCCTATCAACAAAATAGAGAAGAATAAAACTGTAAAAATCCCTTTTCAATCCTCAAAGGAACTCCAAAAACTACCCACAAGTCAATCGCCAAATGCTTCGGGCCCCAACCCCTTGCCTCCCTTTACCCCCCAATTACATCTCACCCCTTAACCGCGGTCTTCAGTGACAGTTCAATAAAGCACGGCGACCAATCGCGGCAAACGTCGCCTAGTATAAGCCAATAGGATTAACGCTATTGTCGTCTCGTTTTTTCTTATAACATTTTATATCTGACCATCTTTCTCGCTCTCATAGTCTGTGAATTCTTGATTCGATTGCGATTGATTTCTTTATTCGAATTTCCTTTTGTTTTGCATTCCGTTAAGTTTCAGTTATTATCTGTGGATTAGGTTCTTTATCGTGTGCTTGTTAAATCGTTTGTTAAGTTTGAGAGGTTTTTAAAGTATTTTTATATATTCTTATGGTAAATGATAATGTACTTATCTGCTTTTAATAAAGGTATTATTTTATAATAAAAAATAAATAAATATGTTATAAAAACAATACATATGTACTTTATAAGTACAATATTAAACTTAAATTAGACTTATAGAAACTTAGAAATATGTAATTTATTATTACGTTTTCGTCTTTTCAATTCGATAATACATATCTAATAGATTTATTACTAAGTATTTTATATAATTTACCCACCCTAAATAGCACAATTGGGCTATGGATAGCTATCTCATCGTGAAAATATTAACATAGCTCGGATTAGGATAGATGCCTATATAGAAATATAGTGCGGGATAGTTGCCTTTTACATTTTGTAAACGCAACACACTTACCTAAGTAAATTTTATAAGGTCGCCCTACTCTTGTGACAGCAACTGCTACCAAGAAACTTCAGCCGAATAACTCAAATTCAACTCCACTGTATATTAAAAGATTACTAAGTAATATTAATATTTTGTTGAAGAGTATTAACAAATAGATAATTGTGATTACTCCCACGAATAAAAAGCTATTATTGGACCTTTAGTATAAATGTTTCTAAGTCCATTGATAGCAACGAAGTGGTAAATTCAAAGCAGCCGTGGTCCAAAGAAAGCAACGATTCTAAAAATATTTTTATCACTAGGTATATTGCCAAAACTGCTCATCTTTATACTGAAATTTTATAAGAAGTATCAAATCTATATCAAGAAAGAATTAAAGAAAATCAATAGTTTTATTCTATCGCTTTTAATAAATTTAGTACTATGATACCTTAATGTTATGTAGTCCAACCATAGCAACCTTCCCCTATATACCTATAAATACATTATGTGTTTGTTATTATTATTTTTTTCAACTGATTGTGACTTATTAATATTTTAATTTTTTCTCTCTGGTGTTGAAGCAAAGAGCGGAGTTAAATTGCGCCACTTTACACGCAATGCCTCCATAACTCGCCGGAAAGTGGGGTGCGGAGTCTTAACACTTAACTAGGTTCCCTTTGGCTACTCGCAGGATACAGAGCGAAGCTGAAAAAAATCATTATTTGCATTACAGCAGTTTTCCAAAATAGGTACCTACATGGTGAGATAGCAGTTTAGTCCATCAATGCGGCTTTGGATATGAAGGTGCCAGCAGTGGCGAAGGATTGTATTTGCGAGCTGACTTTCAGATGAGATAACAGCTACAAAGACGTCATAGTTTTTTGAAGTTACTTCTTCATTCATTAATCTAGAATATATTTTGAAAATTTTTGCGTAACATATTACCTAAATGTTTTAAAATATGAAAAAATATAAAATAAGAAATTAAAATATTAAACTGACTTATGAATATAAAAGTCAATTAGGTAACCCCTAATTGCATAATAAAATATTGCGAAGTCGACATTATAACAATTTCGCAGTAACATTAAATAGAGACGTCACCGACAATTATTTTAATCTCGGCCCAGTGGATACAAATTGGATAATGGCCGCCGCGGGGTGCCGTCCCGCGGAGATGTCAGCACCAGGTGACATTTGTACTGTCATGGCAGATCGGAATCTGACAGCAATTTGGGCGGGAATAGAGATCTAGTTGGAAGTCCATTACTTTATTCTATTATATATAATTGCTTAAAATATAAACTATTATAAAATGTTCTTACCTTTAGAGATTTTATTTGACTTTCGTGGTATAACATTATATTTAGATAACATTGGACATTAAAAAATATTCTGCAATTGAGAATCTGACAGCAAAATTGGAGGAATAAAGAGGAGGAGGGAGATCTTTTCTAGAAACTATTTCGAAATCATTTACTTTAATACAATTGCTTAAAATATAAATTACCTACTATCTACCTCAACTGTATTTTTAAGTAACTATATTTTGTATCTATTATTGTACGAACGCCAAGAGACCCTTAGCTAATCCAGAAGACCGGAACGGAATATACCTAATTTATAAAGTATAATTTAAACAGACCAAACTATAAACAACGACACGTCTTAAAGCGGTTTTTGAGCTTTTTTCATAAAAATACAAAACTTAATCTAGGTATTGTTTGTGAAGATTGTAATTATTTTATATCGTTACACTTTGGTGACACTAACATAAATAAAACAATACCTAAGTTATAGAACAACCCCATACACAGATTGACCACCAGGCCATTTGCTGCTTGTAAGATTAGCTTTTATTAGCACCAAATACAATCATAATAGTTCTTACCATTTTCAATAGTTACCGAATACCTCAAATTATTTTACAAAATTGAAAAATATTTCCACTTCCCCTGATTGGCCAGCAAAATATCCAGCATCCAACATCCCCACATAATATAAAAAAAAAAAAAAATAGAGAAGAACATTTACTTTTTATTTAACCAACTTACAAAGCTAGCGCTGGAAATAAACATAAACAGAAACAGAAACACAAAACAACTACAATTTAGAGCTAAAGCAATAAATTAATAGCAATTCACTGAGCAAGTACTGTGTGGTCGTCACAATAACATAGAGATATAACATTGCTATAGAACAATCATATTTACCCACTGAACAATCGTTACATAGCCAAAGCGAGCACTGATACAATTTCCCACGTTTCAAACGTACAAAGGGATGGACGGTGGCTATGTGATTACATACAGACTGTGCACTCGATTAATGTTGCTGTTCTCTATCATTAGCGTTCCTGTGTGTCTGTCTGTACACCCTAAAATTGTTTAATGGATTGATTATCTAGCGTACCTGGAGTCTTAATTTAGTTACTTTCACGAAGTTCTAGCAAATTGCAGAGCATAATGTTATAATTATATGGAATAGAAAATAAGTTAAAGTAAAAAAATGATGTATTTATTTGATTTATTTTAAGATAAAAAAATATATTTGGGTAGGTAACTCTATATTTTTTTAAATATTTATATGTATGTGTAAGAAAATGTATCTACTAAGATTTTTACATTACCTTTATCAATAACACATAAATAATTTAGGAGATTACCTACCCATAGCAATCCAAATTAAATAACCTTTTATCTCGTAAAATAACGAATATCAGAAATGGGAATTGTGTAGGCATTCTTACTAGTACCTACTATTGGATGAGAGTCTAGACTTCTAGAGGAAGAGAGATATGTGGAGCAATTGGGGCATCGTATCCACTGTTTTATGGAGGTCTGTATTCATTTCAGTACCTGCATGCTGCGCATTTCCAAATCCTTTTTTTGGGTATTTTAAAAGGTTTCTCGGTCTTCATGGGGACGAGATTTTGACATTTTCTTTATAGCCAAGTGTTCCTCAAAAGCCAGCTGTATTGAGGCCCACTCGACATTTTTAATTGCTCCCTTGGGGTTAGAATTTCTAATAAATTTAGTTCTCTTTTTTATAAGTTTGTTAATAAGTAGTATTCTTAAGATACATACAGGTTAACAAATACCTACATCTTATACGGTAAGGCAACTGGTGTTGCGTACTCTTATGAGATGCAGACTTTTAGACCAAGGTAAGCTATATGTAGGGAAAGGTTTGGCTTAGTTTTATGACACCTGAGGAACAGAAACATATTTAAAATAATATTCATTTATTTAATCTCTAAAACAGGAAGTAGATATTTGCTACGGTGTATTACGTAGTATAATAACAGTAGGATAGGTTCCTTGAGTGCAGAAAGTAGAGAGACCAGGCAGGCGATGCCCACTCAACAATAGTCTGGTGCCCATCGCAAAATTTTTAGTAACAAAATTAAACCTGAAAAATTATACAACCTTTACACAAATAAAATGAGTTTAAGATGAAGTTGAGAATTTTTGTGATTTTTTTTGCTAGGTTGCAACCTATTCTTTTCATATTTATTTCTAAGTTAAAAAAATATTAAAGCTCAACAAGCTTTAGGTAAGTATAAGCTAAAGTAATGACTAGTGTTGCGCTACATAGTAAAATAATTAATGTCAATATTTTCATTTCGTAAATTAAACATTAATTTGACTTCGAATTAATGATCATCTCTTTAAAGTGACTACGACAGGCCGGCCTCCCCCAGGATCCGTCTATGCTAGGTTCTTTCATGCTGTGGGGCATAAAGCCAGAGGGGAGAGGCATCTAAGTATAGACAAAGAAAAATGTATTTTGTGTAACGCCATCTCCTGGAAGCTTTTATTTTACATTTTCATTTCGACATCCCATTTTAAGCGAAGCAATGCTCTACCTTATTGTTCATAAATAATTAGGAAGATGGCAGCACTTTTGTATACGTGTAATTTATATAAATTAATTAACTTCAAGATTTAAAGATGATGAATATTTATGAAAGAATAAAAGAATAAAAGTAATATTACCTAATTTGTCGAAGCTGCTATTTATATAATCTTACAGAAATTATAAAACGAACTGATTACAATTTTATTGTTTCATTTTTATTTTTCTACTTCCTACTCTAGTATGTAAAAAACAGTATAATATTAATTTACAGCAAACTTTATTTAATATTCTTCTGTTATTATACATTAATAACATTTTATCTTTTGCCTAAAAAAATAACTTAAATATATGAAAAAAATATTGAAGTTGGCGGGAAAGTATAAAATATTTTTGCGAACACCAATTATGCATAATAATTCTTTTAATGTAAGTTTTTATTGAAATAATTATACATATATTCTCTATTCTCTCTGAAAACGTAATAAATCCATAACGCAGCTGTTTGTTTTGCGTGACAGCAACACCGTTGCAACTTGTGTAGCTATACTAAAATTTATACACATGTAGGTCAAAGGAAAAATGGCTTAGTACTCGGAGCTCCTATTTACTGTGGTAAAAAATATAATTTTTAAGTTTAAATGGCCTTCAGTGATTTATGTCACATAAGTAACGCGTACAAAGCAGTCGAAAATGAAGTTGATCAAGTAAGTAAGTCGGTGTGTGTTGTGAAAAGTGTTTTTTCTTATGGGTGTTGTAAATGTCATTCTGACCCATAATCCGTGAAAAGCTTATAAATATTTGTTGTATTCTTGTATGAATGATAGAACAGTAATAATATAAACGTGTGCTTGAATTAAAATATTTCTTACTGTGTCTATTTGGTTAAACACGTATATATTATCCGAGGTGAACGGTGACATACGAATTCTGCAGACAATATTTTTAGAATTATGTAGTATGCTTGCACGTTGGAGGACGTAATAAAAGGTACAGTTTATAATCGTGGGCGCTGTGATTATGATCTAAAATTCAATATTTAAACAACTAGGCGATTGTTAGCAATATGGCTTTTAATTATTAGATTTATATGCGTAGTGCGCGCTGTAGACTTTCTCTATCAATTTTATTAACTGCGACGTCCTTCATGGCGAAGTCAACAACAACAATAGACTTAACTACACATATATTGCATCATCTTAAACTATAATTTACTATCACTCATCTCGCAAACTTCAACAAAACTAGGCTATTGTGGTGCAGCATTGACAGGCACAAGCATGTGACTGTAAATGTGATGATTATGAGTTCTATTTCGAGTACATCTCAACATGCAATACCTCAAGAATTTGGTTCAGAAAGTTCCTAGGTTGTCTCTGCCTACCTTGCTATGTGCAGGGTATAGAATGAAGCTAAAAAGGAATTATTCCCCTAGTGGAGAAAGAACCTACTACCATTGTGTATAGTAGGTACTGTTTCAATACAACAGTGTATTTTTTAATACTGTTTACAATGGTGAATATTTGAATTGATAAAGCAGGTCATATCTTGATAAAGTCAGTTGAATGTAATGACAAAAAATAATTTGGGCAATAGTTGTTTATCAATAAATGGTACAGTATATAGTTTTGTGATAATGATATAAAATTATATAAATTATGTTCATTAAAATAATGATTATAGAATAATTAAAATATGGGGTTAAAATTAATGAAAATATTTCATATTATTTTGAGGCAGTAGTGGTGCAGTGGGACTGTTTCTCGTGTATTTAAATGTGATTGTCATGGTTATTTTTGTTATTTTAAAGACTAAAGTTGAATTATTTTAATTTCTTCAGGCTGTCAAGACAATGTATACCATAGAGCTCCATCATTAAGCTTAAGATTTTAGAAGATTCAAATAGAGAGTAGTAAACAGAGTGTCTTGTCACAAGGTTTTCTCTATCTTAAGTAGTAGTATCTTCTTCTTCCTGGCATTAATTTCAGCTATTACCAGGCTCTGCCTTCCTACTCAACCTACTCCACTTTGCATGGTCTTTTGTGTCCTCGGTGGTTAGACCATTGGCTCTCATGTCCTGCATCATGACATCCAACCAGTGCTTCCTTGGGTGTCCAGGAACTGAGTGTTACTGGTGCTTGTCACTTAATGTGATACAAAAGTTGAAAGCTTACAGTTAAAAAAATAAAATACATTTTTTTTAATATTTTATATGTTAATGCTGTTGATACCTTACTTAGCTCAGCTGTTATACATAAAGGCTTAGAATATTTTATGTATGACATGATCAGCTGATGCAATATTTGATAGCAGTAAAGTGTCTGACTATAAATATATGTTTGTGGGATTACTTCACATTTAAAAGAGTTTGTTGAAATATTTTTGGGTTATATTAATTCTGCTAGATGTGTTAAAAAAAATGTATACATCTGATTTCCCCATATATTTTGGTAAATAAATAGCCATATGAACACAATAAAGCAGCTTCAGACAAAGCCAGATAGGCAAACTGAGACATTCTGCGATAAATGACGGAACTCAACACTGTGCTGAGTGGGCAAGTATAAAAATATATGTATAAACTACACTTAATAATTGTTCATTGAATAATGAATGCATTATTGAAGAAACTTAACATTTTGATCTAATTTGAATAATGGCAGGAAACGTATTTGCATAAATACACAATATTAAAATATAATTTCATTACTGTGGCTATTATGCTCCTTATGTCATTTAAACTTCCTAACATTCTTCACTTTCCACTTTCTTTTATAAAATTTGAAATGTAAAATTATTAATATTGATTATTTTTTAAATGCAATAATGAAGCTTGTGAGTTTTATGATACATATTTGGTCACCAGATTACGAGGCGCTTATCTCAGGTACTAAAGGTTTGAATTTAGTTTTTGTGTGGGAAATACCATTTATTACAGATGGCTATAGGCTATTTATATTACATCACGTTAATTGTTTCGATGCTGATCTCACTGTACCTGCGGTCACTTACTTAGGACATTAGTGTCCTGTAGTTGAGTACAGTTTGAGACATTTTTCACTTCAAATTCTTAATTCAGAAACTGGCTGTTAGAGTATGTCCATTGTCATTCACAACCACGGGCGTATCTAGAGATATTTTCTGGCGGGGGCCTGGACTTTAGCTTTGAACAGGTCTGTTCATTTGTGTAAATGTTGTTTTTCTTCATGTTAAGTAAAATTTCTAGGGTCTAGGATAGGGACCACGCTCATGTACACTACTCTTAATTGCCTTCATTTGCTCACATAGATGGAAAAGTTAGTGCTAACGATATTTTTATTGTTTCAGTCGGAACGTATCATGGAGGAGAACGCGATGGTCCGGGACCTCATCACGAAGATCCTCGATGAGACCGGACCTGGAGAAGCGAGCGGGTAAGATTTTTATACTTTAATATATTTTTCGCGTTTTATACTGTAACCAGAGAAACTGGAGTGATTTGTCACTAGTTTCTTTTAAATTCATCTCCTCTATGCTCGAAATTATAATGAAGTATAGAAATACATCACTATAATTATAATGCTATCGATCTTTATATTATTCTTATATATATTCTGCATCTTGTGAAGACTTCTTTTCTAATCTCCTGTGTTCGTTAACTTAAAGATACGAAGGAAACTTAAAATACATTATAAAAACACATTATAAAGTAGGTAAGGTAAAAGACAATAATTTCAATGTAAACATTTCTCTGCTTTTATTTAGAACTTGCTATCATTGTGCAGCGAGCAAATCTAATAAAATAATTTCGAGGATGACGATTTTTTAAAATTATTTAATTTTTAATTCATTTGCATCATCATTTTCATAAATTTTCCCGTAATTCGTTGCGATATAAGATAAACATCTTTACTAACTGGAAACAAACTTTAAATATATAGTGCCATTATTTTAAATTAAAACAAATAATTTATAAATACTTGGAGGTTACAATCTATTTGGCTGTCGTGTCGTGGCGATTGCGAGTTCGATTTACATTCAAGGGAATAAATTATTTTCATATCCTCGCTCCGGTAAGACAAAGCGCGGTAATGACTTCCGACACCCAACACGCTACTTTTCGAAAATTGAGCAATAAAAGGGAACAGAGTGTTTTAACACTAGGCTCCCTGTGGCTAAACTGCTATATGGGAGAAGCTAAAAAATATCACTAATGGTATACCTTTCAAACCATAGCCATATATTATAACTTGAACGATTAGTGATATTATGTTAAAGTAACTTCATTACCTTAATTGATGGGTATAGTGCATTACAGTGTTCCTATATTGGGATATGTAAAGTTTCCAGCTATGTTCAGCCCAAAGAGTTAAAATTAAACAGTTATAAAATTTATGAGATTACCACTGTGACCGTCGCCGCTATAGTCGTAGGTTCGATGTTCATTTAGGACGATTATATTATATTTGGTTTTCAACATGCAATCCCTCCAAAATTGGGAGGAATATGTAAAACTGAGTCTTAACACTGGGTTCTTTCTGCCTACCTGCTACGCGTGTTAAAATAGTGCTGTTTTACTTTCCTATGCCATATTTAATTCCTAGCTTTGGTGGGATGACCGGCGGCGTTGAGTCCCACTTTTTAACAAGCATTGTCTCAAAATGTGACGGGAATTTTTGAAATTTAGAAGGGAGTGTTTTAACACTCCCTTCTAAATTATGTTCCGTTGCTCTTTAACAAATACTTATATAGGAGTTATTGGGCTGAATAAAATGAATGGAAACATCTTCAGAATGTTTTCAGGTCACTGCGTCAAATCACTGATTACTTTAATACGTAACTGAATTGCGATTGATTTTTATTCTTTATTTATTTTCTTTCATGTAGAATGCATGCATGTAGTTGCATGTAGTTAAAATTCCGATAGAGAAATTAACAAACAGCTGTTTATTATGTTTTAGTAAAGAGCATAACTAGATTTTGTTCAGTATGAAAATAACTTTTTTTTAGCTTAACTTGAGGCCCAGTCGTCATGAATGAAATAACTGAAGTTTCAATAAATTTTTTTCCGTTTGTGTTAGCTATCCGTTTATGTATTGTACCTACCTGTAAGCGGCAACATCCAAGCATTACCTTTATAAACTTTAAATATTTATATAATCTTTTTACGTTGTGGTTAAATAATTAAACAAAATCTACAAGTCATTACAAATTAACGTAATAAAATTATGATTTTTTATTAGTTATACTTGAGCAATGTTTTTTATATTCACTTGCGGGCGATTTTAAATGTCACGGTTGTGGGTTCGATTCACATTTGGGGGACCGAGCTCTGGTACCGAGACAAAGCGCTGCGTTGATGAATTGTTTGACGGAATTGTCATGATGGGAACTGAGTATGTTAACACTAGGTCTCCAGGTTTCTATGCCAACCTGCCCTGATATGTGCAGAATAAGGCGTGAAAGTAAAATAAAGACTGCTTTATTCCGCATGTAACATGGTAGAGAGAGAGAGAGAGAGAGAACTTCGCGTTAAGACCGACCGGTTAACATTACCTTGTTCTGTAGTGGAAATCAACGTCGCTCTTTGTCTTACCGGAGCAGATATTTGAAAATAATTAATTCCTCTGAGTGGAAATCCGAAAAAAAAAACTTATACACGTAGACCTTCGAATAATTATGTAAATAGAAGTTTTCACCATATGGCATTGGTCTACAGCAATATACAGACGATGTTTTATTTGTGATGCTCAAAAATCAATAGAGAGGAAGCCATCGTCTGTCCGAGCATTGATTATTCTATCCTATTTCGAGCTGCAGTTTATTTTCATATAACAAAATCTCGCCATTTTGCTCTTCCTTTATTGAATTAAATCTGACATTCAATTTTCTATAGGAAAATAGGATTTAGGTTGGCATTGTATGAGAGAATAGCGTCTAAGGACAATGGGTAGTGAGTTACGTTCCCGTTGAGTTTATATACCTAGTGATGTTACCACATATATATTGTAGATTAATGTTTTATGAAATAATGTTATTGATAAAGCTTTTAATTTAGGAATTATATTAGATTTATTATAATATTTTTTCTTAACATTGCGAAGAAAGAGAATATTGACAATACATATTGTTTTTGAACGTATACATACAGTCCTTGAGCTAGCGCTAAATATAGTACAGTTCCGACAACATTACAAATCAATAACTTGAAAGCATTCAAATTGCTGTCGGTAAAGCGACAAACGCTCACATTGCATTTATGACCTGCATGAAAATATGATAAGGGCACTTTTGTACGTTAAATATATTTTTTTATTTCCATGCATATGCGTATGTTGTATTTGTATGATTAAATTTATTTAATTTCTATTAATCTGCAAAGAGATAATGCAAATTATCTGTTTTTGTTTTGTTAAAACAAACAAATATTATGATTCTGATTAAGTTAGTTTTTCAATACGTAATTTCTTATATGAGTTATTTATAAGTATTCGTTTCCGGTTATAAATAATAAACGTTATTTTGTACACCTTCGGCGGCATTGTTTTACTGTAAATGAGAATTTTGACGCTTTGTTATCATTGTCTCTGCCGCAACTGATATGTAAATTAAACCAAATGGAATATTTTTAAAGAATCCTTCAGAAATATACCATTATTTTAATAAGTCCTGTTATTATTATATATCTACTATAAGTTAAGCTTCATTCCGAATCACAAATATCTTAAGTGTTTTATAATCAATATGCTAAATACAATGTAATTTTCTTTCCAGTTACGAACCACCACCGGATAAAACTGTGAAAAGTTTACCGAGCACAAGCCAATTTCCCAAAGTCGATGACTCGAGCTCATTCATGCCTACTTCCTTTCCCTACAATAATAATTTATTTAACTTTACTAACGAAAACGGCTATAACTTCCAAACTCCAAATGGCTTTAGTGTGAACGGCTATGTCAATTTTCCTGATACCGACGTAAATTCCCTCTTAACGATAGATCCTATAAGTGATGATACAGTTACTCCAGAACAACTTAACTTACTGCGATTAGCTGCGCAGGAAATAGGCGGGGCCCAATTTCAAAGTCCAAAGTTTGACGATAAGTTCTACAATTATTATGAGCCAAACCAAAGAAATTCGCTACCGGATGCTGTTGCTTTTCCCAGCCCCTATCCAAGGCCTAATAGTCTAAATATAGACACAAATTACAATTCTAACTTAGACGCGCCATTTAATCAGAGGTTTCCAAATAAATTTGAGAATGGCTTCATTAAAGAACAGAATCAAGATGCAGATTTACTTGCTTATTTAAACCACCTAAGTATTAACGAACGTCCTAGAGAAGACTTGCTCCAGGCGGACTATAAAATGCCTCTAGATCTAGGCTTAATGCTCAACCAAGATGACTTAAAATTACAAGAGGAAAGAAACAAAATGTTCCTAAACGGTCGAAATTTCCAACCACCGAACAAGTTTAACTGTGAATTTTATTTAAACGACGCCATGTCACAGGTGGATCGAAATTTGGGTCAGAATTACGATTTTTCGAATAATACCTCAATGGGATTTAAGACTAATGGGTTCCACCAGGATTTTCCTAGGCGTGACATTGGACAAATAGTTCAGGGTAGAGATGGTTTTCCTAACATGGGTATGGATAGGAATTTTGAGAACTTGGCAAGAGATAATCCTCAAACTTTGTTGAGGCAACAGGAGCTCGCTCGTCAAATGAGCATGCTCATAAGAAGTAGGCCTCCGCCGAATCAACTAAATGTGGATGTGTCGTTTTTACACGAGAATCCTGCAATTAATTTTGGTAGGTATGGTTTTCTTTTTTGTTCTGTCTTTTACTGTTGTTATCATTATTGTATCACTTATAAAAAATTGAACCAAGCGGGGTTTAAACCCGGGCCTCTCCAAAATATTTCTTCTTCTTATTTCGTTAGCATTTTTCATTTTTTACATATTTTAATTATTTTAAATATTTCTTTTTATGCAGGTCTAGGCACAATTCTAGGTCCTAATCAGCACGTACAGCCGGTATTACCGTCCCCGATGTTAGACATGCCGGTGTTAGCGCCGTTCTACGCTATGAGGAATATGGGGTAAGAATTTGTTGTGTTAATTTGGTGTTATTTTTTTTGGCTTCGTGCTGTATCCCGCATATAGCAGGGCAGGCAGAGGGATTTTGTGTTAAGAGATCAGCTCAGATCTCCACGCACGGTGAAAATTTCATATCCTATTGTTAACAAGACAAAGCGCGTCGTTGAGTATCGCCACCTAACACGCAATGCCCCGAGTTACTTAACACTAGGCTCCATCTGACTACCCAGCTATAGGCGTTTTACAGTATATAGTTATACATTACTTCCTTATACTTACATAATTAATTATAAATGTTATCCACAGCGGTGAAGACTGGGTATCAGAGCCACGCACAACTAACATATCATCGTCCAGCATACTGCACGCTCGCCTCGACGCGTGCTACGAGCAGTGGCGGCAGCTGGAGAGGGAGCGCAAGAGGACGGAGGCGCGCCTAGCGCTCGCCTACCCGGGCCGCGCCGTTTCCTCCTCCAACTCCATACCGGTGCCGCGCCTGCCGCCCTGCCCCACGCGCGTCGATCGCCTCACTGTGGACATGCTGAGGGAGCACACTAAGGTCATATTTTTTTCTTTTAATATTTTAGTCATATTTTGTTATGGGAAAGACAAGACAAGATGATTTCATATCCAAGACAAGATGATTCGGGTCACCTGATGGTAAGCAATCACCGCTGCCCACGACCCTGTGCGACATCAGAGGAGCTACAGGTGCGTTGCTGGCCACCAAGGTGGATTAAGATGCGTATATACTGAGTCTTTTTGTCATCACCACTTTAAATGAAACCAAAATTTTAACTACTCTATAAAAAATCCTAATACAATAAAAATAATTCCAAAATAATAGTTTTTTTTTTGGTTTCATTTAAAGTGGTGCTGACAAAAACACTCTGTACAAGGCTATGTTACAATAATAAAAAAAATTTAGAAGGCCTAACTTCAGAGCAGCCAGTTATCAGAGCTGGGGCAATACAATAACTCATTCCCCCAAGGGAGAATCAAACAGTCACTTATCATCACTTTTTCATCACAAATATTAACTTTCAATAAACTAAATATTTACAGGTATTGACCTTAATGGGGAAAATGGAGACGTTAAGAGCAAGTGTTTGTGTAGCACAAAACAAAAGACCAAACAAAAGTGAAGAAAACAAAATAACAGTATTAAAAAGAGGTCAGGACAATGTCGAGAAAGAAATCGATCCTGCTACCTTTGACCCTACAACGTGGAAAGAAGATGTAAAGAATTTGGCTGAAATGTATGTAATATACTTTTTCTTAATGTGGTGGTAACGGGCAAATTAAAATAATTATTTTTTCTCAAAGTGGTAATTAAACTCGGAATCTTCATAACTAGATCAGAACGATTACAAAGTGTATTCAGAAAAAGAAATTTGAATTATTTGAATAAAAAATATATGTCTATATAAATGATATACGTCTTTGTAGCGCAGGAGCACACGCGTGTGACTGTTATATTTGTGGGTTCTATTTCCACTCGGAGGAAAAAAATATTTACATTTTTAATTTCCTCGCTCTAGTAACGATTCAAAACGCGGCGTAAAATCCACCACTCAATACGCAATGCCTCAAAAATTAGGCGGAATGTGGGGAACAGAAGTCTTAATGAGAACGGAGCGTCTTAACACTAGGCTCCTTGTCTATACATCCAATCTTATATTATTTACAGAGCACCCCACAGTGAAGTGGAGAGTGCAATGTTAGCGTGGCGAAACGCAGTAGCGGGCGTGCAAGCGGCGCGGCGCAGGGAACTGGCGCCCCACACACCCATAGTCAATGGCAGATACACCAGGAGCGATCGTTAGTATATCACTATTTGTTTTATTTCGAAAATTATAAAAAATATATTTATTGAGGCCGTCGTGGCACAGTGGTACCCTGCACATAGCACAAAGAGGCAACGCTGTAGCGTGAAGCTAAAAAAACCGCTTAATGAGTTATTTAAATATCTCTGTTATATATTAATTATTAATAGACTATGATTATAATATTTGGCAGCGATCCTGCAACTGGCGGCGGCTGTAAAGCAGCTGTGCAGCAGCGCCCGCCGCGCGCGCTGCGCCATGTGGTGTGACCTCACACTGACTGTAGCGCTCGCGCCGCACCACTGCCATGTATGTAATACTGTATTATGTACATTTTGATAGAACAATGAAGATATTAAAATAAATGAATAAATTCATCATTTTTATATTGTAATTACACTATACCTATACTACTATACTGAACACTAATACATTGTTTTTTTTTTCTTACTTTAATTTATCTATACTAATATAATAAAGCGGAAGAGTTTGTTTATTTAAACGCTAGATGGTACTACTGGTTGGATTTACTCCGGTAAATCTCGGAGTTTTTTTTTGTTTTAGACAATAACGATAAATCTGACTGACATTATGATATAGGCTATATAACATTACTGTTTAATTCTTAGCCTTAAATAACGAAATAACAATGATTAGGACCGCCATCATAAGGTATAACCACGTGCGCTGCGGAAATAGATATATACACATTGGTACATTGTACTACAAAAACATTCTCATTAGGTCTAAAATAAAGTCCGCGATACAATATATCAATCATTTATAAATAAGTCACAGTAAGGCATTTTGTGACAAAAATAATTAAATTTGCAAGGTGTTATTTTATCGTTTTTTATTTGACATGGATATTGAAACTTACGAGCAAAAGTTATTCCATCGTCAAGGTAATTTAATGCAGATTAGCTTTGGCGCACTGTTTACGGCCACAGGCCTAGGCCCGAGTCTCACGGGAGGCGCCGTTGCTGCTGATTACATCCTCTCAAGCAACCACATGCCACCACTATCTCAGAATTATAAAATATGATTGAATGTATAAATTATATTGAAACTGTTGGCTGCATAATAAAAGGATTATAGGAGTATATGCGCCGCTAGTAACAGTTAAAATCCTCAAACCTCAAATTCGTACTTTTTACACTTCAAATTTGTACAAGTAATACAAACAAAAATAAAAATAAATATTTACTACTAAATTAATAAGTCTTATGATATTTTTAAGCATATCATTTTCCAGAACGATATATCACCTCCATTGTCACAACAATCGACTTCGCCCAAACAAGCGTCACAAGAAAGCTCTAATGCGGCATCTAAAACTGCAAATGAAAAGGAGGTATAATTTGTCTTTTTTTATTTTCTTTGCCTCGTCAAAAGACAGACAAATGTTTAATGTTATTTTATTTTACTATATCAAAGAAAAAATATTATTTATTATACTTATCTTATGTTTTTTAATGTATACTATATTTAATTTTATACTATATTTTTATTTTCAGGTCAAACCAACCACCGACAGCCAGCAAAAGACCGACACGAAACAAGAAATCGACAAAAACAAACAGACAGACAAGAATCAACGTCGCCCACAAAACTATAGGAAGCTCAACAATCGTCACGATTTCTACATAAAGAATCAAAGGTACGACGGTCGCTTTGTACACAGACATCCATATCACTATTTAGCAACGGGACCTATAAATTAATATGAATCAATCGATTATGAACTCTGTGCCACCATTAATAAGTTCTAATTTAAATAATGCTATTTCTCGACAGTATAAAATGAATAAAAAGAGATAGCAATATTATATTTGCCAAAACAATGCATTTATGTTTTTATCTCTTTCTTATACAGATCCTATTATTATAAGGAAATAACATAATTCATATTTCTAAAAATACGGTTATATGACAATTATATACGATTATATTGATATCCCGTTTTCGTTAGTATAATAGAAAGAGATAGCAATTATATATTTGATACACTAATGCGACTTTTTCTAATTACTACAAATGAATACAGATATCATTAATTTCTATGATAACTTAATGTGATTTTATTGATGTCCCGTTTCTGTTAGTCAAAAAGAAAGAATTAACATTAATATATTAGATTAATTTATTGTCGTTATATTGCTATCTCTTTTTTATAAATAGAAAAGAAACGAAATAGGATTAATATAATATGGCAATTTAATTATGTTGATATTTCGTTCTCGTTAGAATAAAAGAAAGATGCTTCTATCTCTTTCTAACTTCATTATTATGAAAAGAATGGCAATATACATAGAACTAAAATGGTGGGACAGTCTTAGTAATCATTTTGGAGGGAAAACTCTGCTATATAATAATGCATATTATATTAAAAACACAAGTCACTTGTATGTTATTATTATTAATATAAGATAATTTATGAATACAAATTGTTTAATGCTTCCACGCACCATTGATATGGTAATTGGCTTATTATGTTCTCATAAGATGTTAATTATTATCTACACTTGTTAGAAATAATATTATAAAAATACATATTTAATATGGATTGTATTTTCAAATTATTAATTTATAGCCTTCATTCACTATCTATCACAAAATATTTTTTTCTGTTGATATAAATTACATATATCCTTTTATAATCCTATCCAATTAATAATAACACATGGTGGCTTTTGTTTTTTATTAATTTATAAAAAAATATTTATTTATAATAATTATATTATTGGTTACATCTTATTTAAGTTGAAAGCTTTTCATACAAAATTATTTAGTATAAATATTAAAATATATAAGAATTTTATGATTATTATTATTAATTGAATAATAATTACATTTATAATGTTATGCTATGCTTAATTACAGGGATTCATTTACTTAAATAGGTTTTCGCTCTAAAATGATAGAATATGAAATTTTATATGGAACAGAAAAAAAAATGGCAGATTTATCTAAAAAAAAACACTAAGACTGTGATTATATTTATGTATTACTAAAGAAATTTTGTTGTTTATAATTTTTTTAATTGCCTATCTACACTTACTTCTTGACAATATAATTGTTTTTTTTTGTACAAAATCTGCTATTTTTGATTGACGATTTTTTTTACCTAAAATGCATTTATCTATGCAGCTTCTAAAGCGACTAAGGCTCAGCCTTTCAATGATTTTTGACTGAAATTAACGCGTTATAATAAATCAACCTTAATATATTATTAAATATTATTAATAATTGGATGTGGTTATGCAAGAAAAATAATTAAGATTTCGATTTAATAATCTCTAATACCAGATGGAGGGTAGTTTATATTTACAAAATATAAACGTTTTTTTTATTCTTGTTATATTAAACTATAGATTATCAATTATTTCTTAATTAAAAAGAAAGTTGAGCGATGGATATTTCTATTTCTCGCTATTTCTGATAAATGACTCATAATAAAAGAAAAAAAATAATCAAAGTTTTATTAAATAAATAATTACTTAAATCGACTTTAGTGCATAACTAATTCCATGTAAAACATATAAAGGGGCGTTGCAATCCTAATATATCATATCAAAAATAATCCGTTTTATAAAAACTAATTAGAATTAAATATGCATTTACACTCGAATATTTAATATGTATGCATTATTACCGTAATAATCCTGCTTGGCTGGTTCTTTTTATATATGTAGTATAATTAATGTCCGTATTTATATATATTTACATCACTTGGTGTGAACAGTACTTAATTTATTTAAATTATACTATAGTGTTATTTCACATTTGAGAATGTAAGTCTTAAAAAAATGTAAATCTTATTTAAATAATTTTTTAAGAGAATTAAAAACTATCTTAATTGTATTACAGGTTCAATTCCCATGATTGGTAAAGTTACCAATCTTGGGAATTTGAGATAAGTTGCCCAAATATTATTAAATATATTTTTAATTAAATTAAATAGGTACAAATTCATCATTTCTCGAGTTGTTTATCCTTATTTTTCATTTATAATATCGTTCACACCAGTCAAAACTATAATAAACGTTTTTTTTTAAATGTAAACTTCAAACTCGCAATTTTTTATTGACATAACGTGGAAATTTATATATTTTTTATTATTGTAGTAAGTAAAATGTAGTATTTAATATTAACGTTTTAAATGTGGTATCTCTATGAATTTGTGTTATATATGGAATTTTAAAGATGGCGGATTTTGTAAATCTGTGTCTACTTTTTTTCAGTTGTTCTCAAACAGTTTGATTGTCAGTTCCTCGATAGATTAGTTAGTGCTTGTCTATACGTTGCAATATACTTATATATTATAATTTTTAAAATTTTAGTGGCGTTATGATAAAGATAAAATTATTTTATTAAACTTTTTAAATTGACTGATTGACATTTTGTATTGACAAAATCAAAATATTTTTTATTCAATTAGGCCATTACATACACTTTTGAATCATTAAGTGATATAGATATGTCAGTAGAGTCAATCCTACAACTCGAAAGTTACCAGCTGCTAATTGTTACATAGTATGTTTGAATTATTTTAATTCGTTGACAACATAAATAATTATTATTAATATTGTGTATTCATAAAGTAAACTATTTTTTAATATAATTATATTGCAATGATTTAGACCAGCGTCTGTCCATAAAAGGAATTTATAGGCATTAATATCTAGTACTGCTTAAAATTACGCTTTTTTATCGGGTCTTTGCACAAACGCCAAATGGCAGAATAAAACCAAAATAAACTTTTCTTCCATAAGTTCATATTAGGTTAAGTGTAAATGTTTATAGCGTTTTTTTTTCTATGGCTTATGACAATAATTGTGGTTTTTTTATTATCTTTTCCATCGCTCGCGTTAGTGTTTTGCTTTCCGAATTAACCGCAAAGTTATAGTTGCATTGTAGTTAATTATAGGTATCTTCATTTTATTATTATCTCAAGAGATTGTTTTTTATTTTCATGTCTATGGAACGACCACATATTTTTCATGCATTTTTTATGACCTCTGGTGTACAAAGAAAATATATTTAATTGACAAAGTTAGCTCTTTATAATCTGCCGATTTTTTTATTTATTTCGGAACGAATTTAAAATGGGGTTGGATTTAAATGTAGTTTTTAATTAGAATATGGCCTAAGTAGGTCGTAACAATATAAATTATATCTAAATGTTAGTTAGTTGTTTCAACGAATAGAAGGTTCTCGATGTGATTCATTATTAGTGTTAGGAATTTCTACCATATCGATATATCGATTACTAATCGATACTCAGACGCTAGGGATGTTACGGATATGGATGTATCGGTTTCGATAACGGATATAAAATTATTTCGGATTATCCGCAGTCACGGATAACTTTGGTTACGGATATTAGGTAGGATATTGAGCTTTTTAAAAACTGGTATTGACAGTTTGTGATGTTTTTTTATCTAGTAACATTTTTTTCTTTCATATTCATACTTATCGTTACTAAGTGCTAGTGTGACTAAATTCACAGACATGTTACAACGTGTCTCATTTAAACCCCACACATATCCGTAATTATGCGAAACTTTTATATTGAATTCAGTCATAGTTATTATTGATTGTGTTTTATTTCGATATCGTCGGTAAGTCGGATTTACGGTTATGGATATCCGTAACATCCCTGCCTAAAAGCAATCCCGTGTTAGTACAATTTTAATAGATTTAAAATAATCGATTAAATGAAATTAAGCACAATTTAGTTTAGAAATGTTATTTTACTATAGTTAGTTATACTTTTTTCATGTCTTTTCTTTCTTTTGTTGCCATATTAGAAAAACTATTTACCTTAACTTCTTTAAAATTTAACTTTTGGTTGAAATTGTTGTCAATTAGTAAAATTTTATATTTCACTTTGATTATATTGTAAGCAATACATATATAGATATTTTATTATTATTTTTTAAATTGACATACTAATCGAGTATTACTTATTATCTCGAATTTAGAGATTTTTCTTAAGTTGGTGATCATATTTAGTAAAAAAAATGAAGTATATACTTTGGTAGCTTAATAGTAAATTTTAAAAACCTAAACGTTTCAACAATATTTAAAAGTTGACAATTTATTAATCTGACATCTGACAGTAAACACACACTCTCACACTCGTCAGTGTGGGTTAGGTTTTCACTCTGAATGGGGGAATCCATTCGGAATCTATTCTCTCTCGGGGAATGAAATATTTTGATTTTCTCGCTCTTGTAACAAAACAAAACAAAACGCAGTGGTGAGTTGCCCACTGTCTCGAAAACTGGGGGTGGGGCGTTGGGAAAGGAGTGTCTCAACTCTAGATTTTCTCTGCCCACCTGCATATAGCAGATATGTGGTATACAGCGTGAAGCTGGAATAAAATACGTTTACAATTTATATTGCTTACAATAAAATCGAGATATTTACATTGTTGTTAATTTATTTTTTATATAATTTGACAAATTGACTTACTTAATGCTAACTTACTTAAGGTAAAATTATTGATTCCCATGTTTTATAAGGATATACTGAATACTATAAATGTTCAATGAATTTCGTACTTTTATAATTGTCACACTTTTATTACTTTTTTTTTGAAGACAGTTAAAATGTTTTAAAAGTTATTGAAAATGGATTATTTAATCTTTTAATCGATTTTAATTTGTAGTATTCTGTATATGTATTCTGTATAACGGTGGCTATGATTGGAAATATTTGTTATCTATGGAAATTACACAAAAATTTCTAAAGCTTTCCCTAAATTTTCGTTAAATGGAGCGTCGCTTTTTACAAAATACTCTACTTAACACTAAATTAATTTATTTTTTTAAATTTTAAATGATTTTTCTTTTAATACACTTATATATTTTGTATAAAAATCTTTCTCGGTTTCTTTTTATTGTAAGCGATGCGCCAGTCTGAACGGTTGCCCGATTATTTTCAGCTCAAAATGTTCCTTCCGTCCAAAAAAGCATAGAATAAGCTTTTGGCGCATTTTGTTTCAAAATAAAATTAATTTCGACGAAAATATTGAATTTAAATAGTTTGCTTCTCAAAAATACTCGGCAAAAAAGTGCAAAGTTCATTTAATTTTTTTTAAATAAATTTTAAAATTAAAATGTCCGTGTCATATCAAAAGAAAAAAAAAAGAAAATTTAACGTTTTTGTCGATTTTAAAAGGCGTCTTTTCTTCTTAAATTCTATAATGAGATAGTCCTTACAGTTAAGTTCATTTATAAAGTAATTAATGCTAAATTGTATGTATGTATAATATATATACATAAAAAAAATCTCAATTTCTACGTGACCAACGCTTATAACAGCATATCTTTGTAAGTATTGTGTGATATCCTAATTATAAAAAATTGTCCTTAGTCCTTAATCGTGCAGTATAAACTAAACCAAAATCGTTTCAGTACTTAACATATAGAACGCTTACTTTATTATATATTATTAATAATTAATAAGGAGCTCTTGATATTTCCTAATATAAAAAAAAAACAAAGTTCGTCCTATATCAATAGTTTGTCTGCTTTTAATGCGATGTTTAGGATAATTGAGCCAAATGTTCCTTTGGATATTGATAGTTAATTTTTGAAGTAGTTTGATGTAGTTAAAAAATATTTTTCACGTGTAGACACTCAATTATTTACGTTCATTGTATTTGAGAGAATTTTATTAGTATTTAAAATTAAAACGTTTTAAAAACTTTTATAAGCCTCAGATGGCGAATTTTGCTCATTGACGACTTTGCTTTACATTTAATGCCATTATGTTTAGTTATTATTCTTGAATATAAAACATTTAATAGAGTTCATTCATTTTATCGTTGTTTACTTACGACTAAAACCTAAGATATATAAACGCTAGATGTCGTAGATAGTGGAATTGCGACTAATTCAGTAGCGAATATTTTGTATTACTTAATGGCTATTTTATAATCTATATATGAGATATAAATGTTGATAAATGTTCTTGCAGAGTTTTATAGGGCCCCTTGATACCTTAATGTTGATGCGCTAGGAAAATATACTTATTTTTATTTTTTGCTATATCCTGTAAATGTACAAAGCACGGAACACTTAGAATGTTCGAGCTAGACATTGTTAGAAATCGCTTAGGAGACGTACCTTTAGCAAGACTGGAATATTTATCTTATGTTTAGAATGGATAGATAATGTAAAATGGACTTGTACGTTAAGTGGATTTGAGCGATTACGGGTGATTATGGAATATATCTTAAATTAACCCTTATCACTTGTCAAAAAGATTTATAAACACAATGCCACGAATTTAATTACAATTAAAATTTTATTAACACATGAAATTGCCGTTTGCATAGAGAAAATCGATATATCGATGTTTCCTCGGACTTATAATGTTGTTATCATAAGTAATCACTCAACATCTACACGTAAATATTATAATGTTAAGGAATTTCTTACAGATCGCTTCATTTCTTTAAAACATCGGAGAATTTATTTATGTGAATGTGGATCAATCTTAGAGCTTTATCGAATTTGATAATAATTTACGAAATGGATATTTATAGTAAAAAAAATAAACATGAACAAATAAAAAAAAAAGTAGCGAAAAATATTCATAACTCACTGTTTAGATAGATATTCCTGCAAGGTTGATGTATGGTAGATGGTTTTTTATTCTATTTTAAATGATGCTAGTTGTGTAGTTAGGATCGTTAGGATAGGCGGTTACGGCCCTAAAGCTTACTGTACGAATCTTATAGTTACGTGTTTTAAATATAACCGTAAACGATCCTCTAAATACTATTTAACTTAAATTTATAACATAATATTTTATGTCCTTTATACTACATGTTTGTGAGGTGATGGCTAGTTATATCGTCGTGTCTTATGAAAATGTTAGTTCGACTCGTATGGAGAGTTGGCCTTTATATTTGTAGTTGTGTTTCCTATTCAAGGGATCCCAGTCCAAATATATTTAATTATAATACATATATTGATAATCTCACACACTAACTATTCGATGTAGGCATCAATGTTTGCACGTCATAATATAAAAGTAAAGACTTAATTCTCCATACGGTGTCTATTCGCATCGCGTGCACAAATACTCTATTCTAATAAAGATGTTTTAATCACTGTTTTTTGATACTAAGACGTCGAGGTCGGGGCTAGGTGTTTCTATATAAGTTGCAAATGTTAGTGTTTATGAAGGTATGAGTGTGGACAATAACGGTGGTTAGTCCTGCTTAAAAGGATTATTGTGATAAGTTGGCATCGGGTTATAATGAAATGAAATTACCAAATGTACTTTGAGAGTGGAATTTCGAATTCAGGCTTTCGAATCGTCATTATCTCTTGTTAAATAGATGACTGTTTATATGTGGAGGTTGTTTTGTTTTAAGTAAGTGAATGTCAGTTCCAAACGATATACGTATTGTTTTTGCCAAAATATAATCCGATGTCTAGTGATAAGTTTCGAGCCAGTCGCTCTTCGCACGTAGGTCTGCCACCAATGTTTTTATCTTACTATATTTAGTTTGTTAAGTTTAACGTTGCTTTTACGAAGTTTTACCGTAACAGTAGGTTTTTGTATTGGGTATTTAGTGGATTCTATATATTTTCAGCGGTTGTTTAGCGTTCATAGAATATTTTTGCTACTCGCCGGGTTCTGTCCAGTTTTATAGGAATGGCATTATGAATTTTTGATACGCGAGGACCAATGTCTGGTTAATTTGGTATTGATTTGTCGGTTATGGAAAATACAGGATTTATTTTGCCAGTTCCTCTTAAATGTAAGTGAGAATTTCTAAATATTTTTATAGTTGTAAGTGATGAATTAAGTTTTTTTTACATTGTAGCTACTGTAGAAGTACGGAGCGACGGATTGTATCTGAAATCTTAGTGCAATATGCAATTAAATAAATAAATGTTTGCATTTTACTTCTGATCAATCCGAAACTAAGGTGCACAAGTATTAATTCATATTATGTTAGCAGACATTATTATTTTTCTTTACTCTGTTGCTATTTATGATGCGCCGTTGAATATTTTATTATATGTATGTTTAATATAATACGTTCTATTATCGCGGTGCTAAATTCCCAACCTAACGTTTGTAAGTTTAAGTGATTCAGTGTCGTTACTCACGTTGGGGAGACTATTTGGAATTGTACGAATTTTGCTTATACTTTATATAAAGGGTAATCTCATTTAACGCTTGTCTTGATGACTTTCTTATAACAAAGATGATATATTTTTGTAATTTTTGCTACAATCGTAACTGACGCCCGGAACTTCGAACGGTTAGGACAATATTGTTATGTTCTCGGTGTCAGGTTGTTATACAAAGTTCTCACGTTAATATGTATTCTATTGTATTAAGCACCCAAAGTTTTATAGTATTTTAAATGTATTCAATAGTCCAACTTTTATATTTACTTAAAACCTGTTTTGAATACACAAATCGCTTTTAATATCCCAGCATTTTCTTGTAAGCAGACACACTGCCACTGTTTTAAAACACCCGATATTAATGTATATTAATCTTACATTCTTTAAATTAGTATTTTTTTTTGTTTTTGTTATGACTTGTTGTTTAACTATGCTTGTTTTAAAACTAAAATTAATCAAATGTTTGCTAGTCCTCGAAAAAAATGTTAGATCTGTCCGTTGAAGTGAAACTTAGATGTTTTTAAATATTTAAAAATTAATTACAAAATGTATGTCTATCTGTGAATAACGAATTTTATGAGCTTATTAAAACTTAATTCCATGGTAAAAGGTTTAGACGCATGGGAATGTGTTGTGGTATGAAATCCTTCTATAGTACACGCCTCTTATTTAAAATAATTTTAATTTTATATTATAAAGTCCGATTTTTTAAAATACTTAGTTGTTCGAAATTTTTTAAATACCTACTTAATTATGCGATTTTTTTTATATCTCCGAGGCGTGTTATATGGATAGAGTGGGGTGAAACATAAGTTTAGTGAAATTGTTACGGAACAGATATTTCATAAGATGCCAAGTATGCTGTATGGACCAAGGAATAATATTAAGTATAGCTCTGCTGTCACAGTGAATAGATGAAAAAAAAATATATTAAATGGATCTGTTTGTACAAATTTGGCGGTTAGTTCGAAAATGGTTTTAAATTTGGAATTTTTGACAAATTTTGTGCTTTCGCCTTTAGTTTTTTCTAACATAATATATATAAGCATATTTTTTATATTTTTCGCGTAAATTGCCTCAGTTAAAACCATATTTGTCCACTAACTGCCTATTTATAATGAGATTCCAATGTAAACTCGTCTACGCTAGGCAAATTTTGATGGTACTTTCACTTTTGGAGATAAAATGGCGGGCGTTAACTAGTTGTTTTTTGACTTCTCCGTGTTAGATCCATGTATACAAAATATATTTGTGATTAATGTTTTTTAGATAGTGGCATGAATCAGACTGATAGCAGCAGGTTATAAATGGTCGTTTTATTCTCCTCGAAAATTTTAATTGTTTATATGAATGTGTGGGTACGACGTGCTTAATGTTGCCAGATGTGAATATATTTTTTGTACTTTTGTTATTGTTGTTTGTAAAACGTCACTTCTTAATATGCCCTTAGATTAAATCGTACAACTTTGATGTGCTGTTAAATAATATTAATTATCTGTGACTATTATGCAATCTAATTAATCTGTGCAATAATCGTATATAGAAGTGACAGATGATATTAAAATTTATATTTAATAAAATGAATTGAAACTAATGAACTGTTATTATATTATACATAAAATGAAATTTCGTTTTTGACTTTGCCAAGTTGTTATTTTTTTATTATTGTTAATTTTATACTTGCCAATGAAATACTCTATTATTTATATATTATATATAGCACGTCTACTCACACTGTAACTGTTTCAGTAGAAACATACTCCTTTAGTCGTATCGGTGTTAATAATAAATAGTTCACGTTTTATAAATAGTGTTGCCATCTTGTAATGAAATGTTGTGAAATAAATGTTGTAAATGTTGTATCGGACGGTAGTGTATGATTTCTCCGTAGTAAATGCTAGATGCAAACATGATGTTTTTTTACTAATAATTTTGTTAATGTTTTGGCACAATATTAATTACCTTCTGACAAAAATATATGATAATGAAAATGGTTGATGTTTTATTTATTTTTTTGTGTTGTGTTGTTATATATCCCGTTTTAGTTTTTTGTTACGGCCAATATGGTATTTTAATAATATTTAATGTTATATTTACCTACTTTATTTGTATGTTTCGAAAATAATTGAATTATTTTAACTTTTTCATTCTGGTGTCGAGACAAAGCGCGACGTTAAGATCCGAATGCCGCCAGAATTCCGCGGAAAGTGGGAAGCAAAGTGTCTTAACTAGGCTCCCTCTGCCTACCCTGCTACATGCGAGATACAAAAAAAAGTGAGATATAATGTAATAAAAACATCAGTTTTATACAATTTATTCCTTAATAAATATATAATATACAAATGTTTTAATCTAATTTCAATACTACTCGTCCCAGCTTCCCATTAGGCACGTCCACGCTTATTAATGTTTCAGTAACAATGCCGGTCGCCACTGTCACATTGTTCTCTCGTATAGTGAACGGCTGGCCTTCAGTCATCACCATACTTTCTAATAAAGTTAAGTAGACTTCACCGTGATCACCCGGCATCATCATTTCTAAGGAAGGTTCTGGAAATAAATAGAAACATTTAGTTATATTGTGGATAAGGTAAACCCGACGGTTGTGGCTTCGATTACCACTCGGGGAAAAATTATTTAATATTTTCATTTTGGCGTTGAGTTGTGTCTTAGCATGCAATATTTAAAAAAAAACATCAGTGCATGAAGGACGAGATCTTTGTACACTAAGTTCTCTCTTCATATCCTAAGATATATAAACGCTAGATTCTGAGTGGTCCTGAGAACGGGATACAGCGTGAAAAAAACATAAATAAAATTATTCATACAAAATCTCACCCAAATCAATCCTGCACGCAACATTCCAAGTGCCGCTGAACATTTGCTGGGAATATTTAGACATGATGGGTTTCTTCCTACCACCCTCACTTCGCGATAGGAAATATATTTTCGCTTTATAATGATTGCTTAGATTTACACTTTTAGCCGCACATACTAACATTCCCGTTTCAACCGAACGCAGTTTTAAGCCTCTGAGTAATACGCCTACGTTATCTCCTGCTATCGCCTGAAATTGTATTAAATTAAAATCAATATCCAATCCTTTGTTGCGCAACGGCAATGATTGGTATCCATTAAAGTAATCAGTAATCATTCATCACTAAGATTAACGTAAGATTGCATTAGTACATTATTTAAAAATTAATGGTTGGCAGAACTCAAAGGCGCTGTCTCACCAGAGTACAGAAATGAAAATAATTCATCCTCTCACATGAGAATCTAACACACAACCATGTTCTTTACAGTCACACATTTTTTAGCACATACAAATCTAATATTACTACTTTTATATAGGTATGTGAAATTTCAAAAACTACTGAACCTATTTAAATGTAACTACAGTAATATAGCTTACAATTCAGAATAACATGTAAACTACAAATATAGTAAAAATGTTGTATAATTAGACTATAATAATTAATATGATATAAATGTATGCAGTTGACCCTTTGAACCACTGGTTATATTTATAATAAAAAAAACAAACCTCCAAAATGCTACTTCTAAAAATTTGTATATCCGACAGACTAGTCCTAATATTTTGCCCAAACCCTAATAGCTCGGCATCATCATTTTTTTTCATTATGCCCCTCTTTATAGTACCCACAACCACTGTCCCACGGCCGGGAACGGTAAACACATTATCTATGGGCATCAAAAATGGTGAATCCAAATCTCTTATTATCTGTGGCACGTAATTGTCCATTATATTTAAGAGTTTTCTTATTGATGGTACACCTATAATGACAGAATTAACACTACAATATTATATAACTCTACACTACTTTTCATGAGTATATGGAGTGTTTAAATGTAAACGCGATGGCTGTGAGTTCGATTCCCACTGGTGGGTATGACTTATTTTGATATCTATCCTTAGGTAACAAAATAAATTGGCGTTGAGTTTGGACACTCAACACGCCGCATGTCTCAAAAATTGGGCAAAAAATTGGAAACAGAGTACCTTAACACTACCCCTAGAAGGAACCCCTCTGTAAAACTATATAAGTTAATAATTCTCACCTATTTCTGATTGGTCTTCATTTAAAGCTTTCAATGCAGATCCAGTAATTAAAGGAGTGTTGTTACCATCAAAACCAAAATCTGATAACATTTCACGCATTTCTATTTCTACTAATTCTAAAACCTGTATTAAACCAAAACAAAGTATGTATAGTAAAAATAAAAAATATATTAAAATGTTTGAAAAAACTGACGAATGATTATTAATATATTTGAATTACATCCATTTTCCTAGTCAGTAAAAAAGATGTCATAATCAAAAACTACAAAATATAATTCAACATTAGACAAAAAATTTCATAAAAATTTAGAAATTACATTTAAGAGCTAAAAAACTAGAAAATTTAAACACTTTTACTTACATCAGGCTCTACAATATCAACTTTATTAATATACACCAATACATATTTAATTCCCACTTGTTTAGCCAACAACAAATGTTCTCTAGTTTGAGGCATAGGCCCATCATTGGCTGCTACAACTAAAATGGCGGCATCCATTTGGGACGCTCCAGATATCATGTTACGTATGTAATCCGCATGTCCTGGACAATCTGTGTGCGCATAATGTCTAAATTTTGTACTGTATCCTACATGCGCTGCATTTATTGTTATTCCTGTGGAAAAGTAGAAATATATTACAGATTGTAAATTTGATAGGTGGGGGTTTGACTCCCACTTGGAGATCCCACCATTGCATATGCAATTACACAGTCCAACCAATCTCAGAAATACTATAATTTTAAGTAATCTTATTTTTGAAGCATTGTGTGGGGAGTGTAGGGACTCTACGACGCGTTACCATAGCAAGAAAATGAGAATAATTCATTCTCATTCGCTTTGGTAACGCGACAATCATTGGTTGCGGTAACAGTCAGACTGTACGACGACCTCATAGTTCATTTTATATTAACATAATAATGTTTATTGTTTACCTCTAGCCTTTTCTTCCGGTGCTTTATCAATTTCATCGTAAGGAACGTATTTCGCTGAACCATCATTTGATAATACTTTAGTTATTGCTGCAGTAAGAGTAGTCTTCCCATGATCTACGTGACCTATAGTTCCGATATTACAATGTTTTTTCTCAATTATTTTAGGCTTTTTCTTAGTACTATAGTTACGAATGTCAACATTACAAAAATTTATAATTGTTCTATTAAAACTAAGAATATTTTTATACGTTAAAATATTCCGATTTAGAGTAGGTATCCGAGGTAAATTATAAATAATGGATCGTATTATTAGTCTTCCACTCATATTTTGTTTTAAAATTCAAGTTATATCATAATATCATTGCACTTTTGAGGTTACATTTGGGCCAAGTGACATTGACAGTCAGCTGTCAAGTAGACAAGTAATAAAAGCACTTTTATGTCACCGAATACAGTTCGGTTATAAAGTTAAATTAAATAATCATAAATATGAGAGGCTTTCAGAGGTAGCGCCAAATAATGGTATATATCTGTCTGGGAAGATGATTGAGCCACCGTATTGGTCCGGAAGCTTATAAGGGGTCTTGTAATAGTCCGTAAATAATATATTTCAAATTAAAGCATGATAGTTTAACGTCATTAGTCTTAATTTTAAGCAACTTTTAGGACGTCTGGCAGGAGTAAAGGTCCACGTTAAGGGGCTGGTAAGAATAAATATACATTTTATACATTATTCTTAAAAATATTAAAAAAAGCGTTTCTACTTTAACGTAAGGTCTCTGAAACTCTCAAGTTACAGAGTATACATACACCATAATTAACTCCATATTAGACTATTAATCCACAAAATTTCCGCTTTGCTAAAACAACGCAGGTCTGTGGCCCCTGGGATCTCAATCTATATACTATTACTGACTTCTCTATAATCCACAGACACTTACTAAATCTATCGTAGCTAAGGCTAGAAGTAGGCCATGCAAATCATTTATCATTCACATTTTCAGAAAAAGTTAGACCTACTCTTTCTATAACCGGTGGTTTGATAACTTATTACCTCCAGGGTCGTATACCCTAGGTAGTAAGTAGTCCATCCGATTCAATCTGCTTCAATTTAATAAATATGAACTAAATTACAATAATATCCACTACCTAAAGATGTTACGGTATTTATATATAGAATTTTACCAAAAAAAAAATTAATAGAATTTGTAGAATAATACTTAATTATTCTACAAATAAATAAAACAATATATAAACAATGTTTTTTTTATTAAACATCCACGCTATTCAAAGCTTAGGTCTAATAGTCATAAGAAAATCTTAGCATTCGGAATTCTTACAATTGCACTCTCGCAAAAAAGACCTAAATCTATTAACAATATACAATACAAATTATTACGTTCCTACTACATTTATGAATCATAATGTGTCACTCTGAGATGTCAATTAAAATATATTAAAGCGGTACAAATGTTATCATTTCAAAAAGTATTTTTTATAATAATATACCACGTATGTTGTAACTATATGTAGAAAATAAAGGAAATGAACTAAAATTACATAAAATGGTGAAATTGTAAATGGTTATGTGTTCAAATCAATTAATAATATAATAATAATAGACGAAGTTTAATGCAACATAAATAAAACAAAATAAATCTATTAAATAAGAATGATATGTGACATTGATTATACTGTTTAATTTCTAAACACAAATAAATGAACATTTTTAATTTAAATGTAGGTAGTTTAATTTTGTAACATTTAATATGTATAGCATAAATTAAAAAATATATAAACTTTTAATGTAATGAAGTTGGCCATATAAATATTACATTTTGAACATAAATATTATTATTAATAGTATAAATATCTTATCATAACCACATAAGTTATATAATAATATTGAATGAACATTTCTAGAAATTAATTTTTTTTTTGTTTATGGCAAACTTAAATAAGACATTATTTACGAAATTCCCGGATTGATTAAATTTACTGAAAAATGATTTTTAATGATATTAATTACCAACATAATTGTAATTATTATAATTATTAATAAAAAAAAAACCACAAAAAAAAAATATATAAATATACTAAACTTACAGAATTTTTAAAATTTGAAGGACATAAATAATTTTAATATAATATCTGTCTAGTTAATTTATAATAATTGCTTTTTTTAGTTTTTCGTTAAATTTTATAAGCGAATTCAAATTTTATACTTTATTATAATTAATTATAATAAGAAATATTTTATATAAAATTGTTGGCGTTGCGTAAATACTTTAGGCAAGAAATATTAATTATATTTAGGCACAAGTGATAAAAAAACATTTTTTCTAATAAATAGAAAGTCACAGGCTAAAGGAATGTCTAACTTTTATTCTAATATCAATTTAGTTTTTTTAAATATATATAATAGACATACTGATATATTTTTCTTAAATAGCAATGAGGCGTTTTATTTATTACCAATTATTATTTTATACAATTCACAAGGAAAATAATATATTTTTTAAAATGTCAATCTTTAGAATTAGTATTAAATTTGTGACATTTTTCAAGATATCATAATAATCGTACCTGTGACCTGGCAGAATATTTTAAACTATTTTTACTGAATTAACAGAATTTATGACATGTTTCCAAATTTCAATTCAATTCACAGAAAACGAAAACACAGTATAATTTTTTTTAAGTATTACATGGATAAAAAACACACTTCACTTGAACATATTCTGTATAGAGCAGCACTTTTTCAAGTGTTTATTGAAATTTATTATATTAACCGATTTTCATTGTTTCAATACTCTGTAATGTAGTGTGAATTCCACTGTAGACTTCCAAATGAAATGTCTGACAGTACGCAGGTCCATATTAGGGTCCAATACCTGTTCAAAAGTCAAAATCAAATAATGTCATTTATAATAAAAAGTCACATGATTCATTTTTTGAACATTATTTGAATTTAAATGATATATTAGAAGAATGTGGTGGTTTGGCAGACCCTGGTAACAGCCGGGATTAATGCCAGGAAGAAGAATTAGAAGAGTGTGGTGTAAATATAATATTTAAAACGGGATGAAAAGTTACTTATTTTTTTTAAAAAAAGATAAAAATCTTTATTTTAAATTTCAAACTGCATTCATATGCATATTCTAGTGTTAACCTGCGTCTTTTTCCACTTTTACCAAATTTTTAAAACATTGTGTATTTAGTGGCGAAAATCAACTCCGCACTTTGTCTCTTCTTACTAGAGAAAAGAAATGAAAATAATTCATTCTTTGGGGTGGGTATTGAATCCACAGCCACCGCTACAGTCAAGGGCTGTCCCATCACGCTACGGCGGCCGGATGCCAATCATACTAAATCTAATTCTTAAACAGGCAAAAAAGAAATATTTCAGCTATAGAAAAAGACTTTTTACAGAATTATATAATAACTAATATGGCATCAGAAAAGTTTACTTTCCACCTAATTTACGAGACATTGCATATTGATTGACAGAACTTAACGCCACGCTTTGCAATAACTGTGTAAATAATAAAAAAACCAACACAAACCTGATCGCAACACAGCAATTCGACCCTTTCTTCCGGTACATCGTTGTTATCCTCGCTTTTGCTGGCCCCATTCACATCTCCGCTACCTACGATTTTCTCGACGACATGTTCTGCCACTTTACGACACTGTATAAAGTCGTTCGCTACTAAACGGTCCTGAAACATTCAAAATGGACTATATGCTAGATAGTAGTAGTAGTTATTCAAATACATGATAATTTTTTTATTTTGTTTTGTATGGAGAAGTTTATTTGTTTTTTGGTTTGATAAAAGCTGCACTCATGACTCATTGTGACAATGAGTCGAGCGATAGCTTGTTGTTATGGCACTTTGTTAGCCACTTTCCGTCTAATTTTTAAAATATTGTGAGCGGCAGAACTCAACGGCACGCTTTGCTTAGTTACTGGAGTGGGCAAATTAAAATATGAAATATTTCAATCCTCCGAGTGTGAATCGAGCCCACAACCGTCGCGTTTACACTCTACGCCACAATGGCCTTCCCTCAGCTCTCAGCTTTGTGTATCTAAGTGTGCAATAAAGAATATTCTATTCTATATTACCTTCTTCTGCCGATCCTGTTTACTTTGACAAGTAGAATGAGGTAATAAATAGAATGGTAGTTTGTTCATTTTTGGTGCAGCCATCTCTATAGCCACATCGACAACCCACGAAGGTACAGTTTCTAATAAAAGGTTCCCTTCCGTTTCACCACCTGCGTCTCCTACCTGTAAAATAAAAAATATATATATATAATTTATATATTTTCTTTAACAATTATATTTAATAAAAAAAAAACAACTATAAGATTAGAATCTTACAATCAATTTAAAGAAGTAACATTTTATAATATAGACTAACAGCTTATAAAAACGCTATTTGTGGCACTACAGCATGAAAAATTATTTATTTCATACTAATGGGCCCGTGTGGGGCTACGCCCGCTTGAAATTGAAAACTAAAGATACAGTCAATTCAGTAAAACACTCATATAAAAGAAGTGTTACGGCAATTTTGTCGAATTAAGAACTTTAAATTGACATAACTTTTTTTATTTATGAACCGATTGTAATAAAATAAACTCTATTTGTTTTCTGAAACTTGCCAAAATCCAATAGTGAAAACCGAATCTAAATCGGTTAAACCGATTCTGAGACAGACAAACAGACAAAAATGTTAAAAAACATTGTTTTAGATTCTATTATGTTAATAAAGGTTCTAATAACATTTTTTTTTAAATATCTTCAAAGTACAGATACTGACCCTCTTACGATTTTATTATAAGTATAGATGATAATACACACCTGCAGCCTATACAAAGTACGCCCACCAACTTCGCTAAATATCAAAGGTGTATGTAGCGGAACACTAAAGAAATTATTCCCAATGACTTTTTGACCTGCTTCATTCACTCTATTTGGATGATTCCAATGTTCTAACAATGCTTGTAACAATAAAGCGCCAAAATTAACTTTTTGATCATTTTCTGTTATTAAGCCTGCTTCTTTTGCACTAACCCAGGCACTGAAACAATCTGTTTCATCTTGACCTAAGTGGATAGTTAGCATTCCAGTCTTTAAATCAACATTAAACCAATTTGGTACATAGACCATTTTGAAACGTTTTTTTAATTCTTCTTCATAGTCTACTTCACCTAAGTCTTCCAATTTGCATGCTTTTAAGACGTCATATAAAACTACATTGTCATTTGTATCTTTTGTTAGTATGTGACGTTTGTCATTAAGTACAGTATAGTGCTTTATAGCTCTACCACCAACTATGTTGTGAATTGGCTGGGTTTGATAAACATTATTAGTATTATAATTGTTCTGGTTATATAAATCTGCATTTAAAGAGTTAATGGGTGGTAATTTCCAACATCTTATGTCTGAATCTGAAGTTGCTACCCATACACCTTGCTGGTCAGCCGTAAAGCATAATTTGAGGACAGGTGATGATTCTTCACAAATTATCATAAAGTTATCTGGGTTACGCAGTTCTGTTATAATGACTAGACGGTCTCGCCCACCAGAAATAATATGAGTGAAGTTTTCAGTAGCTAAAAGAGCCCAAACAGCTTCTGAGTGGACACGAATTGTAGAAACACATCTCTGTTGTGATAACGACCATAACTTTATGGTGCCATCTGAGCTTCCTGATACGCATTGAGAACCATCTCGACTTACAACCAAAGCTTTCACATTGTCTGCATGACCTTTCAGCTTCATGAGCCTGGAACAGTTTCGCGGATCCCACACTCGTAAAACTTTCTCAGTGGAACCACTAACTAATATAGTTCCTGGTGGATTCATAGCGAGGCTGTATATGGACTCCTTATTACCCACCAATGACGAAGTTGTTACAGTGTTATTGCTTGCAGTTAAAGCAGTTAATGTATTTACATCCCACAAGAATATGGCTCGATCCAGACCGGCGCTAGCGACTTGTTCTTTATCTTTTGCGTAAGCCAAAGTTCGTACATAGTCCTTGTGAGTTCTTAAAGTCGACATGCAAAAACCTTTGGGAGCGTTCCATACTTTTACTGTGGTGTCAGACGATGCACTTATAAGATTTTTTCCGCCACAGCAAAGAACTATGTCGTTCACCCAATCTGTATGGTGCTCCATACTCTGTATATATCGATCCTGCGACCCACCCCCTGTATGCCAAACCCTAATAATTCCATCTCGACCGGCCGAGTAAAGCCTGCCCTGTATAGGATCTAATTGTAACGAGCTAATACCGTTTTTGTGCCTCCTTTCTTCTTCGTCACGTATTACGAATGATACTTGTGTCTTTTTACGCATGTTCGAGCCCATCTTCCGACATTTTAAATTGATAATTGAATTATATTTAAAGGAAACTAAAGCAATACATCACATACAGGAGCCACTTTAGTTGTCGCTTATTTGACGTTTGCAAGTTGACATTCGAAATATTCATATATGGCTACATTATTGTTAAAGATTATTAATGTCGTACTTTTAACATATCATAATATTAAGAAGTAAAATATTGTACATATTGTAAATTATTTATGTATGGTTTTTTAAATATTAATTCAAATTAAAAGATTAAAAGATTTAGATCAAATAAAAGTAATATTTTTTTTTTTTCTAATTATACATTGGAATACGTTTTGTTCATTATTATAAATTACCTGCTTTAATTTTCTGCATAGTATACTAGTTTTTTAATTAAAATCTGCTTAATATTCGTACCTTACGTCTGAAAATACCATAATGGTTTTTGACATACCATTTTCCTTTTCTATATAATCTGTTGTTATTATTAAAAGATCCCTACCGTCATCTTTCATTTCAAAGTAGAAAATAAAAATGATTCATTGTGAAATATATATTTATAGTTTATTTAATGTGTTATTTATATTCAATAATTCAATATTGTATTTATCATGTATATAAGTACTTACGTAAAATCATATATATTACATACATTTAACAGAATTTCTACATTTTATAGTACCTAAGTATTCGTATTTACTATATTTATATGAAATCGCTCGCTCCTGTCGACTGAACCGGTAGGGAGTCGTAATATTTACTCCTACCCCCTTTATCGACGGCATATAATAATTCTAACAGCCGACGCTTGCCACTCGATGCGTTCCTTTGTTTTATTTAGTATTTCTTTCCAAATATGTATTTATCGTGTTCTTTTCTATATACGAGTACATGTTTGTGGTTGACTTTTGTATTAACTGTGTCGCAACTTACTATTTGTGTTCAAAGTGTATGCACTTTAAAGTGATATTTAATATTTTCAGTGTTAACCGTAAGTAGACTTATTATTATTATTCAACACTACACTGAATGTCTTTTCAATTCACGTCAATTGAATTTTGCATAATTGTAAAATTTTATTTTGAACAAACAAAATGGTTGTTGCGAACACGCTGTATCCTGCACATAGCAGGGTAGGCAGAGGGAACCTAGTGTTAAGGCACTCCGTTCCCCACTTTCTGCCGAATTCTGAAAGCGTTGCGTGTTGAGTGGCAGAACTCAACGCCGCGCTTTGCCTCGACACCAGAGCGAAGAAATGGAAATATAAACGTAAATAAATAGAACAGAGAAACAATAAATAATAATAATATAATTACAATATATTAAGACACAGACATATTAATAAAAGGCTAAAAGGGCTATAACAGTCCACTTCTAATGCATTTCATTTGTCTATTGAACAAACATTAGACAACGCAATACTTATGGTAACAATGAACAATAATAATTTTAAGCGTATTTGTTTCGCTTTGTTTGATAGTTTCCCCTTTATCGCCATCTGGGGACCGTGGGAATGGCAGTACGAAATAACTTTTCAGTTATACAATGTGAAAATTTAGAATGCGACTAGTTACATCTTGCGGTTTCTACTGTTTTTGCTTTTAATGCTTTATTGTACACCGGTTCTTATTTTTAGAGTTAGTTAAATAATTAATATTTAAATTATAATATGTTAAGAGATTCGTAGTACGAAAGTAGACTCAAATGTGTTGGACAGTGGAAGAAATAGATTTAGTTATATATAAGTGCATTTCGACGTTTTTATCATATTTTTTACCGCATATAACGAGATGGGCTAATACAGTAGGTTGGCAGAGGGAACCTAGTGTTAAAACAATCCGTTCTCCACTATCCGCTGATACTTTTTAAGGTATTGTGTGTTGAATGGCGGAATACAACGCCGAGATTTTGCTTTGGTGCTATAGTGAAGAAATTAAAATATTAAGAAATAATAATTAATTTCTTCGAGAGGGGTTCGAACTACAGCCGTTGCATTACAGCCACACCCATATGCCGCTGGGCCATGACGGCCTCAATCAATAGAATAATGTTAATGCAAATACAAGCAAAATAATTAATTTAACCAATTTACGGCTAAGTAGGCCGCCTCTAGGGCGCTAATTTGATTGAAATCTCATCAATTATTAATTATATTATTGTTACGGTATTTCACATACATATCATATCTATACTAGTATGCTAGTACTCTCACAATTATAGTCTATATTTTTTTGGTTTATTTTATAAGCTTAAAATAATTATAAAATATATGGTTATATTATTAAACTATACGGCAGAGCGAATATTCAAAGGCAGTTTTAGTTTTTTGAACCTTGCCTCTAAATTCGGACTACCGCTATACAGTTTCAAGGCATTCCACGTAACATACCAGCAAATATCCTGTGCTGCAATAAAAATAAATAAAAACATAAAAAAAATCATTGGATTTGTACAAAACATACCGCTATTGAATTTGATAGGTAGGTACTTTTTTGGCTTCCTTTATAAAATTTTCAATATATCACTTTTGATCCCACAAATTTTAAAATTATTATATTAAAATTTCGTTTTAAATTAGGATATATCACAGTGAGCGATCTATACATATAAATAATGTTGCATTACACACATTACACCAAAACAAACAAATTTTGTCAGGACTAATCTCCGGAACAGCTCAACCAGAAGCTAGCGTAGAAAGATAGAGAGAGTTATGGAGGAGTATGTAGACTAATTTTTATCTCGAATTTCCCTTGGGATCGGGATTTACGCAGTAAAAACCAACTCCATCTAGGTAAGATAGATATGAAAAAAATAAATATTTTCTATTACATACGACAATTTTCGCGAGCAAAATCAAATAGAGTTCCAAAGGATTTAAATTACGATACTAAAATAACCATATTAAAATAATTAATCAATTTTCCCTAAGTACCTACAGTAGTTCAAGTATTTTTAAAAATAAACAAAAAATTATCTTCTCCTCCACCTTGTCTATCCTCTACCTTTCGAACTATATTGCGTATCTGGAAGAAGTATACATATAAGTATAACATACCGCTATTTCCAACAAAGCTAGTTCCTCAGTTGAACTCACAACCATTCAGTACATGTCGTCGCATATTTTCCCAAGATTTTTACTAACGGCCTTAATTATTTTCTTTTAAAATATTGTAATAAAACTACGGTACCCTCTTCCTCTATCTACGACTTAATTTATGCCATTTTATTTGTCGTCATAATAAAAATTCCTCGTCCATTGACCCGAATCAACTGACAGCTGACATCTGTCAAAACTTACATCATTTGACGTTTCGCCGCTGTTTGTGTTTACAAAGGCCGGGCAAAATGTAAAAGTGCGACCAAAATATAGGGAAAGTTATTCAATATTTGTACAAACGAAAGCTTAGGAATGATTTGGGTCATTCCGCTTAAAATGGCTAAAGGAATATTTTCTAATGTAATTTTAAACATACCTAATTAAGCGTGTGATTTTGTATTTTCATAAATATATAAAATGTTTTTAAAGAAATGTAAATATTTAATTTATGTATAATTTTTTTTGGCTTCACGCTGTATCCCTACAGCAGGGTAGGAAGAAAGCACCTAGAGTTAAGACACTCTGTTCAAAATGGGAATCGAATCCACAATCGTAACTTTTACAGCCGCTGCGCCTCGACAACGTTTGCCTTGCTCTAGGCACAAATTACATTTTTAAAATTTGAATCTACGAGCATTTTTTTTAGTCACATGCTTGACATGCTTAAATTATAAAAATGGTTTAAACGAGAATTGAACCTCCGAATTTCCTCCTCCTTTCACCGCTTGGGTACTATTAGACTTTTGTCAAAGTCACCTTATACTAGCTAGACTAACATTTCAGTCAGATGTATATTGTAAACATTATTTTAGATTAAAATTTTATTGAAAACACAAAAGTTTGAACAAATTCGTTTTGAAATTCACGTAATATTCGCGGAGGGACTATCCGATATGATGAAACAATATTGAATAAATTAACAGAATGCGAGATCGCTTTTGTAGCTCTGTAATTTGTTTTGTTAGAATGTCATTACCAGCCAGTTACATACATTTTCTAATTTAATTTTTTAACTTTAATAGAGAACTATTTATTGCAAACATCTATCAAATTCACAAAGTACGCCATATGCATATCATGGTAGGCGAGTTACTGCTAAGATGCTCGGTCAAGGCATAGGCTTATATTCTATATCGTAAGCTAATGAAAAATATTTGAAAACTGCATATATTTATTTAATAAATAAAAATAGTAAAGTATACTTTTGTTTTTTTTTTAGAGAACTTAGTGTGAAGACACTGCGTTTCTCATTTTCAACGTCAATGAAATTCAACGTCGCCCTTTGTCATCTTACCGGGGTGAGGAATTATTTTATTTTTATTGCTACGAATAGGAATCGAACTCACAATCGTCCCATTTACATACAGACAGTGTCACAGTGCGCGACGATGGCCTCGAGTTATATTTAAAAGTTGAAATTCTAAGTACAAAATACACACGCCATGATTCAACGGTTTTAAGAACGTTAAATCGAGATTTAAATGGATTCCCAAGAGTATAAAGTAAATATTTTCAGTTGTAGCTTGCGATTTCTGCAAGGCTGACTGTGGAGCGGTGGCCGATTTCTTAAAAGTGTTTATACTGGTCTTAGAATTACTAGAAGCGGGATTCACCTACAACAAATATAAATATTTATGATAAAAACGTCTTTTCCTGCAAAGCAGCGAACCGATATCTAGTGTTAACATATTTACTTTTAGCTAGATTTTTATGCGTCTTCCGTGTTTTGTAAAGTGCATAGAAATGAGCTAATATTTTTTGCTTTTCTTTCATTCTCCGCCCATTAAGAGATAATTTATGGTAGGTAGGTGACGATATATGTCTAGTGTTATTTTAGCTCTACATATGTTAAAATAGGCAGAGAAAACCTAGTGTTAAGACACTCCGTTCTTCGCTTTTCGGTCTTGCTTGAGACATTGCATGTTGAGTAGTGGAATGATTACGATAAGATTTTAAATTTTATTAATATAAAATTAAAAATCTATGAAGATATATAATAACATAGATATATAATACATACCTATAGTTAATAGTTCAAACGGTTCATAAATATCAGAATAAAAAGTAACAAAAAAAAACACTCTTTCCACCTGTATAAAGTAAACGTACTTGATCCGATGCAATTCAGTTTTTTTTTTGTTTGTTTTAATATATATATAGTGAATGGATGCATAGCGTTCTACGAATATCGTAGTACGGAGTTGTCAGAGAAATTCACGTTCTGTAAAAATATCGAGTCTATGATAATATTGGCATATGCTTGGATATTTGGATTTTCTCATGGCTTTTGTTATTTGATTCTGACTTAAGGTTTTAGTGGCGCTGTTGTTGTGTGTTACTAAATTTAATATTTTTTTACGCACTATATGAGGTTGGCAGAGGGAACATGGGAACTTAGTGTCGACAGTCCATTCCCATTAAGACACTTTCGTTCCCTACTTTCCGCCAACTAGATTTTTAGAAAATTCATTCCTCGAAATGGAAATTCAGCCCACAATCGTAGAGTTAACAACTCTCCTGAACATACTTCCCAGAAATACCATTTCATTCACTTGTTCTACCATTTATCCTGATCTTGCATTCCGTTCTTTCTTCATTTATTTCAAGTTAAAAAATATATATTAATAATTAAAAAAAAAATTTTTTAAAAACGTTTGAACGGGACAATAATCATGGAGTCCTTCATCTAAATGTTAATTTGCAATCGAAAAAACAAAAATTGCATATTGTTTTCTCTTAGCGTTTCCCTCTTTATTGTATAATGTTAATTAGGTAGATACATTAAGTCTCATTATAAGAGGCTGTGAAGCGATTAACGAATTTGCTTCGCTCTACCCTCGTTTAGAGAATAATAAAGGCATCTATTCTTAGTATTTCTTAAATAAATGTAAATAAGTTTTTGTGATACAGCTGGTAGATATTTGTTGTAAGCTGACCTTTGTATTTGTGTGAGTGTACACAGATAGTGTAAGTGTGAAAGACTCTGTGCTAGGCTATGATGTTTTTTTCTCTCTCTGGTGTCGAGGCAAAGCGCGGCGTTGATTACCGCCACACAACACGCAATGTCTCCGGAATTCGGCGGAAAATATGAAACGGAGTGTCTTAACCATAGCTTTCCTTTCTTCTTCTTTTTCGTGTCAATGCTTGTCATGTGAGCAGGTGAATGGACATTTCGGGCAGGAGAGTAAGTGTGCCATCGTTACACGATAGGAGCCTCCGCGTGGCGCACCCTGGAAGCAGCTAGATCCGGTAACGCAGGGCCTAGGCTGACTGATCCTGTCCCCACAATGAATTGGAATAGCTTTCCTTTGCCTACCCTTCTGTGTGCGGGATTGGAAACCTAATGCTTAGTCAGTCCGTTCTCATTAAAAATATATTTCCGTTCCCGACTTTTCACCTTGTTTTCATTGCGTGGTGAGTGGTGGATCTCAACGCCGCGTTTTGAGTCAATATCAGAACGAAGAAATGAAATAAAGTCTGTCATTTCCTCTAGTGGGAATCGAACCACACACGCAGCGTTAAGTCGCGCACTTGTGCTCCTGCACCACGATGATCTCGTCCCTCCAATATCCATTTTGTATGTAAAAGCAATATCAGAGAGATCGATAGAACTATTAAATTTCAACTTCATATGAGATTTAATAAAGCAAATAACTTTCAATATTGAAATCATAATTTTCAAATATTTACAATTTTATTAGTCGTTTAATGATTTCGATGAAAGAATAAATTGATTACTCTTTTAGTATAAATATAATGTTTTATTTTAAATACAATAAGTGTATATTCGAGGTTCGTACTAACATCAACAACTAATATAATAAAGTTGAAAAGTTTCTTTGCCTGAACGCGCTAATCTCAGGAACTACTTACTAGCCCAAACTAGAAAAATATATAAAGAGAAAGGTTCACAGGAAATCACGTTAATCATTTCGATGTAACCCTTGATGTTTGTGGTCCGAGTTACCTTGGTCCTTAGAATGTGTCATGTGTCATACCCAACTCCTAACTATTTCCATAAGACTACGGACGCTAAGTTGCCAGTAAAAGTAACTTTAATATACTAGTCTTCCACTCGTGGCTTCGTTTACGTTGACAATGCTAATATGACTATATCATAATTTTTCTTTGCAAGGTTTTCATTTCATCACAATAACAATGTTTGCTGAATGCAATATGCTATTATACATGTATTTGTAGACCTTACTCTGAAACCACTCTATTGATTAGTGAAAACCGCATTAACATTTGCTACGCAGTTTAAAAGATCTGAGCATTATAATATGTACGCAATCAGAAAAGAAATTTATATTACATTTTACCTACTTCATAAAATGTGTTGAAAACCAATATGTATTTTTTTACCTTCACGCTGTATGCCGCACATGGCAAGGTAGGCAAAAGGAACCTAGTGTCTGAAATACTCCAATTCCATTAAGACACTTCGGTTCCCCACTTTCCAACGAATTCTGGAGGCATTCTGTGTTGAGTAACGAAACCCAAGGTCGCACTTTGCATCGTTACAAAAACAAAGAAATGAAAACATTAAATATTTCTGTCCCCCGAGTGGGAATCGAACCTACAACTGTTGCTTTTATAATCGGACTCTTGTACCCCTGGCCTCAAAAAATGGAAATGCTGTATTTAAATGAAAAGTCAATAGAAGCTATAACGCGAGTATCCATATATATTTATTTGACATATATTCGTAGGTACTGTAAATATTATGACTGTCATAATAACTTTTATCGCGGCCAAAGAGCTTTTGGTTGAAAAAACAATCAATTTGAATTGGTCCATATCGTATATATAATATTTGAATAAATTGAAATATTTTTTTTTTCATTATTTAATCAAGGAAATTCTAGTACTAAGTAGATCTACCGGCTCCTCATATTCTGTCGTGGACTTGAACGCCGCATGTTTTCTTATCGTTAGTTTTGAAAAAAAAAAAAACAATTTAGGCCGTCGTGGCACAGCAGTAAACTCTGTACGTAACAGCGTCTGACTGTAAATGAGATTACGGGTTCGATTTACACACTTGGAATTATTTTCATATTCTCGCTTCTATAAGACATAGCATGGCGTTGAGTTCTGCCACTCAACATACACTGTCTCGAAAATTTAGCGGAAAGTAGGGTATAGTGTGTATTAACACTAGGTTTTTGTCTACCCTGCTACATGCGAGATACAATGTGAAAATGAAAAAAAATAAAATTCAAAAGCATTCCTTCCAGTCGAATCTACTATTATCGTGTTTAGCTAAAAGTAAAATAATACATAAAGAATACGATCTTATTTTCTAATATTGTAGATGCAGTAATATACAACAAGATGGCGTTGGCAGTAGGTTTGTAAAGAAATATGCTTTCGTTCAATAAGGCAGGATATGTACTGAGAAATTGAGAACTTAGTGCCCGTTCTTAATTTTTCACTAGAAATCGAGACAATGATTATTGTATGATGAAATAACTTGTTACTTGCTTATATTTATTTATTATTAGCATATATTTAACTAAATCAATTTAAGAAAAAAAATTAAATGACAGATAAAAATTCAACAGGCAAATCCATTAATTAAAGTTAGTCTAAATACAAAAATAACAAGAAAGTATTCGCGTGAGATTGGCACGAGCTGGCTTATTGATACAAATACTCTTCAATGTATCGACATCTTCTTGGTTTATTGCATACTCTCGAGTCGATCAAACGTCCGTATGCTACTTGAAATGTATTATTTATTTCAAATAAATGACTGCGATAACGTTTGATTTCTGTTTTTTTTTTTCAGTAGTCTTATTATGGCTTCAATTTTTATATTTTTGTTTCACGCTTTATCCCGCGTGTTGTGCGACAGAAAAAACTTAATGTGAAAAATCTCCATTATCTAATTTGCACCTGCATTTGAGATATTGTGTTTTCAGTGCGTCAGGCGTAACTCAACAGGAAATGAATATAATTTATTCCCTTTGAGTGGGAATCGACCCCACAACAATCACTTTTACAGTCTGATGCTGTCCTAGCAGTTGGCGTCAAATTTAATAAGATTCCATTTAGAAAATAAAAAAGCATACATTTACGGCGTTGAGAACCGCCAAATTAAAGCTTTTATACGTAAATAGTTATCCACATTCAATTTTTAACTTACGTAAAATAGTGGACTGCACTACGGTGGTATCATTAAATTATATATACATATTAACAAAATATAATATTATGTATATTACTATCTTGGCAACAACACCGAAATGACGCAGCAGACGCAACGATGCTAGCCACAGTGTAAATTTCTTTTAACACAGCCAAGGGAATATAACGTCGACTTATTAGCATTCAGGGGAGCTTTTTACGAATTCTGGCATAAATTTGTAGTTCTACAAACATAAATACAATATATTAAATTTATTTACATTTGAGACTTAAATATAACTTGAAAAATGTTTTTTGATTTGAAATAGGCACATGATCATAGTTGTGGGTTCAATTCGGGGGTGTTGTAATAAATATCTTATTTATAATATATTAATTTGTGGTTTAAAATTGGTGAAAAGAAATTGGAGAAAAAAACCCCAAATATTGAAGCTATATAAAGATATCAGGTAAAATATGACTATAAATTGTGAGATAAAATATATTAATGACTGTCGATATATTATTATCCAGGCCAGTCATGGCGCAGGGGCACAATTTTGTGATGGGTTCGATCCCCACTTGATAAAATTAAATATTTATTTAAAATGTATTTTTTTATTTCTTCGCTCTGGTGTCGAGGCAAAGCACAGCGTAGAGGTCCGCTTTCCGAGGTGAGTAACGGAGTGTTTTAACACTAGGTTCTCTCTGCCTACATTGCTGTGTGCGGGATACAACATTTAATTGCAGTGCGTTTTTTATATGATTAATTGTTACATACTCGTATTTTTTTTATATAAAAAAAAATTTAAGCATCACATTTCCATTCAACACTGTAAATGAAGTCTAAATTATCAAAAAGTCCGTTAGAGGGCGACACGGAAACTCGCGCTCAGTCGTAGCTCTACGCCCGTAGCGCTACGTAGTCCGCTACGAGAATACTTTAAATTACACGATAGTTGCGCGAAGTGAAAGTGATTATGAAGTGTTAAACAAAGTGTTCTAAGTGTTTGTGATTTGGGTGACTCTAGGTGATCACTGTAAGTATTATATTATGGATTTAATTTACAATGTTGTTTTTAATACTTTTTTAGAGAAAACTTTTTAGTTAGATAATAAACAGTTATTATTTTATTAATAACAATCTTATAATAATACATAGCAAATAAATCATGTTTTAATTTATTATTAAAGTTAAATAATCGTGAAAAATATATTGAAATAAGAGTTTTGAAGTAATTTAAATGGTGATTTTAACTTTATATCTTTTAAGAGTTTTTACTTTTAGTATAATAAATAATAATTAGTATTTTAAAATATGTACATGACGTCATATTCTAAATTATTATATATTTTGCAAAGGTTACTCAACTGAACTTATATTATACAGAAAATAAAATAATAATATTAACAATATTTTTTTTTAATTTAAATTTTATTTTAATTATATTCATCAAATATATAAATACTTAGTATGAATATGACAATGAATTTATATTTCATGATGTAGTAATTACATCCAGAATCTAAACTAGATTTGGATTTATTTATACTAAATTGAAAAGGAGACATTTACGCCTTTACAGTATCATTCATACGACGACGACTAAATTTAATTATGCCAGTCTAAACTTTAATTATAATTAGAAAGTTATATAGTTATAAAAACACGTCTTTATCAATTATTTAAAAAAAAAAGTTAAACTCAGTGGCTAGTAACCTCTGCAGAGTTCCGAGACTATTCAGTTTCTGGTAATATCACCTAAGTCACGTATCTGCCTTTACAAGTGCAGGATCTCATATGGGTGCAGCTCAGTTTCTAAGATTTTATCCGTCGATTCAGTAAAAGCTTGTTAAAAATATAATTTAATGATTACATCAAGACGTCACTCTGTCCTCAATTTTTAGTTCTCTAAAAAAACACTACATGCCTAGTTGGTGACTGTCGTACCAGATTCCAGTCTGTAATTTGTATATTATAAAAAGTTCCAGTTCACGTAAGAGTAAAAAAAAATATTTATTTAAAACAAAAATTACACGAAAACTGCGAAACTCAACATCACGCTTTGCCTCGACACCAGGGCGAGGAAATGGAAATATAAACTTAAATAATTTTCTTGAATGAGGATCGAACCCACAACCAGTAGCGTTTACAGTCACACTTTGTGCTCCTACGCCACGACTGGACTCAAATTTTACTGACTGGCCAATATGACCAAGTTAGTGTTAAAACATCTTATCATCAAGAGGAAACATGACAATTTATACGACTTTTATATTTTCCTTTTGAATAATACAAAATACCTGACAATTAATACAATCATGTTCAAATAAGTACGTATAACTCGAACGTTTCTATGGTATAATTCAAACATCGCCGCCAGCCATTTGTATGGACGTCAATCAGAGATGTTTGTTTTAATACACAAAGGACTGGGCTATTTTCCTAAGCAACAAAGAAAATTTAATTATTTATCGATAGTGTTGCCATAGTGTTTCCAGGTCGGTACGATATGGGTACCTTCAGAAAGGACGTCTATCTCCAGCTCAAAGGCCGGCAACGCACCTGTAGCTCCTCTGGTGCTGCACGGGGTCGTGGGCGGCGGTGATCATCATCAGGTGACCCGAACGCTCGTTAGCCTTGTCCTTTTTCCATAAAAAAAAAAAAAAAAAAACTATAACTATAATAAAGCTAAGCTACACACTTGTAGGTAAGTAAAGAGAAGTGCTAAGACAATCATTTCGCTACTTTTGATCTAATTTCTACTAATATGATAAAGCTAAAGAGTTTAGTATCTTTTTAATAAACGTATAATTATTTTAACGTAAATATTGAGTTATCATATATCAGTCGTATAATGTTATGGCGTTAATATTAATTACTATAGACTTTAATAAAATATTCAAATCGTCCTCTACTCGTATATAATATAACTCTATAATGATAGAGCAAGCAAATAAAGGTGCTATTAAACATTTCAGACGTTTTACTAATTGGATTGGAATACATAAGTAAATAAGTAAACAAATTAAAATTATATGTTTCTTTGAAATAGTGTTTATTTTGTATTAAGGTTTTATAAAGAGAGCTCCATATTTTAGTTGGTTTTTCTTGGAATTTCTTTTTAGTACCTGATTTACTTTTAGTTTCAAGTTATTTGCTTTGATGAATAAATGAGGTTTTTTGTCAAATTGTGCTCATACTTTTATTTGAAATGCGTAAATTGAAAATCATAATTATTTATCTATATCTTTGTATATGTATTTTTCACATTCTGCGGGCGGACAACGGAATGTCTTGACACTAGGTTCTCCTTGTTTACTCTGTTTTTGAATATAGCAGGGTAGGTAGAGGAAAATTAGGAACCTAATGTTAAGATACTCCGTTCCCTATTCAGACACTTCCGTTCCCCACTTGCCATCGATTAATTATTCAGACATCGCGTTTTGAGTGGTGGAACTTAACACCGCGCTTTACCTGCTTACCAGAGCGAAGGAATAAAATAATAAATATTTATTACCCTCGAGTGAGAATCGAACCTACAACCATCACGTTTACAGAAACACATTTGTGCCACTCGACTGTCTCAAATATACTCTTGGTAAGTCATTATATTTTTCCACTCAGCGTATACAGAAAAATTTGCTCATCACATTTATAACATTACCTTTTATTATTGTTCAATTAGGTGATTTTAATATCCAATTAAATTAAAAATTAACTAAGAAAACTTTTCTACCAATTACGAAAAACAATAGAACTCAATAGCCCAGTGTTTTCAAAAGTTTCCAAATAGAAAAAGTCTCACTCGTTCTGCCACTAATAGATCACCCATCCAAGTGTACTCCACTCGTGTCGTAGCTTGACTCCAGTGAATGGCTCGTTATGTGAACTTGTTAAATCAGACAGTAGTTTAAACTTCTTTGTTTGCCAAAACACTAGAAAATTTTGTATAATGTGAGGGGGAATTTGTAAATTGTTCTAGTATTTCGTATAGAGCACTTGAGAAATAAAAAGATAGAATAGAATTTACTTTATTGTGTTTTTATTTAATAAAAATACAGATAATACGGAAAAGAATATAACTAAATAACTTGATGCTTCAAGCTAACTTTGATAAACATACAATAAAAGGACTGATCGGTAAAAAAAAAGAGAAAAGTGGAATTACGGTATCTACAAAAACAAATAAAAGATAATAATAAAGGATATCGAAATAATAATAGTACCAACTGTACGTCAATCCTTTCATTAATACCCGCCGAAGTCTTGTTACCAGAGCGAAGATATCAAAATATATTAAATAATAATTCAATTTCCTGAGTGTAGAAAAATATAGAATGTTATATTATGTCTGTGAACTTAGCAGAGCATTGTCCAGCAGATCAAAAAAAAAATGGAGTTCTCTTCGCATGCACCTGAGTTCTATAGTTCCTGATAGGTTTTATAAATAGTTCTGTCGTTTTTACCCCTGAAAANTCGAATATTGCAAATTCCCGTCTTAGCGAGCACCTACGTCCTATAAGTAACTCCTATGCAAAATTTGAGATTCCTAGCACATGTAGTTTCTGAGATTTCGTGATGAGTGACCTTTCGATTTTATATATATAGATGTAAAAAATGTGTAAATTATAACATAGAATATTGTATTTTATCAAACATAAGTTGCGTTTATGAAGAAACGTTAAATAACATAAACATATATTTTTCTTTGTTATACCAGGGTAAAGTTTTTCAAATTAATTTTTTTATTATATGCCCTACTTTGTAAGGAATTAATGAACCCGAGGGTGTTTTGAATACACTATGCACATTGCTCGTATACCTTTCCTGTCTTCACATATTTACCGCAATTTGCAGGTAAGATTGTTAGAATTTAGTGAAATATGACCAAATTCTCCACATTTTAATGACGGAGAAATTACAATGTAACCTATTAATAAGCTATCCTGGCGCAGCTATATAGCGTTCGAATGTAAATACGTCTAGTTTGTTTAATGCATATTTTATTATGGAAAAAGACAAGGGAAACGAGCGTACGGGCCACCTTTATTAATCATTATTTTTACTGATATTAAATCTGACATGTTTATAAATTCGAATCAGTTTAATTTTAATAGCTTGCCTTAACATTTTAGTTAAAAAAAAAACAAATCGAATTGATAACCTCCTATTTTTCCAAATTGGTTAAAAATATAAGAGACAAAGTACTAAATCTATGAATAAAACTTAGCCACAGTCGATAAGTACTTAAATTTAACTGAAAATCGAACTGGTGATAATCGTAAAAGCGCTCACTGCCATTGAAGCTGAAATTTGAACAATAATGGAAACTCGGACGCTTATTTGAATTCATTTGTGAGTATTTATCTGCCAGTTAAATACGTAGTGGGGCAGTTCTGGCGGACATTTGAAACTTATCATAAGCTATTATATCTAAGTTCTGAATGGACGTTGCTTGGATATTTAGTTCTCTCGCGATGTAATCTAAAGTACTGTTTTATGTAAGATTTCTAGAATTAGATGCAAAATTTAGCTACACATTAAATAAATACAATTTTCGTTCTTATTTTGGGGGACCTAGCGGCTACTACAAATTACTATTTAGGGTTTCGTACCAAAAAACGAAAACACCGAACGCTTATAGGATCCTATAGAAGTTCCGTTTTTTCTTTTTGACGTACGGATCCCTGAAAATTGTATCAGATAGCTGTCTTTACGTGGAAGATATATAAGAATATCTATTATTAAATATATATATCAATACAATAGGAACTAAAACAGTGAACTTTCAAGTTTTTTCTACGTTTGTCTGTGCACTTGTGTACGCTAATCTCAGAAATGAACGAAGATAAATATAGTTTTTCTTATTGTGGCTATAAAATTACTATTTTTTTAAATTATATTTAAATTTTTAATGTATAGAAAGTTAATTATTTTTAAAATAATAATATTATTAGGGAAGAGAAAAAAAGTTTGTGCAGTTTAAGCGGGCGAAGCGGCAAGCGGGTAATCAATAAATTTAAATAAATTTTCTGTTGCTGCAGAAAACAAATGATACGGGCGCTTGAAAAATACGAGTATATGTATGCACATAGACATTTTGTTTGTATCATAAAATTGCTGTTTTAACATTTAAATAAAATTTATTTATACCCCGTATATCTACAATACGCTTACACTGTGCAATTTTTTATTTGAATTTAAAAAAAAAAGGAAAATTGCACATGTGGCGCGATTCGTATAAACGAATACATTTAGAGAGATCAAATAGAGTAAGAGGAAAATGGTTGACCAAAATCGTAGAGCACTTGTTAGTTTCTTCGCGCGGTGCTAGTAGGTTCGATTTACAAGTAGTAAAATGGACTTTTTATAATTTTGTTTTCCTTGATTTAGTTAGACCAACCGAAGCGTTAGATTCCGTCGATTCTTTAACTTTAATTTTAAATTGTACTAAACTACTAAGGCTACCAACCATTGTGTCGTCCATAAAAAACGGAATATGTACAATTATAAAAAAATATTATTTCCACTTGTTATTTGCCTGTAGTGATTAATGATATAAGACACAGGTTCTTCTTTATCGATATTTAAGTAGTGTTTAATGGAGCGTATATAATTCGAGGAAATATGTTGGCTTCATCCTATTTGTTTTAGTTTGTTTTTTTAGCTCCACGCATGTAGCAATATAGCAGGTTAAATAGAGTGAACCTAGTGTTAAGGCACTCTATTCACCACTTTCCACCGAATTTTCGAGACATTGAGTGGAGGAACTCAAGGTTACGCTCTGCCTTGTTACCGGAGCGAAGAAATGAAAATACCAATAAACAATAATTCAGTTCCTCAAGTGGGAATTGAATTCACAACCGTCGCGTTTACAGTTACACAGTTGTGCAACGCGCCACGACGGCGCGGCGTCACTGCCTGCAACGGCCTTTAAAAATATTATTTATTATATAATGTTTTTTTATAAAATATTATTTATTTTTGTGCTAGGCTCCAATGTATTATATGTATGAGAAATAAATAAAATTATCTAAAGCGTAATTCGAATCTGCTACTATCACAGTTAAAAAAGATACCTTTAAACAATTAAAACACGTTAATTATCACACAATCACCCAAATACTTAAGTATAACAATGACGCCTGTAACAATTTCGCGGTAAATTTATTCAAGAGAGAGAGTCCAAGAACTTTAAATTGGGATAAGAAATGTCTCTCAACTTAATCGATGGCCTAAGAGTGAGTATTGTTGGAAGATCCATCAGGGTCTTTCGATATTGGTTTATCTAAAATTTTTCATTGAATCTCTTAAATGCTCTAAGATATTTTTTAAAAGTTTAAATTAGCTGTCAATATCATTATTTCAATATTTTTTTTCAGCTTCACGCTGTATCCACATAGCAAGATAAACAGAGGAAAGTTAGTGTTAAAACACTCCGTTCACCATTTTCCGCCGAAATCTAGAGGCCAGAGCAGAGACGTTGACCACAGCGAAGAAATGGAAATATATATGCTCCAGCATCACGACTGGCCTTTAAATTTCAATATTTGTAGTACAAAAAACAATATATATCAGATACGAGCACAGAAAATCAGCAGATGCAATTTCTATATCGTTATTCTTAGTTAATGACAACGGCGGTTCGATCAATGATAACTGTGATCTAACTTTTGAACTTTTGGTATAATGAAAGTAAAATGTTAAAGTTCTCTAAAGAAAAAAGGGAGCTTTTTATACGGGCGAAGGGAGATTTAAAAGAATTAGTGAGTTACACTCTGTTTATTAAGCAAGTTCGTAGGTTACTAAGTTCTGAAGCTTAACTTAGGCCATTTCATGGTGGGAGAGCAAAGTTGAAAATCACTTTTGCGTATGAAATATTAGATTTGTAATTCTTACAAAGTATATAATAAGCTTTGGGTTTCTTGCTTCGTGCTGGTAAATATGTTTGATCCTTAAATACAAAGTTTACGGACGTACTTTAAAGATATTATTATGGATATTTAGACCACTCTTGGCGCAGGGGTTAGGTGGCGGCCAGTAAAGGCGCCGATTGTGAGTTTGATTATTACGTCACGCTGGTAGCGCGGCGTTGGGTATCAACGCGGAATGCCTCCGGAAGACAGCGGAAAGTGGAGACCGGAAGCCGACCGTTCTTAATGGGAACGAGGTGTCTTAGCACTAGGTTCCCAGGTTCCCACTGCCTCCTCATCCATCCAACCATCATCCACTGTTTCATGGTTGGAGTACATTTTTTAACATGTTGTCATTGAATTATGCCTATGAAGCTTTCTACACATATATATACTAGTAGTTTTCAAAATTACTTCTGGAAAAAAATCGTCAGTAATTTTTTTTTAATACAGCGCTTGAAAGTTTTTTTATAAAATTTAGCTTATTTAAAATATTTTAGCTGTTAACGTATTTATATTATTTTTTTTATTTGCATGAAAATATTATATAATACAGAATTGTTGAGCTATATTGAGAAAAAAAACTACGAACGCTGAGCCAAGATCGGGCTGTATTTGTCTGTTGTTTTGTTTTTTAAGAATTCGATTTTTTCCAAAATATCCAAAATTCTCAGATACCTACTGAACCACTGAAAATCGATGAACATACATGGGGGTGAAATCTATAAGTACTGAGGTCGCCCACCCTTAGATAACCGTTGATCTATCGATCGCCTTACACCTGTATATTAATATACATATTATTCACATACATATCACATTACTACGTTTAATTTGTTATACAGATTCTATAATCAAATATACTGAAAGCGTTTCTAGCTTAGGTACTCTCAAGCATTTTCATTCCAAGGTCAAGCTTACGTAAGTACTGTCTAAATAGAGTGGAGCTTCAATGCCTGAAGTTTACTATGAAAAATATTATGTGGAATTTTGCTAGTTATTAATAGTTAGAATAAAGGGAATTGTTTATTCAAAGAATATTCATTTATTATTTATGAGACAGTCGTAGCACAGCACCTCAGCGACTGATTGTAAACGCGACGGTTGTAGTTTCAATTCCTAATTGGGGGAATGAGTTATTTTCATATCCTCGCTCTGATAACAAGAAATTTTGGAGGAAAGTGTAGAAGTGTGTGAATGAGAGTGTTTTAACACAAAGTTCCCTCTACCTATCCTGCTATGCGGCTTACATAGCTTTAGTATAATTTTAAAAACACAAAATATAAATAATACAATTATAAATGATAAAAAAATCTTATTATCCTTATAGCTATCAAGAAGAAAATGTAAGTATACCAAAATTCCCTAAGTAAATGATAAGTCAAATATGTTTAAACGAACCCGCCTACAGTCATCGCGATTAGATACAGAAACCTTTGATAAAAAAGGGTATTTCTATATATATTTAGTTTCAAAGAAATAAATGTTTTAATATTATAATATACATAATTTTGCAGGTTCTACTTTGAAGTATTTTTTTCTGTTTTAAATGTCAGTATCGAGAGTTTTAAATAAAAGCGACCATCGCTTTTCCTACCGATTGACTTATCAAAATAAAGTCTATTTTTTTTTATTTATATTTATTTATTTATTTATTTATTTTTTTTATATTTATTTCAGGTTCATATATTTTTATATTTGATATAAGAATATCGAATGTTAATTCCACTTCAAGTTCTGAATAGGTTACGACGATTCCCATAAGACATACTGTGTCCTAGACAAAAAAAAAAACAATTAAATGCGAGTCAGTGTCGCATAACAGAGGGTTCCGTACAAATTTAGGGAATGTAAGCCAACGAAGACGTACGACTAATGGAAGTTGACAAACTTAAATTTATAGACGTATGCACTCACAATATGAAATATCCTACAATTATAAATTTGTAATGGTTTTTTTTCATAAAAAATCTATAAATTTTTCTGTGCTCTAAGAGAACGTAGCCCTGGGCCTTGACGGAGAGACAGACAATTAAGTAATCCTATATGGGTTTCGTTTTTTCCCTTTTGAGGGAGGGGGTCCATTGCTATTCCAATTCATGTTTTCATTAGAATATAGATAAAACATTTTTGCTTGTATCATGAAAATGTAATAGAAATGGGACACATTCAAGGGTATATCTATCGGGATTTGGCTGGATATCAAAGTTTTTTTTGTCAATTTCACGCTGTTTCTCGCACACAGCAGGGTAGGCAGAGGGAACCTATTGTTACAACACTCCGTCCCCCATTTTTCGCTGAACTCTGGAGGCATTACCTATTGAGTGGTTGAACTCAACGCCATTTAATATGCAATGTCTCAAAAATTGGGCAGGAATGGAGATCGGAGTTCCTGACATTAGTTGTCCCCTCCAGCGTGTAGCTAAAAAAAATCTTAACGTATATTCAATATTCATACTATTTTTATCTACCGCTATGTCCTCATTACGTGAGTAGCAGTATAGAGTTACACCATCAGTCAGTATTGTGTGGACGCTGACACTCTTTAGATATCTTGGAGTTGACCGTATTTTTAGATATTGCTTACTTTGCCAATAACAAGAGTATTCAATTTGAAATTTGATATGAAAGTTTTATATATTTCGTTAATTTTTATAGATAAGTTGGAAGAATGTCAACACGTTATAGTTAGGGAGGCGAAGCAGCAAACTGTGAAGTCACTCGAGCGTCATGGAGACCTATTGGGTTGCGAAGCTTAGATGATAACAAGAAAAAAATGTCATATAAAAAATTTCGTTTCACCGGTGGGTTGAGGGGTTATAGATTTTCAAAAATGTAAAAAAAAACTGTTCCATGGACATACTCGAGCGCGTCAGATATTGATATCATCAATTGCCTACGTCTTCTTAAGCATGAAAATATGTTAATCTGACAGTTTCCGTGGTGGAGGTGGTCGTACGTAAGAGTTAAAAATGGCAAAAAAAAAAATATTATCGAGCGCGTCAGATTTTCTAAGGGGGTGTTAAGTGAACCTAAAAAAAAGCTCTTATGTAATAATCTGACGATTTGGATGTGACGCAAGCTCGTAATCGTTGTTTGAAAATGCAAAAAAAAATCGTCATCTTGAAATACTCGAGCGCGTCAGATTAAGATATATATGGTTCATCTTCATGCCCTAGACGTGATATCTCAAAATCAGACGATTATCTGAAGGGACTTGCTTAATCTGACAATTATTAATATTTTTTTAAACCAATACAAGAAACAAGTCAGCTTTACGTTGTATCCCGCACACAGCAGGGTAGGCAGAGGGAACCTAAGGTTAAGACACTCTGTTCCCCACTTTCTGCCAAATTTTGAAGGCATTGAGTGTTGAGTAGCAGCACTTAACGTCACTGTTTTGCCTCGACACCAGAGCGAAGAAATGGAAATATAAATTTCAATAAATATTTCATCTCCTGGAATGGAGATTGAACCCACAACCAGTCTGTTTTACTGTCACACTTTGTGCCACTGCGCCACGACTGGCCTCAATTTTTTTATTCATTGAACGCAATCAATAGAAAAGCTCAAGAAATAGAATGTAACTAAAAGAATGTATGTTTGAAATAAAATACTTGTATTTATAAAAAAAAAGTACAAAAAAAAATTTTTTTTTCAAGTATTTTTTTTAATTTATCATCTTCATTGATGAGTTAGGGACCAATAAATAAAAAAAGAGTGCGATAGGAATAGAAATACGGTGAGAGGAATATATGCAATTCTTAGGTATATTAAACTTTATCAATCAATTTCTATTACTTCGGTTTGTGGAATTTGTCAGATTATATGTTTTTCGTAATCCTTGAATGATTCCCTTCAAAATAAAAAAAAAATTAGCCGCGCTCGAGAATGTCCAGATAACGTTTTTTTTTTACAACTTTGGAGCCCTCTCCCTCCTTTGCGTCACTCTCAAATTGTCAGATTAGTGGAATATACACGATTTAGCATGTAACTAACTTACCCTATCTTAATCTGATGCGCTCGAGAATGTCCGATGATCAATTTTTTTTTACTAATCTGATCCTTTATCCTAGACGCGCGGCCATACATAGGAAGCTCATATTTGGTGGAAGTACGTAACCGAGTACAAGGAATCCCCAGTATCTTAATCTGATGCGCTCGAATGACTCCACAAAGTCCCCTCTTCACCGCCCCTACTATTAGTGGTTTCGATTCGTGTAGGGGAATTAATTATTATTATTTTCTCGTTCTATCAGAGATTTTTTAATATTAGGTTTCCTCTGATTACACTGGTGTATCTATTCTTTATATTAAAACCGTCACTTTTACTGTATAAAAATTATATTTATTTATTAAACTTTTTTAATATTATTTTACTGTATATTCATGTATAAGGATTTTCACGTAATTGGCAAGTACTTGCTAACCAATATGGTCGAAATTTGTTTGTAAAATTAAATAAAATTACCAACAACGATCAATTCTATGTTGCTTGTTGCGGTTTTAAATTTATTATACTCGTTGTAAATGTTATTTCTACTTTGTATATTTTAGATAAATAAAATACAAGTTAAAGTGAAATAATATACAATGAAGTGAAGATTGTAAATTCGTATCCCGCCCGAGGGAATGACTATTTAAGGCTCTCTTAATATCGTTCTTTCAACAAAATTATTTTAAAAGCTTCTCGCATTAGATACATAGCGTGCCACCGGCGTAACTCAACACCGCGCTTTGTCTCTCCGAACACTGTAATTTATGCCAATTAGAAAATTACCTCCATTACGTCACAAAATTGCACCAAAACCGTATCTATAATTAAAGTTAAATCGCAGGTAGGCAATAAATTCATTGCGGTCGTCGCGGTGCAGCTCGCTCGGGTAAGCTAAGCCGCGTATATTGTTTCGTTATTACTTGTATATATTGTATACGTAGCTAGTTCTGTTACAATTCGATTCAATTATGTTATTTTACTATGAAACTTGTATCGATCTTAGTTATGTTAATTTTTTTATATGAAAATACGTTTTTTGATAGATTTTTTACAACAACTTTTCTTTAATAACTCTCTATAAATACCTATTTTTTTTAAAAGCTGGCAACATTGAAAAATATGAGGGTATATTTTTCCAATAGTGTAATATTGGTAAAAGCTATTAGTTGAACTTTCTCATCATCATAAAATTGTAATTGTCTTTATATTATTGGGGCAATCTATTAATGTAATCGAACCAGAAATAATCACTCTAAAGTTTTTGTTTGTTTTCTATTTGTCTGTGTGTTTGTGCACGCTACTTTTATATATGGCTTAATTGGTTTAAGTTGTTCTAATGTAGTTTTCACTATTGTATTTTAGCAAATTTCCCTTAACATTTAGTGGTTGTTTTATATTAATCGGTTTAAAAATAAAATAGTTGTATCAATTTAAATTATTCAGTTCGACAAAATTGCTACAATATTTTTATTAAATTGATTGAAACTTTGATTTTCAATGTATAAAATTCAAATTCAAAATATTCTTTATTCAAATAAACTATTACAAGCACTTTTGAATCGTCGAATGTACATGTCAACAAAAAGCTACCATCGGTAAAGGAACGTATTGTTTTTAAAAAGATAATGTTATTAGAGCATAAGTGTAATTTAGATTAGTAAATGAATAATATTGTACATGCAGGCGGAGCCACGATAATTTTATAAAAAAAATTAATAGAAACAAATAATTTATTACACTTTCAGCGTATTTACTGAAAAACTATAAAAAAAAACTTAATAAAATATTAAATACGTCAATATTACATTCCATACCATACCTACAAAGGAGAAATTCTGCGGGTATTTTTAAAAACAACACATTTAAGTATAACGACATCAGGCTCACACGTCATTATGTCGACGTTTCAGACGCATTTTAGCGCGAATTCGAGACGCTTTGTAAGTGGAATTGACAGAACTCCATTTACCTTTGTTAGGATTGTTAGCAGTAAACTCGTGCGATGTTAAGATATGCTGAGATATGATTATTATTTTATGGACTTTTTATTACTATTTTTTTTGTATTATTTTATAGGCATGTTATTAAAGGCTTAACAAATATTAATTAATATTAATGTGTATTTTACAATAATTTGGTTAAATGGTAATAATTTTTCGGATTTAGGAGTGCTTGTTCAGCTTTGAATTTACAGAATTAATATTGTTATACTGTTCATAGCGATTCAAAATTAAAGAAAAAGTGGGAAACGGAGTACTCAACATTAGGTTCCCTCTGATTTGAATTTTTACACAATTATTTTTCAAATAATCGGGTATATCCAAATAAATCCAAACAATACTATATTATCACAAAAAACCAACATACAAACTCCAAACACCATTGTTATCAACATTTTATGGTGTTAAGTCCTAAGTAACTATAAATCTAGCAGATAGGGCGTTTAGGCGTTATTGTATCTAGAAACAAAGGGACGAACATCCAGTTGAAGTTAACTGTCTAGATATTGTTCCATTTTGTACTACAATACGTGTATCATTAATATTTCAGAATATACAGACATTAAATATTCAAGGAATATTATAATGACTATAAAGTGTGGAATTAAATGCTTTTGACCTTAATATGGAAAGTTAATGATTGTTTTTTAGTAATATAGAATGAAACATATGTCTGAACTGACTAATGCATCAATTTTAGATTCTTGAATCTGATTCTTCTTAATCTTTCTTGATTTTGATCATATTTTTTTTTTGTTTCACGGTATATAAAGTGGAGTTGGCAGAGGGAACCTTGTGCTGGGATACTTAATTTTTCCGCCTAATATTCAAGAGATTGCGAGTTGAGTGTCCTGAAACAAAGTGTAATGTCTCACAGGACAATGTAAATAAGTCATTCCCTCGAGTGGAAGTCGAGCCCACAACGCTTCAGTCGCTTTTACAATGAAACGGTGTGCCACTGCCGACAGTCTCTTCACAGTTAATATTAATTGACGATTCAAAACTGCATAATTCTCTCTAATTTTAATAACGAAAATTTAGAATGTTGTTTTTATATTACGAAGCCATCATAAATTAGTGGAAATAAATAAGTGGAATAAATATTTTGATTTATCTTATTGGTGGCTTTTTTTTGGCTTTTCACAAGCAACGCCCAAATTGCCAGATTGCGTGTTGAGTAGCGTAACACAACGCCGTGTCTTGTTATATTATATTATTTTTCAGAAATATTTTCTCTGCAAAATCCAAACTTTTACAAAAAAAAAAAATATTACTGAGAATAGTTTTTTTTCTGGTTTTCGTTTTCTTTCTAAAATCATCTTCCTACATAGTCTCATGCTTGACATCACATCACTCTAATAAAGTGTACATTATGTATTATGAAAGGTCACTTGAAATACAATACTGTTCAGGAGTCGTGGTCTCCCTAAAATTAGCTCATAGATGGATAGGCAGATTTTATTCTAGGATTTTTCTTACCTTTCATTATTTTCGTCCTGAGTGAACAATGCGCAAAATCTCGTAAAGTTATCTTCAAGGAGACCATGACTCGTCGACCGTACTATATCCTTCCGTTGTTACTCCCACATCATAAATCTTTTTTATCATCTTTCAAATAAATCCTTATTAACTCTGTTATATTTTCAGCATCTGTTTCTTATTCTCTTTCTACACTGTTAAATATATTTCGCAGTACAAATTGTGAAAATTAATGTTTATTCTTGACGCTACTATAGCTTAGTTGGCATTAGTGAACGAGTATTAATGGGTTCAAATTATGAAGCAGGGTGTTTTTTCATAGTTGGGCAACGTGTGACTGTAATTGTGACTTGCGGGTTCAATTTTCAGTCGGAGAAAGGATTATATTTAAAATATCGGCATTCCCTCGCTCCGGTAAACCAAGCGGCGTTGAACGCTTTTTTGCGCATTTTGCGTTAGAAATTGCGCAAAAAAGGCGGATGGCGAATGCAATGGAAATATAAATTTAAATAAATATTTCATTGCCTCGAGTGGGGATCGAACTCATAACCAGTAGCGTTTACAGTCTGTATATTTTCATTTCTTCGCTCTGGTGTCGCGATGGGCGGCGTTGAGATCCGCCGCTCAAGAATTCCATGGAGTATGGGGAATAAGGTGCCTTAACACTAGGTTCCCGCCTACCCTGCTGTGTGAGATTCAGCGTGAAGCTATATATATAAAATTTGTAATAAATAAAAAAAAAATCTAGTCGTAGACCAAAAATTCTTCAACAAGCAAACACAGGAGACAATCTAAATAGGTAATGAAATGTAAGATACTCGTATATTAGCTAAACTCCATTCCCATACATCAAGTGCGACGTGTAATCCATCATGCCACATTTACATCGCAAACATTTTAATCGCTCTGTACATCGATAATGCTGGTATAGGTTTATGTTTATTATTAAACAGCTTTCGTAACGTTATGGTGGTTATATACTAGTAAATATTTAAGAAGGGAGGAATTTAAAATCAGGAGGTTTTAAATTAAATATTAAAATAAGTTATAATTAGATCCACTTATGTCTTCTGTCCAAAATACTTACTTTTGCTCCTATTGATTGATAAATGGGATATCCAATACAATTTTTTTTTCTATTTGGCCTTGTAGTTCCTGAGATTAACGCGTTTAATTAAACAAACTGCTTAGTTTTATAATATTAGTATAGAAATATGAATTGCCACAAGTTGCTAGCTATCTGTTCTTCAGGGACATATTAGACAGTAGGTGCTGGAACCTAATGCTAAACTAATACATATTTTATCTGTATTTTATCATTTAGCGCTATTTATATAGAAAAGAATTAAAATTAATTATCCTGATCTGATTTAGATCGTGCAATAGATATCCTTTCAATGTAATTGTAGTCTTCTTAATGATGGTCGTAAAATTTACTCAAATATATGGAAGTCTATTATCTGTCTGTCTATTAAGTTAATTTAATGACTCTCTTCATCACCAAAGCGATTTAGATAAAGCTTGCATTGTACCTATATAAGGGTTGTAGATTCGATTACCATTCAAGGGGAAAGTTTAATTTTCATTTGGTTCATTTGGTTAACAAGATAAATTGCGGCGTTGAGTTACACTGTATATGCGTGATACATGGTGAAGCTGAGTTACGAGTACCAGTAAAGGGCACGGTATATATTAGAATGCTATAAAATGTCATTATATTTTTAGAGAATGTCATGATGGAAAACTAAAGCTCTCTGTCCATTCAAAATAGAAAAATGTTTTTTTTTTTTTTTTTTTTTTTTTTNAGAAAAATGTTTTTTTTTTTTTTTTTTTCACTTTCACGCTGTATCGTGATAGTGTTTACAGTCAGGCGCTATAAATAAATAATGAAGCCATCGAGTTACACTAAACTTTTAATCCTACCATTCATCATCATCATCATCAACAGCCATATTTTGTCCACTGCTGGACATAGGCCTTCCTCAATTCTCGCCACCACACTCGATCCTCAGCTCTACCATTACTATTATTTAATCAAAGTGTTATACACCCAAAATATATTAATTAGCTTCCCGCTGTATCCTGTGGATAGCAGCGTAGGCAGAGGGAACCTAGTGTTAAGTCGCTCGGTTCTCTACTTTCCACCGAATTTCTCGAGGCATGGCGTGTTGAGTGCCAGAACTCAACGCCGGACTTTTACCTTGGTGCCAGAGCGAAGAAATGAAATTGCTAATAAATAATAATTAATTGCCCCAAGTTGGTATCGAATCCGCAACCGTCGCCTTACAGCTACATCCTTGTGCCCCTTCGTCACGACGGCCAAAATATATTATTTTACCTTAGTACTGCCTTACCTAACTCCATTCCACGCCGTATCAATTAAACCTGAAGTGACACACACTACGTGAGAATCGAACATTTCAATAATTTCAATTACAATTTTACACATCACAAAGCTACCTTTATAACGGAATACCTAAGGTTGGAGAGAGTTAGGTATGAAAAGTAATAACGAAATTCTTTGTAATGACTGTTACCTGACATTTATGAGAAGAGAATGTTTAATTATAGGCTGAAATGTGTGTAGTTTTCTATCTATATTAAATTTAATAAGATTTTTTGTTTTTCACGCTGTTTTGCACACCACCACCCCACTCAGCAGGGTAGACAGAGGGAACCTAATGTTAAGATATTCCGTTCCCCATTTTCCGCCGAATTTTGGAGGCTTTGCTTATTGACTGGTGGATCTTAACGCCACGCTTTGCCTTGAAATTAAAGCGAAGAAATGAAAATATAAATTTAACCACGACTATCCTCCATTTTATTTTTGCATATACTAGATAATAAACGAGACAATCGCGACCAAGCACCCAGTGCTACAATTAATTTAAAGAGGCTTCAAAGGCCTCAAATAAAAAAAACTTAGTACCCCACTACCTTAATTAATTTTCCCTAGTAATCAGATGGAAAAGATGGAATCTAACGCCACAAAACCCGAAACTAATAATAAATATTAACTTAGCAAATATTATTTGGAAATTAATTTTCAAATATATTAAGTACACATAGTTTTCATTATTATAATAATTAATTGTAATGGGAATACAAATTAACACTTCTAAACCATAAACAAATATTATCAATGTGCTAGTATTATCGAGAACCAGTTAATATTATTAACAAGCAAGTTTGTGTATTATTCAATTATGCAAAAACCGCCAAATTTATATAATGGACTAGCGGACGCGCGCAGCTTCGCTTGCTTATTTAGGAGTGAATTCTAATAAACCACGAAACATGTGTTTAATGAAATATTTTTAAAAGTCTAAATTTCAAATTTTATAATAATCGGTGGCGTTTTAAAGATTTGTCCATACGAGTTCGTATGTACGAGTTCGTTCGGATCGTCAACCCCTTATTTGCACCCATAGGGGGAGAATTCTAGAAAACGACGAAACACGTGTTCAATTAAATACTTTTAAAAATCTAAATTTAAAATTTTATAAAAATCGGTGCCGATTTTTTTTTTTTCCATACAAATTTTGAACCCTTATTTCACCCCTTTTGGGTTAAAATTTTTCAAAATCCCTTCTTAGTGAATGTCCAGATTACGAAAGTAAATATCTGTCCAAATTTCACGTTTCTACCATCAGCAGTTACGGCTGTGCGCGCGTCTTACCTCAGTCAGTGAGGACAAGTCCTTTTATATATATAGATATCTTAAATAGGCCAGGATTCGGGCGTATAACATTAATAAAGTTTATTTTTAATCTATATAGGTAAATAATATATTTTTAAATTCGACAATTTTACGAGCAAAATAAAAATAATCCCAAAAGATTTACATTACGATTAATTAAATGTATAACAGGATAAATAGCCATACTAAAACAATTTATCAATTTTCCCTAAGCACTAACTTTTATTTGAATAAATTAAAAGAGTATGTTATTACCAATATAATTTTACACAATAACTAAAGGCACTTTAATTTGTAAATTGTGAATGAGTAATTATGTTTACTTTATACATATGTTATACAAATTTTACATACAAAATGAAATTCAATTGAATTTCATTCATTTTTTTAAAAGTATAGAAAACCTTGTGTTAACACTTGTTTTACAAGTGAGTTACAACAAACTTTATACAATATAATAATTGGAACGTGACGTTGCTTACGATTGCCATATTAAAACCACTACTTAAACTAAAGTTACAAGCAGTGCTGCCGTTAGTTAAATCAAAATAGGTACAGTGTTGCCATAACAAGTTAATAGATACAGAATATTTAAAGTAAAGGTTTGACATTGCACTTTCTAATATGGATAACCATCCATACCTATATTATAAATTCGAAAGTAACTCTGTTTGTCTGTCTATCTGTCTGTCTTTTACGCAATCAGGGCCAAACCGCTAATTTAATTGGGATAAAATACTCATATAGAGATACTTGAGGGTCTCGGGATGAACATAGGATACTTTTTTTTCTCATATTTGTAATATTATCGATATATACCAATATATTAAAACACTTATTAATTTGACATGCAATTTATTCCGCCATGTTAATAACACCCGTTGCTAAGCAAAAATTTGCAAAGTTTGTTGTTAGAAAATGTCACCCAAAATGAGCTTGCTTAACGCATCTCTCTATTGAAAACTGAAAATAATTTCATAAATATATTTAATAAATATTCGTATAGTTCAAGCGGGCGTAGCCGCGTTCGGGTCCACTAGTATATAAATGTATATATAAAAATCAGCTTCAAGCTGTATCCCGCACACGGCAGGCAGAAGAAACCTAATGTTAAGAGCTCGACACCTCGCTTTGCCTCGACACCAGAGCGAAGAAATAAAAATATACATTTAAATAAACATTTAATTTCCTCGAGTGGGGATCGAACCCACAATCAGTCGCGTTTCACACTTTGTGCTCTGCGCCATGACTGGCTTCAGTGTATATATGAACATACGGTAATACATAAAGAAAAACAAAAATGAACTATCTGGTATATTTTTATACGCCCTTGCGATACAATGACCGTGCAGTATTTTTTATCAACTTTATATCACAGTCATGGGAGGCAAGTTTACATCGAATAAAAATCAAAGACTTTACCTTTGAGTAATAAACATGAGTATCTTCTAGCTGCATCCCCCTTATAACAAGGAACCAGAGGGAACCTAGTGTGGAGACACTCCTTTCCCCACGCATCACCCAAGAATGTTTTTTTTTTAATTACCTATATCTAGGTCCTTTCAAAATGAATTGTGGTATGGAGAATTTCTATCTGACACAATATTTTTTTAAATATAAAAATTATAATACTAGAGCTTCCTTGTGAATCTAGATCACAGTTAAGTCGATCCGTTCACAGCGTGCTCTAATATCAAGGCATATAAACTGGATTATGTTCAAGTCGTAAGGTGGTCTACAATAGTACAGTTGGAAGGTGAATTGTACACACGATGGCTGTGGGTTCGATTCCCGTTTGAGTGAATAGTTTTTATATCTTGACACTGTATCCTGTATATAGCATGATAGGCAGAGGGGAACCCAGTGTTAAGACACTACATTTCCCACTTTCCGTTCAATTTAATATCTAAAATAAAAAAAAAAGATTAAATCTTTCTTTTCATCAGATTTCGTCTCCATACAAACATTGTACCTACTTCATAAAAATTGTAGACTATGTATATTGACTTAACTGCTTGTGACTTTATTGGACGTTTTATCATACTTAACTTCTAGATATCTAGGACATCTTTCATGCAATTTATGGTAGAGTGGGTTTTATACTTATATTTTAAGTGCAATATTTCTCGTAACATAACTACAATGTATTTGGTTTTTTAATAAATCCCTTGTTTATCTATAGCTAGAATTAAGAGGAAGTGTGATTGTAAAAGCTACTGGATGTGGGTTTGATCCCCACTCGAGGAAATGAAATATTTATTTCAATTTAAAGCTTTATTTCTTCGCCCTGGTGTCGAGGCCAAGGGCGGCGTTGAGTTCCGCCAAATTCCGAAATTAGGGAGCAGAGTGTCATAACATTTACATACCCTACTACATGTGGGATACAGTGTGAAACTGAAAATGTATAAATTTGGGGCTATCGTCGTCCCAAACTTGCCCCATATTTTAGCGATGGACAGTGAGTCTTTAAGACAGAAGGTAGATTCGATGTTCCTTCAAGCGTAGTGTACCGCCACTCAAGATATCTGTCTAAGTTCACTTTTAAAATTTACATAATAAATAATGAATATGCTAATTTGAATTTATTCTTAATATTAACAAATATATGAAAAATGACAAAACTAATTAAGGACTCCCCCTCAAATAAGCCTCTTTAATAGAAAGAAAAAAAAAACACAATATGAATAAGAATTCCATCTGCCTTGCATTTTTTTATGATGCGATTCTATTTAAATAACAGCAACAAGTGAAATAACATTGGTGGCCTAATCTTAATTAAATCTATTCAGGCCTGTTCTGGCTGTTGCCGCAAATTGGACCTTTTGTTTATAGCGTTTATTTGAGCGCTGAGAAAGATAGTGATGCTAAATTGTTAGACATATTTAGAGAATACGATTTTTTTTAAATTTATTTTGGGCACGTCGGACGAATGACTGATGAAACGGCTAAAAAGATTTCTGACGGAAAAGTGAGTGGTAAGAGAGGTAGGGGGACCTTGGTTGACCTTTCAAAAAATAGTGTCAAAGATACTGAAAGAAGGTCACGTAAAAAGCATGAGGAAAACGTAAAGTAAAGAAAATCCGTTTTCACCCGTTCCCGTAAGAATTTCGTGAAATCTCCTGATTGTAGTACTAAGAAAGGATTTCTTGACATTCCTACGGGAAATATATAAGTAACTAGTGGGCCCGGACGCGACTACGCCCGCCAAAATATAAGCCTAAATAATTAAAATAAGTTAAAAAATAATAATAAGTGGAGATTTATTATAAGAAAAAATATCTGAGTAACCGAAATGAACAAACAAAAGAGGTAAAAGTAACTAAAGGAAATTCTTAATATTAGAAAAAGTACCTAAAGTTTGCCGTGCGCGCATACTAAACATTTTTCTATATTAAATAATTATTAATTTTTGAGAACAATATTAAATATAATCCCAAATGATTAAAATTACGATATTTTAAGTGTATAACATCGGTATAGACAACCGAACTGAGATAAATTAATTATAAGCAGCAAATAATTACATAAAAAATAATAGTAATTCGAAAATATATAAAAATTTACAAAATCATCAAAGTCAAGATCATACTATACCACTCGTAGGCTAGGTCATTTGGAATCAGTGACATCTTAATTATTTATTAGAATGTTACACATTACACTATAATTTCCATCAAGATGAAATGCTAAAAGTGACTATTATATTTATTTTCATAAGGATGAATATCAAATTATAGAAATCATCTAATTTTTGTTAATGTATACAAATCCATATCGGCGCGCGCCATGTATGCATTAAGCAAACTCACTTTGGGTGACGTTTTCTTAAAACAACAAACTTTGCAAGCCGTTGCTTAGCAACGCGTAGCAACGATTGTTATTAACATGGCGGAATAAATTCCTTGTCAAATTAATTATTTTAATATATTGTTATATAACGAAAATATTACAAATATGAGAAAAAAAAAGTATCCTATGTTCATCCCGGGACCCTCAAGTATCTCTATATGAGTATTTTATCACAATTAAATTAGCGGTTTGGCCCTGATTGCGGAAAAGACAGACAGACAGACAGACAGACAGACAGACAGACAGACAGACAGAGTTACTTTCGAATTTATAATATAGGTATGGATACACTACGTTTATGTCAAATTTGAAGTTTTTAATCAACTGTCAATATAAATAACATAATATTTTATTATATTTAGTTTCTAAACCGATTTAAATAGGTCTAGAAATTAAACAAAGATATTTATAATAAAATATAGAAGATGATTTTTCGATCTATTGACGATAATACTTGACACGTTGTATTGACACCATTCCATTGGCCCCAATTATTCCGTTCCATTCATCTGTACTGAATTCATTATACAAAAGTCAGTTCTACTTTTCATTTGCTTTAGATACTGTAAGTGCCATACATCATTATATTGTATGAATATATTATTCGAATGAAGTGGAAAATGACGTCGGCTTCGTTATATAAATTAAAAATGTGATTTATGTATAGAATATATTTTTTTTCTATTATAACAAGATTTGTTCATGAAGATAAATATGTATTTGTATAGTACTTTAATTTGAATGTAACATTTGAGTATACATTAATTTTTATTTCCTCACTCCAATAAAAAAGCCCTCGCCTCGAGGAAATGTAATATTCAATATTTTCATTTCCGTTAAGTTCCGCCACTCATCACGCAATACCTCCAAAATACAGCGGAAAATGAGGAACGGAAGTGTCGTAATGAGAACGAAGTGTTCTAACATCGGGTTGCCAGGTTCCCCGTGCCGATCCTGCTATAAAAAAAGCGTGGCATTGAGTATCATTCAACAGTAAACGTCCCAAAAGTGGGGAAGTTCATACAATTTACTTTACATTACTCTCGGCTTATTTTGTTATGTGGAAAAAGCATGAAGATAAAAAAAAACATAATATAAGAAGAGCAGTCAAAATGTTGTCTTTTGATTTTATTTTGAAATCACCATTATTATATTCAGATTTATGAACCAATATCACTATAAATATAATCAAATAAAATCAAAAATACTTTATTGCACAAAGATACATAAAGATACATGAGAATTATAGTAGTTTAACATAGCGCAAGGGCGGCCTTATCACTGTAAGTGATCTCTTACAGGCAACCTTTTGTTTACAAAAACTAATAATAGGAGACCATAGTTGGCTTACGCTGCACAAAGATATTTTTGTTATATATCATACATATATATATATAATATTTCCTTGGTAGATAAATCGCGGCGTTGACTTCCGCAACTCAACACTATCAACGACAAAAAGTGGGCGACTGAAGTGTCTTGAAAGTAGGTTACTTTTGCCTTTAATGCAGGCAAAAGCATGTTAGCTAAGAAGAAATAATAACAAACACCAAATAATATTCAAATTACTCATATGGGCTAGTTAAAAGCTAGGACAAAGTAAAAAAATACAACATTTTATTTAAAAGTAAGATGAGGAAAAGTTTTTCAATTAAAAAGTTACAAATTTATAACTAGATAATGTTAATTTGCAGATTTATTCCGTCTTCTTGTCCTAGAAAAGTTTTGTTTGAAATTTTCAAAAATCCGAATCTAGAGTTTATATTTTACAAAGTGGCCTGCCTCCCTAATTATCTCTCGACGATGCATTTTCTATGTTCAAGAGATAGGCAAGTTAGCCTCTAGTTATTAAATAAATGATTTTTTAGCATCACGCTGTATCTTGCATATAACAGGGTAAGCATAGGGAACCTGGGAACCTAGTGTTAAAACACTCCACCCCACACTTTCCATCTTCCATCTTTCCATTCAGTTCTCGTGTGTGTTGGGACTAAACACCGCGTTTTAGTTACCAGAGCGTGGAAATTAAAATAATCCATTCCCACGAATCGATATTGAACCCACGACCGTCGCGTTTACAGTCAGACCCTTTGTCATTATCTCTATATATTATAAATGAAACATTTCCTCTTGTACAAATAAATAACCATAACAAAACCCACGAGCGCGGCCATTACTCATGTATCGCGTCACGTCGTCAACTCCCATTGAGCTTTTCTTATATCACATTGATAAATTATTCTTTACTGCAACAGCTTCATGGTATACAGGTATTTTTTTTTTGGTGACAAAAAAGAAGGCAGTAATAATTTAGTGTTAAGGCACTCTGTTCTTCGCTTTTAGAATACTTATTTTATAGTTCGACGGAGGTGTTAAGTGACGTAACTTATCTAATTATATATTTTTTAGTTTCCCGCTGTTCCCGCATAAAGTAGGTTAGACGGAGAAAACTTAGAGATGAGATAGGGATTCCCCATTTTTCGCTGAATTTTTTAGACATTCAACAAATACTATTATTTACTCACATATGAATATTATTATATATTCACTGTTTGACATTTTTTTCTTTGTCATCAAATTTATGCCTGTGAATGTTTATCATATTTTTTTTACATTTTTGGAAAATCAAAGAATGACTTAGATCTTTTTATGAGTATCGGCAAAAAATCTAAAATTTTGAAATTTTGCCAAGCCTTCTCTAGGTGTTGCGTGACATCTAGTCTATTATAATTTATCAGATATTTCTTTCCAAAATAATTCCATCACATAAAATATCTCTACACATATTTTTTAATAAAAAGAGAAGAAGTAAAATTACTATTTTTGAATATTGTCCTACTTAGAAAATTTTCATCAAGTAACGAAGTTCTGGACTTAACGGTCTCAAAGGCTACAATGGGATTACGATCGCGCTGTTGACTGCCTAATTACGTTATCGTTAGACTTGGTCTTACTATAAAGTTGTCATATAATTCCTTATTGTGAACCTATCAGAAGTAGGTCGAACTCCTTCATTAAAGCTAGATTAGAAATCTAATAATAGTAAAGTTATAATAAACTTTCTTCAGAAAAATCCTGATTTGAACATGATTTTACGAAATATCCTTGAGTGGACATCCGAGTGGACATGGTGTACACTCAGTTAATGGAATGGTACTGGGTTCATAGGAAATGAAATGGTAGTGGATTCGTTCGATAATCGGGGGAAATTCAATCATTTCCCCACTTAGATGAGGCAAAATGCAGCGTTGAGATCTGCCACTCAATTCGTAAGGTCTCGTATTTGAGCGAAAAGTACATAACAGATTGCGCTGCCAATAACTCTAAGTTTTTCTCTCTGCTTAGAAAACGTTAGACAAAGACTTAAATAGTTGGCTTAGAGTGTAAACTTGCAAAATCCGTTTTGTGTCGTTATGTACTCGTATATTTTTATACTATTCGAAAGTGTAAAATAAAAATACAAAATCGACCTTTATTTTATTTCGTGTAGTTCTATTTCGACATTTCCGTTTCCCACTTTCCGCTAAATTCTGGAGAGCTCGTGGGGCAGGAGCACAAGCGTGTGAATGTAAACGTGACATGTTGTGGGTGGTATTCCCACTCGAGGAAATTAAATATTTAATATTTTCGTTTCTTCGTTCTAGTAACGAGGCAATGTACAGCGTTTAGCTCCGCCACTGAATACCAAAACCATATTTATTTTATTATCCAATATTTGGCGGAGAGTTGGGAACGGAACTGTCTTAACATACATATGCTCATAGGTTTAAAAAAAAATTGTCTCACTGTTAGCGAGTTGACACTCTAAGCCCACGGAATGGTATAAAGGATTTTTTCAATAAGAGATCAAAATATCCTAAAATTTGTATTAAAAATATATAAAAATGTAATATTTTTTTATTACAAAAAGTTTAATAAAAGTTGATGGATTTTATATTCCAATACAAATTGACTTAATTGGAAATTGAAAACATGATTTGAATGTAAAATTGATTTCGACAATACAGTAGGACATTTTACATATCGGTATCCATCGATACCTAAAAACAAATTACTTTTGAAAAATCCTTAACATTTATTTTATAATATCTTTTACTTACGACCTCGCCTCTATGGTCAAATTTGCTTAACAGGATCTAAGAAACGAAATTACTGGAACCGATTACTACAAACTATCTATCTTTGAGATATAGTATTATAGATATCCTAAAATAAAAGATGGCTAAAAAATTTAACCAAGAACGGAATTCGTTACCACCGTAAATAATTTAGATATACTGATAAAATCCCCATAAATTTTGCCCAAAAACAAATACTATTAGAACAGTAATTGGGTGGCTATATATAATTTTCCTGGTACCCTTTAAAATGTGCCGATTTATAAAAAGGATCGCAATAAACGGGGAAAAATTGGCTTTTTATTTGCTATTGGAATTTAATCAAGTTGTGTTAAGGGAGTCAATTTTATACAGACCATCATCGATATTTCATAGATTGCGTTATGGGGGTATTTATAAAAATATAATTCAAACGAAACAATAAGCGATTAAATCTGTTGAGAATTTCGTGGCGCAGTGGAATCGAACTCATAATGTCATTTGTACCTTAGTAAATTGTTTTTGACGTGTATAATTCAACATTATTTTTCACGCTGTGTCCCGCATATCCCGCAGGTTAGGCAGAGGAAAACTAGTATAAACACACTCGTTTCCCATTCTTCCCCGAATTTTCGAGACTGATTGAAATCAACGCCGTAATTTATGTTGTCACTACAGTGAAGAAATGAAAATATTTAAAAAAACATTACGTCGCGTAGGAATTACACTCAACAAGCGTAGCGTTTACAGCCAGAATCTGTGCTGCTGCGCCAAGAGGTCCTCCGTAATATTACAACTTAATATTTAATCCTACGACTATACAAATATCTTTTTAAAATTTAAAATTTCGAATAATATTTCTTGAGAGGAAAAGCTTTCACAAAAGAATAAAAGATAATAAGGACTTAAAAAAGATCATGTAAATATTTTTTATTAAGGAAAACACTTTTTATCCGCCTTAAGGTTTATTTTGAAAATATGCATCTTAACAAGTATATTTAGCTTTTTTGCCAATCTCTTGGCGCAGTGGTGCTGTTATTAGTAAATGGTTTAAATTTTGTGGTCGTTGGTTCAATTTTAGGTTAAAATAGTTATCAACATTGGACATTGATAGATAAGATTTAACAAGAAACTTAATAATAACTATTGGTTCCAATTTTCTTTAATATTTTAATTTTTTTTTAGGTTAAAAGAAATAAGTGTTGCCTTATAATAATATCGAGTTGAGTTTTTTTAATAATAATAACAGGTTAAACAAAAACGAAAGTGTCTCAATGGGCAACGGACTGTCTTAACATTAGGTTCCTAGGTTCCCTCTGCCTACCCAGCTGTGTATCTTATACAGCGTCAAGCTTAAAACTCTCCTCCAAAACTACCTAAACATTACAAATTTCAATAAATCTCTTATTATTCGAAAACAAAACAAAACAAAGTTTATGGGCGTACATATTTATGAAAAATATTATAACGTCGCTTCAAGCTATTCAATTTACACTTTTTATAGAGCACTAAAAACAAGTATAAAATATATTTTGTAATATTTTTACGATACATTTCACGTTCCGATTAATGCGGAGACAGCAATAAAAGGTTCTTAGAACGTAAACTTCTAGATATTTTACTACCAGCCGTCTATCTCTATTTGGAAAAGTATGAAAAATTGTGTGATTTCTCTAATGTTATGAAGAAAGATTGTTTTTTTATTTTATGTATAAGAAATAAATAAATTAGTTTCGGATTTCATAAAATTGATTTGTTTTCTTAGTGGAACTTTTATTTTGCTTCACGCTGTATACCAGGTGTAGGCACTTCTATGCGGCGATGTACCTCGTTACCAGACCCTGGAAATCAAAATATTGAATATATAATTGCGTCGAGTGAGAATTGAACCTACAACCCACAACGTGTACCAGGTCTGGCCTATATCTTATCTTTTCATTTATATTATCCCATACGAAGTCTTATTCATTTCATTATACACAAACAGACACACACACTGAAATAAAATTAGTAGAAAGCCTAAAAGTTTTGTATGTAAAAACAAATAAGATACCCTATAAATTGCCTTCTGTAAGTAATCCAGCTTTATCTTCGTGATAAAGTCGGCGGAACGTCTGTTTACTGCTTACGTTATCACTTGGTAAGGGACGTTTCAATGATAAACAAAAATATGATTTGGAAAGTATCTTTTTCTTTTTTTTTAGCTTTAGCACGCTGTGTCATGCACCTATCAGGGAAGGCGGAGGGAACCTAGTGTTAAGACACTCCGTTCTCCATTTTCCGCTAAATTATTGACTCAACTCAACAGAGTAGCGGTATTTAATTTTCTCGAGTGGGAGTCGAACTTTCAATCTACATCTCTGTTCACAACAATTCTAAGCCTTATAATGGGTTGCCATTTTAAACAACATTTTCTACCATTATATTTTTCTTATATCTATCTATATTTTTAATTAAAAGCCACAGATAACAATATCATAGCAAATTAGTAGCGATAAGAAGTTATACTGTTGGAAATAATATCCTTCGACAACTTGACTTGCGGTCACAGCCTGCTACGGTCGGCGACGGGATTAGAAATAAACTTTACTATATAAAGTTACTTGTACATACCAGTAAATACAAGTAACTTATTACTTGTCTATACAAGTACTTTTATATAATATTGGGTATTTATCGAACTTTATACAGGTAAGTTTATGCCCACAATGGCACTGTGGGAAAGTGTCTGGCTGTATGTATGACGGTTGTGAATTGGATCCTAGCTCGAGGAAAAGGTTCATGTAAGATATAGCAAAGTATTGGAAATGCTATCCAATCAACACAACTAATAGTCAGAGAGTGGAGAATGGAGTCGCTCATTTCTTTTTAAAATAATAAGGAAATTATACTCGAGAATTGGGGGAATTTAATAGGGCTAAATAAAAGGAAATAAAAATTCAATAGTTTAAGAGTTTTGTATGTAAAAACTTTACATACAAGACATTACGTTCATTTAAAAGAAGTAAATGAAATTAACAATGTCCAAAAAATGTTTTAATTTAGTTTCATTTTTTTATTACTTACATCTTACATTTTTTATTATTTAAATAGCTATCTATAAAAGTATAGAAATTCATGGGTATAATAAATAATTAAATTTTATCTATCTACTATAAAAAATACTAAACATATAAAATGCAAAAATGCAAGCTGTACCGATACATTACAACTGTGAGTCATGCCCTTGACGTTTGAATCGACGATCGGACCATAGGATCAACTAAGAGTTATATATAGGCAATAAATTTTGTTAAATACAGCGATTTGCTAGTATCTTTTTATAACTTCACGCTGTATCCTGCATAGTAGGCTAAGTAGAGGGAACCTTGTGTTCAGACACTCCGTTCTCCACGCAGCGCTGAATTTTAGAGACGTTGAGTGGAACTAAACGCCGCGCCATGCCACTATATCTTGTTCCCCGAACGTGAAATTAAAAATAATTCGTTCTTTTGAGTGGGAATTGAACCCACTACCGTCGCGTTTGCAATCAGAAGCTGTGACGACTGTGCCATTAGTCATTATTAAAAATATTTTAAAATATATATATAGAACCTACATTTGTTTGTTAAGTAAATTAAACTAGTCTCTGGTGAATATTTTCCAGTACATTTGTGTAATTGTATGAATATATTTTACCATTATTACGTTTCTAATTAATATTAATGTCTTCTTAAGTCAACGTTTTCTTTAGATTTCTCCATTTGCTTATTCGACTCGTTTAAATATCATTAGTTTTATTAAGTAAAGTAGTTTTTCATTGTCTTTTATTCCATTGGTGTAAAAGTGAATGCTTGCTGCATACTTTCTTATATATAGTAGGTTCGATTTCTGCGTAGCACAAATACCTTTAAGTAGCTCTTATGAAATAACTAACAGTTTTTATAGGCTATAGCCTATAGCTCGACAGGTTGTGGGTTCGATTCCCATTCGAGGAAATAAAATATTTAATGTTTTTATCTCCTTCCTCTGATAACGAGGCAAAGCGCGGCGTAGAAATCTGCCACTTAACACTCAATGCTTCAGGAAAACGGAAGTGGATTAATGGGAGCAGCCTATACTATTAGCTATCTTAATAGTAGATTCCCAGGTTCCCTCTGCCTATCCTGATATGTCTAAACAAAAATAAATGAAAAGCAAGTCTTGCAACATATTATATTTTTAAAATAAATAGCAGAGATTCTTATTAGGGGGAAATTTTGTTTATTCTGCCTTCTACAATATTCACAAGCTCGTTAAGACACGTAACGTTGCTATCGTATCGTGCAAATAAACGACTAATAAATTACTTTCTTTGGGAATACACACATGTAGAGGTAACTATAGCTAACTTCCTATGTATATTTACATTTAATTTGAACTTCTTTTTAGATTAGAGTCTATACGTTTGTTTTATTAGTAGAATGAAGAGTACTTGTGGTGGTGTACTTAAGTGTTTCTTGAAAGGAAGACATTTTTAAAAATATACATTTTCTTGAAGTGAAATTGAATAATGGGGAAATAATTTTCATTATTTTAAAACTCCAAGTAGAAAGTGTCTGAATGGGAACGAATTGTCTTAAGGTTCCCATTTTCTGTCTGCCTACTCTGCTATGGGCGGGAAGCTAAAAAAAATAAAACAAATTTAAGAAAAATGTGAGGAATATAAAACTTTGAGAAAGAAATAGGAAAGAGAAAATAACGTTTAACATTTGCAGTGGTAACTGCAAATGTGTCATTTGCATGAATTTTTTACATTCCTATTAGCCTTAACGATTATAGACGAGCTAGTAACCAATGTTTATCGATATCGAAAACGGTGTAGGCTTGTTATTTTTTTATTAAAAAGTTTTTATATAAATTATATATGCGGCGTTGAGCTACGCCTGTAAACTTAAAATGTCTCGATTCAGACAATAATGCAGAAAGGAATGTCTGCACTCATCTGCTCATCATGTTATATGTGGAATAAAGAATGAAGATGTAAATAAAATGTTAATATTATTTCACTATTTTTATTTCTAAAAGGCAGGTAATGATTATATATATATATTTTTTCATTTCTTCACCTTGATCCCTGTGAAATTGGGTTCCGCCATTCAACACCCAATGTCTCGAAAATTCAGCGAATGGGTAACAGAATGTCTTAATAGTAGGTTCCCTCTGCCCACCCGGTAAAAAAACAGTTTTATTTTCATTCCTAAAATCTCGCTCTCTATTGAGAATACATATAAAGTGATTTCAAATAGCATCTCGTATAAATGCGGTTTAGGTGAAGCATTTCGTTCAGTTGTATTTTAATTAGAACATTATTTACAATTCCGACCGCTTTTACAGACACTATTCCGGATAAACTTACTTATACGACTTATTTAGAAGGTTCATTTTCTATTTAAATTGAAACTAAATAAATTGATGTTTTAGTCTTTTTGTTTGATTAGTTGGTTTTTATTGAACTATTTTGTATTTATGAGGCTCGTCGTGGTGCATGTCACTGTAAATGAGATAGGATGTGGGTTGGATTCCCACAGAAAAAGGTCAAGATTAAAGCATCGATATTGCTGCATTTTGTATGAAAAAAAAAATGAAATTAGCCTCGTAATTAAAATTTATAGGGTAGGTAATTCGCGTAGATCTACAGATCTCGGAGATCTAATTTGCCATGAAGTGAGCACTTAAAATAAAAGTAACGGAATCCTAAAAGTAAAAAATTATAGATATTTAATAGCAAATAAATATTTCATACAAAATGAGTGCATTTGCCAGCAAACTTAAGTGTGTTAACTTTTATAAGTTGCAGTTCTCTTTGACCTACAATCCTGAAACTGATACGGAAGCCATGGTAGACGAGTCAGACTTAATCGCTTTTTTTAACCGACTTCTGTAAGAAAAGGAGGTTATCAATTCGACTGTATTTTTTTATTTTTTTTTTATTTTTTTTTTATGTTTGTTACCTCATAACTTTTAACTGGGTGGACCGATTTTGATAATTTTTTTTTTATTTGAAAGGTATAGCTTCCCGAATGGTCCCATTTTTTTTT
>JAKRZM010000999.1:4485241-4501806 GCA_036379175.1 Heliconius cydno galanthus | reverse complement strand
CCCCCTAAGGGTGCAAATAAGGGGTTGAAAGTTTGTATGGAAAATTCTTTAAATCGCCACCGATTTTTATAAAATTTGAAATTTAGACTTAAAAATATTTCATTCAACACATGTTTCATGGGTTATTAGAATTCACCCTTAAATAGGCAAGCGAAGCTGCGCGTGTCCGCTAGTATATAAATAAAGGTAGTAAATAACTGAGCAATACTTCCATTATTGTTCCTACAAATTTCTCAATAAAACAATACAAGGAATGTTAAATTTCAGATCTTTACGAACAGTACTTCCAGTTGTGTATTTTCTGTCAGTCAAGTAAGTCTCCCCACAATAGAATTCAAATCTATAACCATCGTATATATGAGACATGTCCTAACTAAGACACAAGATATCTCACTCCTCTACCTAAATCCGATAAGACGATAACTTGGTATGATCAAAGAGCTATTAGTACAGAAAGCGATTCGTGATTTGGTGCCTTTATATAAGATTTGACCTATTATATAAGCTTCACGCTGTATCCCGCTTAAAAGCAGGATAGGCAGAGGGAATCTCCTATTAAGACACTACGTTCTCATTCAAAACACTTCCATTTTCCATTTTCCGCCGAGTGTTATTTCCGCGTTGTTACAAGATCCAAGACATGAAAAGACCAAATATTTCATTCCCCGACTGAACTTATGCTCTTCGGCACGATGTCCTAAGAACTGATGCTTGATACAGAGAGAAGTATACATGAGAAACGTTAAAGAGAGTAAGTTCATATTCATTCGGGATAACATACTCTTATAACATTATGATAATATATATTTATAGTATAAGTGCTATTTTGTTGGGTTAAATGGAGGATAAAATTTCTATATAAAATGGAGCAATAAATAGATCATGTATCAGAAGTGGTAGATCGTGTATTTATTCTTTTTTTTAGCTTTACTGGATATTGTGCGTATAACAGGGCGGAAAGAGTGAGATAGTGTGTAGACACTCTTTTCACCGTTTTCCGCCAGAAGTCGAATGGTGTCTTGAATTAAATCCAAGACAATTGAATATAACAAATAATCAGCCCTATCTCTTATCTTCCCACTTTCTGTAGAATTCTTGAGGCATTGCGTGTTGAGTGACGATACTAAGTAATTAAATTCTATAAGTGGGAATCGAACCCATAACCGTCGAGTTTACAGTCGCACGCTTGTGCTCTTGCGCTACGACGGCTTCTATTATGATATTTAAATGATGATGATACTATTTATTACTTGTATATTTTTATAAAAACTGCTGTAAAATATTTTAAATGTTAAGCTTAATAATTGAAAATTTATATAATTAAATGTGAACGTTTTAATATTTTTATAATCAACTGCTTTCAAATTAAAACGTATACAACTCGGTAATCTTATATCCGAGCTTACTTATAATATAAAATAGTCTTTTATATTTTGAAATATAGATTTAATTTTACTATTTATGATATAATAATAAATACACCTAAAAAGTATTTTAAGCTATATGCAATCTTGTGGCAGTCGTAGCGCAGAACCACTAGAGTGTCACTGTAACGCGACGATTGTTGTTTCGATCCCCACTCGGGGGAATGGACAAAGCAATGCCTCCAGAATTCGGCAGATTGGGGAACGGAATGTCTTAGCACTAGGTTCCCTCTGCCTACCCTGCTGTGTGCGAGATACCGTGTGAAGCTGTTTTTTTTATCTAACTTTTATTGAAAACAAATTTGGCATAATTATAGTTTATATCGAGAATTAGAGCAGCATTTTTGTAAGAAAATAATATTATATAGATATAATATTATTATCTTACAAAACACTAATCGACATCTTAATCAACTAACAAAAGTCATCTAAAACTGAGATCAAAGGTTCTATTTAAACTAGACCAAAGGAAGTGCAAATCCAAATAAAATCTCAACGCGATTCTTGAATAGTGAAAATGCTGAAACGTTGAAAGGGAATAAAGGATCGATATACTAGATTCATCTTATTGTGGCATCAATTTAAAACTACTTTGAATTCTAATACTTCCCTAGGTTCCCAGACTTAGTTTGAATTCATTTCATTTTATATTTCTGCCCAATAAAAGTGGAATTGAAGTAAGCTGTCTTTTGTTACCTATTGTTTGCTTTGTCAATAGGCGAATGGATCCTATGTATAAGAGTCCTTCACATTTCTCTTCTTAGAGATATAATATTTTTGTAATAAAAAGTAATAATAAGTAATTTTGTCATCGTGATACGTCTAACTACACGCAGGTTGGGTTGGGTTCGATTCTGAATTAGGGAAAAGGTGCTATTTAAACTATTTTAGTGCCACTTTATGTACAATATCTTGACGTTGAATCGGAAATATTCTTTTTGGACGAAAATATTATTTTTAGTTTTAGTAGCACGGTAAACAGACCGAGTGTGTTGAGTGTTAAGACACTAGGTTTCCTACGAGAAAGGAGTTTCTTAGCACTAAGTTCCGCTACTCTGTCATCAGCAGGAGAGGTATAAGAACGTAGAAAGTATGCAATAAAATCATTCGCTCAGCAAAGAACGAAAGCCAATAAGTATATTTTCTTCGGAATTCATCTTCAAATCTCCACTAACTTTAGATCTAGGAACTACTTGAAGTTCTAGCTTTGATATATTGGAGAAACATTGAAATTGATAGATTTAAGCCGTATTCGAATAGTTTTTCGTGATTCTTTAAGAAGTTCAAATTTAACTTAAAGGGATATTTTATGTGAGTACTATAATATTCGAAAATCGTCTTTTTGCGTACGTCCAAGAGTAATGTTTTATACATTATCAATACTTATATATAAAATTCTTTTATACTAAAAGGCAGAGTTAGTACCAACGGTGGTATTCTTCAGTGATCGAATCCGCAACGAAGATATCTCTTCGTCTTCGTCACAAACCTGCAGCAACAGAGAGACAGAGAAGAAACGAAAATAATTATTCATTCCCTAAGTGGGAATCAAACTCACAACCGTAGTGTTTAAGTCAATTGCTGTGCCGCTGCATCACGACAGTACTATTTTAACTTCCCATTTTATCGATTTCTAAATATATCGTTCCTTAACTTCATTTTAATCGAATAAGAATCGACTAAAGAAGTATTTTTCACTGTCAAACCGACTTGAATAATGTGATAGTAGATTAAAAACTAGGACAAGGAACGTATTCTCTTTCAAACTGTTCCAAGTACTGTGGGACCTCTGGAGGAAATGGATTTTGGCCCACGGGACGAAAAAGGTTAAAAGAATCTGTATGAAATGACATATACAGTTTTTCATAAAGAATATTACAATTGTTGTTCTGTGGTATTATATTATTTTCGTAAGCTGTTTGGTATTAGTGGGTGGAAGTTAGTGTAAATTTCGTTTAATCTATTTAAAAATATATTTTGGTAATTGATTTTTATTATTTGTATTATAATTCGTTAATAATTATTTTTGAGTTCGTCATGGCGACTGTAAATGTCGTGGTTTCGGGTTGAATTCTTAAAAGAAAAAAAAAAACAAGGGAATTTATTATTTTCACTTCTTCCCTCTGGTAACACATGAAGCGCGGCGTTGACTTCTTTTACTCCATACACGTTTCAAAAACGGTTTGAAAAGTAGGGAAAGGAGTGTTTTAACACTTTTGCCAAAAAAAAAATAGATTTGGAGATGTTAAGTGTCACCCATCACCAAGATTTGGAGTATATATGTACCTTCTATACATACTATGTATTCTCGAGAGTGAAATATAAACTTACAAACATCGTGCTGTATGAGACACGTTCTGGCCGCGGTACAAAGGCGTTAACTTATTCAGTTTCAAAAAATACTACACAGAGGATCTATATAGGACAAAAGAAAAAAGTTATTACTGTATTTTGTTTTAGCCATTTTAATTAAAAATTTGCATTAAAACTATGATTGCTAATATATTGGAACTGTTTCAAAAGAGAGGAGAGAGAGAAAGTGGAGTGGGTTGAAATGGGTCTTATATCGCTTAACATGTCCATAAGTTTTAAGTGATACATATTTTTTTTATTTTATGACATTTATAGCATTTTTTTTAAGTTATAGAAATGAAGTCAAATTTAATTTTTCTTTATACATTTTTTTCATTATTAAGACGACACTATTGTTAAGACACTCTGTTCCTCGTTTCGGAACCACTTTCAAGACATGTGTTGAATGGCAAAACTCAAAGCCGCTCTTTGTCTATCGGAGCGAAGAAAGGAAAGTAAATATAAAGTGTTAAAGTTTATAGTAATACGGGATACCGTACCGTACCGCAATAGGATACTATTGCGCTATTACAACATGTATAAATAACGTTTTATCTATAGATTTAAAATAAATATTAAATATTGACTGGCTTCAGCACAAAAGATTTAAACTTGAAAGACAGTTTCAAGCAATTTTAAACGCTTTTACTTATAAAAATCTCATCAGAATTGAACCTTGACCCGTTTCCTGACAAAAAATAGCACACAATTACTCATCACTATTAATAAAACATAAAAGTAATAACAATTTATTACATAGAATTTATGTCGTTTAGTACATACATACATGTCCCATTCGAGAAAACAAGGTTGAAAGAATAAATCATATTGTTGTTCCCGTTTGTGAGATGAAGCTTTTCCTTTGTTTCGACGGGTGGAATACCTACGTGCTGACAAAAAATACAAGGTGAGTTGATTGCATGTAAATTGTAAGCCAGTGATGTGTTATTTGTATAGAAAAATTTAATTTAATATTAAAATATTGAATATATGTTTCAACTAAAATGATTGGGGCTTGTCGTGGCGGTTAATGCGACAGGTTATAGGTTTGATTCCGCTATAGAAAATAAATAGCTTTAATATTTTCATTTCCTCGCTCTGGTAAGGAGGTGAAGGCCGGTGTTGAGTTCTGCCATTCTATATGCAATGTCTCTAGAATGAGGAGTAACGGATAGGGGGTAACGGATGACTTAATGTGAATGGAGTGTCTCGACACTAGGTTTCCAGGTTCCTTCTGCCTACTCTGCTATATGCAGAATACAACGTGAAGGTTATAAATATATATCTGCGATGGTCTCTCTATTTAAAAAAGTAGTTGGGAAATTAACGGCCTGTAAACGTGATGGCTGAGGAAAGTAAATTTTCATTTCCCCACCTTGGGAGACAAAGCGCGGCGTTCAGTTCCGACGTTCAACATGCAATTTAAAAATTGGGTAAAATAGAGAGTGGAATGTCTTATCACTAGATTTCCTTTGTATCCCTGCTATGCGTCAAAAAGCGTAAACATTAAAAATTTATAATAACGTTTTTTAACCAATATCTATTCTATTCTACATACGAGTAACAGAGTTCAATTTATTTTATGACCGCAACTATTTTCCTTTTGCTTCTGTATACTTTTATAATACTTTTAACCTTTTTTTTCATGTCGATAGTGCATTGGAAAAAAATTATCCATTTATTTTTTAAATTTTGCTTTTTCACTTTAGTTGAAAAAGTTCTGATCGACCATAAAAACGCTTGAAAATTGACAGCTATAATAGTAACGTGTTTTATTGAGCATTCCTCGCTACATATCGCTTACGATTTTAGCAATTTAAATGTAAAAGTCATGTACATATACAAAATATTAATGAAAATAAATGTAATATTTTACATTTACGTACACGATTAAAGTATGTGGGATTCATTTATTTAATGCTGTTAAGGAAAATAAACAGATAGCAAATTCTCTTTTCACCATACATTTTTAAGTAAATTTATATTTTATAGTAAGTTAAATAAGGTCAGTGGAGAAGCGTTTGATTGTGAACGCGATGGTTATTGGTTCGAGTCCATTTTGAATTAACTAGTTATTTTCATTTGTTAATTCTGTTATATGTGGCGTTGAGTTTCACCACTCTACATGCAATGTCTGAAAACGTGAATGGAAAAAATAAACATTTCTTTATATTTTTCTATAGAACTATCCAAAAATATATATAAATAAAATACAGAGAAGGCAGCATATTATATTCCTATACTTCAAGTTTCCAGTTTACTACTGCCTTTCAACGTAAGCTCATTATTCAGTGTCATGACAGACTCGAATACATTTTGTTCAGAATTTTCAATTGTGTCTATTTCACGGCGCGACGCCATAAAAATGTTTCAACGACAATATTATATTTATATTTTTAATATTTTTTTTGAGTATTCTTGAGTTATTTTTAGTATTAAGATTACGTAATATATTTCCAATTGTGATTTTGTTTAGTATTGTTGTGTTATGAATTCTTTATACAATATTTAGAATTTACTTAAAAGTTTTTAATTTCGAAACAATTTTTCAAGACATTGCGTGTTGAGTGGCGGAACTCACCGCCGGGCTTTTGCCTTGGTGGCAGAGAGAGTTGATGAAAAGAAATGAAAAAATAATAAATAATAATTCACTCCCTCGAGTAGAGATCAAATCCACAATCGTCGCGTTCCAGTCGCAATGTCCCCTTTGCCATGACGGCCGAATATTAATTACCTATAAAAATATTGAAATTATTACGCTTATAGCAGTTTCCTGTGCATGATATTTATCCTTTCATTTACATATTAATTTATTTTTACACTAAAACGATGTTTTAAACAGTAAAAACACAAAGCTAATTGATTAAAGAAATGTAGTGAAGAAATTTTTCATGTATGTTGCAATACACAAATGTTATAGTTTAGAGATTAGCCTGAAGAAACAGAAAGACAAACAGACACACAAATATTAATATTTTTTTTTGTTTATGTCTTAGTATCGTGTAAAAAAACTATTTATATGGAAATCCCAGACAGACATATATATATGTGATAATGTGATTAAAACTGACAAGAACTTATTTTTTCTTAATTTTCCTGTATAAGTATAGTATAGTATATTATATTGACTGAAAACTGGAGCAGATCCGCTTCTTCTATAATAGGAAGTCGGTCGCGCTGGCATTTATTGCGTCACGCGAAGACGTATTTGAATCCTCTAAAAGACTTCGTCTAGATAATAGTTTCAGTTAGTAATGGATATTAGCTGAGTTAGACCTTTTTCCATAATTTTAAATTTGTAATTTTGTATTTATCTTCTGTATATATATTTTTTGGTAATAAAATATGTTATATTTATATTTTTTAAAATTCTAAATGCACGAAATTCTAAATTTCGCCATTTAACACGCAATGCTTTGAGAATTCGGCGGAAAGTGAGAACAGAAGTGTTTAAATGGGAACAGAGTATCTTAAACTATGTTTCCAGGTTCCCTCTGCTTACCCTGCTATGTGCGAGATATAGCGTGAAGCTTAAAAACACATTAGGAAGCTTATGGGAGTACTAAGAGGACAAATAAGTGAGGGAAAAAAATGAATATTTCAATTTACGTCTTCAAAGTCCAGGCAAACATGCGAGCCACAACTAGTAATATCATAAACATGTATAGCAATTTGTATCACGTTCATATAAATTTAGATATACACTTGTCTTACACTAAATCACTTATATATTTTTATCAGGTACAAGTACATATAAATTTCGTATATATATTGTTTTATTATATTTTTCTTAACGTTCGTAGATTTATGAACATTCACTGGCAAGAGGAAATGGGGTTGCGTATAGATTCTTTGCCAAAAAGTTAATTGGGAACATTTAAAAATTAGACTACAATTGGGGCGTATGTATTTGATGTTCCAAATAAAATAAAAATAAAAAATAATAACAGTAAAATAAAATAAGAAAAAGTATTAAGAGTAATTTTTGAGGCGCCATCTCATACTGATCAATTAAGTGTCAATAAAGAATTGATATTTTTTTTCAGCCTCACTTTTAGCATTATTCTGAGCAGAGTACGCAGAGAGAACCAGTGTACCTGTTCTCCACTTCAAGACCAAATTCGGGACATTGCGTGTAAATGGCGGAATTAATACTCAATACCTCAAGAAATGGCAAAACTCTTACTGCTATTTCTAGGGTTAGAGTGTTTTAACACTAGGTTCCTTCTGCCTCTTGCTATGCGGGAAAAGCGTGTATCTGTGTTTTTGTACTTAGTAGGAAACGTTTTCAGAAAATAAACCAAAGAACTAAGAAATGCTTCTTATAAAATGTTATTAATGACCAACAAGCACGAAGATTTATTATTTTATTAGATTGTTTTTTGTTTCAGATTGGATTTCCAGATATTACTGCGGTGTTATCCTCAGGTGAGTATTTTATTATCTTTCTTTGTTTCTGTAAAATAGACCTAGAAGAAAAAGTATTTTTACTCCTTTGTTTTTAAATTCAAATAAATCATTATCATCTTTATCTTCACGCATTCTCTCAGCTCTTTACTAACATATAAAAAGTAATGAAATGTGCAGGGTAGAATGAACTCAGATCAGACATAGTGCGGCGGTGAGTTCTGGTGACTCAACACAGAATGTCTTAAATTGGAAGGAAAGTCTTAGCACAACATTCCCTCTACTCATTCTGCTAAATATGGGATGCATAGTGAAGCTAAAAAATAGATAAAAATCAGCAAAGTTTCGTACTTCATAAAAATATATCATTTACGTACAAACAGATATACCCGTATATATATTCTAGTTTCTACCCGTATATATAAAGATAATATTAAAACTAATTCCAGTCCAACTCTTCGTCATCACAGCTTTCAGGGTGACAGCGTTAATTAGGCCATTGAGTACAATTTCCCTCGCAAAGAGGTAGTAAAACTTGATGCCGTCATATTATGTGTTAACTAATTTACTCAGCACGAAATCTGTATACTGGCGCTCGTTCACATTATATTTAAGTAGTGTTAAAATTTTCTGATGCTACGTGTACTTTGCTTATTAAAATGTTCAACTTTAATATGGATGATGCTAATTTCTATACGAGGTCGAATGTTTTAGCTCGTATAGTATGGTGGCGAGGATAACCTGGTGAATTTGGACTAAATTCTTCGATTTTCACCCGAATTTCAGTTACCAATACTTTTCTTGTTGAGTGATGGTAGTCAGATCTTATAGCCACTTTACCAGAGCCAGATAATTCCTTCTCCAGAGTGAGTATCAAACTCTGTTCCATCGTGTTTGCGGACACTGACTCACTGCGCATACTTGAATAGAATTAAGAATTTTCGAAAAACCTTTTTCAGTGCCCTACATTCCGAACCTACTTCAACTTTGTAAGTATATTAGTTTCATTTATGCATTTACTATCGTTTATTTTTTATATGTATATAGATAAGTACTTATCTAATAGAAATAAAATGTTCACTCAGCTCTCTTTCAGCTACCAAGATCCTTTCGATAAATTGGTCTTTAGAACTCCTTTGAGAAATTTCTACTTAATTTTTCGACGAAGCGCTTGCCTCTAAAGAAGCGAATTTCAATTTAAAGTGTTAATACGCTGGTAAAGTAACGAATTAATTATTTATAAGGTTAAGTTAAAATGGACTTATTGACTCTTGATTATAAAGTTCCCCTTCATAAATTTTTCTTTTCATTATTTTATTTTGTGGTAGCCCTTTGAAGGAATCGTTAGGGAAAAGGGTTGAAATTGTCTTTGATTTTATTACGGATTTTGCATTTTAAATGAGCATAAATTTAGAATTAGTTGTTAAACAAATAATTAGTTATAAGTTTCTCTTTATGTTTTTTTATTATTTTTTTAATTTTCTTTGTGTAAGGCAAACCGCGGCATTAATTTCTGCTACTCAACACGTAATCCCTCAAGAATACGGCGAAAAGTGGGAAATGGAAGTGTCTTACTAAATTCCCAGGTTCCCTCTACTTACACTGCTATGTACGTAAAAAATAACAAAATAATTACGTTTCAGTAGTATTACGTATCAGTAGGTACATACTAGTATATTCTAGTGTTTTTGTTATTTCTTTTTCTATAGATGCTTACCTATTTATTGACAATTTAATTATTTTATTTTTTACATGCTACTATACTTTTTCGTATATTATGATATACGTATAAGATACCGTCTCCGTCACGTTGAGTAGCGTAACCTAACGCCGCGCTTTTTCCAACAGGAGGACTGAACTATAACTATAACTAATAATGAAAATAACATTTTAAAATAATTGAATACATAAGTTGATACCCTCTTTCACCAAATATTATTTTTCGTAATAACTTTTGGATTGGGTAAATTGGAAGTGCTAACAAAAAAGTTATAACAATCGTGTAGATTTCGAGTTTCGACGTAGTGAGTTGTGAACGTATAGCTTAATTAGCAAGAGTGCTTATTTTATAAGGGGTTCTTGAATTCAAAATTACTATTTGTAGCATTTTTTCTTTATTTCAAATATATATTTTGTATGTAAATATAAATTTACTAGCCTCTTTTTGCGGCTTCGCCCGCGTGGTCCAAAGTCCAATATCCAAAAGTCTAATTTAAATTAAATGGGAATAAATTTTAATAAAAAGGTAACTCTGACCCCAAATATAAGTAAGTAAGTTATATTAAAATTAATAACTTGACTTATTGTATAGCCTTAAAGCCCTTCCTTAATAAATGGACTATGTAACACAAGAACAGTTTTTTAATTACTTACATATTAGGCCAGGTACCATTTTGCTATCCTAGTATGTGCAGGATAGAGCGCGAAGGTACTTCTAAGTCTAGGGCCCTTTTTATTACTTTTACCTTTAAAAAACCTTGTTCATATGGGCTTTAGCTGTTACCGGTGACTTCGTCCCCGTAGAAGTTTAATAAATAAGTTACATCGAAACTATTAACGTGATGTAACAGTCTTATAGTCTTTCTTGATAAATGGACTATTTAACACAAAAATAATATATTTTAATTCGAACCAGTAGTTCCTAAGATCACTGCGTTTAAATAAACAAAATTTTTGTTTTTTTAATATTAATATAGATTATCCTTACGTTTTACATGTCTATATAAAAAGTAAATTATATTTTGCTATAGCTACTAAATGAGCATGAATATGTTAATATTAACAAAATACGACACAATTTTAAAATGGACGTCTGCTAGAACAAACAAGTGACATCTCAAATAGCATGCACTTGGTAGCTTTGGGTAGATTTCTCTTACTCGAATTTTATTTTGTACTTAGTAGAGTACTGTCGGCAAAAAGAAACTCTTTGACATTTGAAAAATTAACCTTCACAATGTTAATATTTAAAATTATCGTTTTATATAGACACTAGCGGACGCGCGCAGCTTCGCTTGCCTATTTAAGGGTGAATTCTAATAACCCATGCAACATGTGTTCAATGAAATATTTTAAGTCTAAATTTCAAATTTTATAAAAATCGGTGGCGATTTTAAGATTTCTCCATACAAACTTTCAACCCTTTATTTGCACCCTTAGGGGGTGAATTCTAGAAAACCATGAAACATGTGGTTAATTATATACGTTTAAGAGTCTGAATTTCAAATTTTATGAAAATTGGTGACGATTTAAAAAAAACCTATACAAACTTTCAACCCCTTATTTGCACCCTTAGGGGGAGAATTCTAGAAAACGATGAAACACGTGTTCAATTAAATACTTTTAAAAATCTAAATTTCAAATTTTATAGAAATCGGTGCCGATTTAAATTTTTTCCCATACAAACTTTGAACCCCTATTTCACCCCTTTAGGGTTAAAATTTTTCAAAATCCCTTCTTAGTGGATGTCCAGATTACGAAAGTAAACTTTTGTCCAAATTCCACGTTTCTACGATCAGCGGTTAAGGCTGTGCGTGCGTCTTACCTCAGTCAGTGAGGACAAGTCCTTTTATATATATAGATTATTTGGAAGACAGAACTATTTATTACCTTTTAATTGTATAACCGACTGAGATCTTTTTGAACTGAGATCGCTTTTTTAATATAAAATAAATTAACATAGTGAGGCCGTCGTGGCACATCAGCAACGCGATGTTTATGGGTTTGATTCCCATTCCAGGAATTCGAATGAATTCCGCTACTCAACACGCAATCTCGAAACTTGAGCGGAAAGGGAGGAACAAAGTATCTTAACACTAGGTTCCCTCCGTCTACCCTGTTATATGCGGGATACATCGTGAAAGCATTAATACATTAGTCAGCTCAGAAATAAAAAATGGAAAAAATGTTATAATAACTATGCCAATATTATTTGGTCATATTGTCAAACGAGAATGAAAGAAGATGTTTTAACGAAATGAATATTTCAATTGTTGTAAGAATTTTCGACATTTTCCTGTTTTCTTAGAATTATGACTTGTCTTACAGCCTTTCCTTATTTACTTCGGCATAGTGTTTCTCGGTGTTCATTTTAGTATTTACAATAGTATAATAATAAAATATTAGGTCTTAGTTTTGGGCCAATGTGGAAATTTTAGATTGTATTATTTTCACACTATAGAGTGAAGCAAAAAATATATATTCTAATAATTTCGTAGACCTTGCGTGGTTGAACTCTGCGTTGCATTTTTGTCTTGTTGCCTGATGAGGGATTGAAACTATTAAATAATTTATTCTCCTTCGAGTTTTTATACAATATAAAATCTAAAGTTAATACTATAAACATTAATTAAACTCCGTCAAGGCCTTCGAGGCGCAGTGGCACAAGCGTGTGAATATAGACGCGAGGGTTGTGGGTTTGATTACTAATGAGGGCAAAAAGAATAAGTTTATTATTTATTTATTTATTTTAACACTTTATTACACCACAATTGAACTTAAATTGAATTTACCAATATAAATTAACCTAAACAAAAAACAGAAAAAAAGAAAAAAGAAACAGAGGAAAAACGCCACATAACACGTAAGGTGTCAAAGGAAGGTTGGGTGGGTATACGCAATATCTAGAAATGGGATGAGAAGTTGAGAGCGGAGTGTCTTGACACTAGATTCCTTATGTTTTACTTTGCTACATCGTGGTGGTCAGTGGCACAAACGTTCTGTTGCTCAATGATTCAAGAATTCAGTGGAAACTGTAGAACAGAGTTTCTTAACACTAAACTCCTAGGTTCCCTGTGTCTACCCTGTTATGATGGAATGTTTACTACATATGTTTCAATACGTCAACCTTGCCGAAGTTGATAACTTCTTCTCTCATTGTATACTTGACCGTGATCTCGCTTTCGAAGGCCAAGTAGGGTTTCCCACTATCTCTCTGTTGCTGTGCCTGTTGCTTCATAAATCTTTTTTGCAATTCAACATGCCCAAACCATTTGAGCAAATTCATGATCTTATTTTTTTTAGTTATATCTTATTCATTAATAAATGTAACATATTTTTCTACATTTTAATTTTGAATCAGTGTTAGAGCTTTGTAGATTAACCACTTTTTTAAATGAAGAACTTTTGTAATAAGCTGAACTTTTACGATCGTGGCTTACTTTATGAGACCATAGTCTGTAACAAGTTTATACGACAGACCGTGAATTAGTAAAAAAAGTTTATAGTAACTCCTCTACCAAGTTATATATTATTTATATATTTTTTGATAAATATATGTTGCTTGTATTTTTTCATTATACAACATAAATAATTAATTTTTGATAGCTAGACTAGACTAGATGCTTGTCTTTTCTTGTCCTTCAATTAGCTCATACGTCTGAATTTTAGCGTGATACCTCCACGCTATCTAGAGATAGATGGTCTTGATAGATGGACAGACGGACGATAAAGTGATCCTATAGGGGTTCCGCTTTAACCTTTGGAGGAGCCCTAAAAAAATAAAAAAAGAAATAAGCCTAGTGTTTGATGCACTGTTCGTTTTCCTCCCATATTTGGTACAGTGTGTTGAATGGAATAACTCAAAGCCGCACTAATATTATAAATTATTAAAGCTCGTATAATTTATTTTATAAAGATGTTTTTCATATTTAAATACGTTAGATCATTTTTTTTTCTTATTTCATTACTAATTAGTATAAATTATACATCTACAACTACAGAAATTTCATATAAAGCGACGATTAATCTTTTTTTTTAAATTAATCTTGGAATATTAAAATTTTTATGCATCTGTGTATGAATATAGAACTTAATTAATTAGAGAACTTAGTCTGTTAAAGAAAAAGCGTGGGTTTTTGTCCCGCTATAAATTTCTATAGAATTTTTTAGTGTTTTATTTAATGCTATGAATATGTGGTAACGTCGACATAGCGCAGTGGGAAAGAGTCTGACGGTTGCGAAGGTTGTAGTTTCGATTCTCATTCGGGAGAATTAATTATTTTAATTTCCTCGTTTTAGAGAATTTGGCATGAATTGTTACAAACATATATTTAAAGTTTCATACAAAATGTGTACATACGTCCCCTAACTTAGGTTAACTTTGTAGGTAAAAAAACCCTTATAGGATATTTCCCGTAGACTTCCAATTATAAAATGTGGCAAGAAGTGAGAACTGACAGTACAAAGAAAGAAAAAAGTAGGAAAAAAGGAAATTAATACATACAGATAAAAACTATTACAAACTTATAACTTTCGTTTATATCATACAAAATGAGTGCATACGCCCGCAAACTTAAGTTGGCTAACATTTATAAGTTCCTGTTGACTTTCTGTCTGAATTTAAAATATTACGTATTTAGTGGCAGAATTTAACGCCGCCTTTTCAGAGCGGGGAGAGCTAAAAAATAATAATTTCCCTATGTTAAACTTGAACCCACCACCATACCGTTAATATTCAGTACCACGTACCACGACTGCGCCACGATAGACTCATAGCATTTAATTATATTTTAAAAAACCTTAAGACTTATTTATGTGCAATTATAATAAAAAAAAGTCAAACTAATAGCATGGCGTGACTAAACACGCTTAAGCGATGCAAGATTCTAATTAATTTCCCCGACGGCGTGCTCCGCTGTGGTGTTAACTAAACATTTATTGAAATGTTAGAGCTAAATTACTTGTTTTATTAATAAATTAATTCTAAGGTTGCGATTTAATATAAATTTTAATTATTATTTTCTTTCTATTTATTCCATATATTTATTAATATATAAAGTAAATAATTTAAATATATAGCCGTCGTAGCGAAGCGAATAGTGTATGACTGTAAGCAAGACGGTTGTGAGTTCTCATTCGGGGGATTAATTATTTTCATTTCCTCTCTCTGGTAAGAAGATAAGCGCGGCGGTGCGTTCTGCCACTCCAATCTAAAATTTGCTTTTTTTGCCTTGCCTTACCAGAACGAGGAAAGGAAAATATTAAAATTTTGTTCCTCGAGTGGAACTCGAACCCGCAACCTGTCGCGTTTACAGTCACACGTATGTGCCCCTGGCCTCAACTGGCCACAACTGGCCTCATTTCTTCTTTATTAATACCTAAAAAAAATAAATGAGAAATGTTTTACAATGCATCCTACACTTTTTGTTGGAAAGTAAAATGCAATTAGATGTAAATTAGAAAACCACAGTGTGTTTGCATATAAAAGTAATTTTAATTGGGCCTTCAATAAAACCTGCGGTTTTTATCTTTTCAACTGCTGCTATGTAAAATAATTTAAACTTTCATGTTAGTCGCATGTTAGCTTCACGCGGTATCCCGCAAATGGCAGTAGGCAGAGAGAACTCTTAGTAGTGTTAAGATACTCCGTTCCTCACTTTCCGCCGAATTTTCGAGACGTACTGTGTAAGGGGAGTTTTGAAAAAAACATTGCGTAATTAATGGAATAACGTATTTATTATATAGTTATTGTTAAGGCTTCATAATCAAAACGAAAACGACAAAGAAAACTACAATATATTTTATTTTTGCCTTCACATTTCCATTCCCCACTTTCTGCCGAATTCTGGAGGTCACGTTACCAGAGCGAAGAAATGCAAATATTAAATATTTTATATCCTCGAGTGGGAATCGAACCCATAACCTATGCTTGTAACCTTGCGCCAGGAATAATTCCAATAGTAATCGATAATAAGTTCACATCGATTTGATAGTAAATAAACGTAGAACGAAGTGTTTCATTTCATTTAGTCAAAGAACTTGTAGTACTGAAATGCATATTTAATACAAGACTATTATGTGTCATAGAAGCGATGTATGTTTGACATTTATAACAAAATATTATTATTTATTTGCATATATTGCATATATTTCAATGCAATTTTGCAAGCTTTTATTTGACTTGCCGTGTTAGTATGTGTATAAAATCTCTTCTTCTTCTTCTCATCTTCCTATTGAGCAAAAATTTGGATTTTATTGTCATCTACGTCATATATATGTCAGTTTAGTTTAGTATATATGTGAGTTCCAATCCGACCGCGGTACCGCCCGGACGTCTCAATGTCCGCTTGGCATCGTTTTCGCAATAACCACCAAAAAAACAAAAACCAAAAAACCAATCCACGCACGCGCGCACCCTCGACCTACTATACGGCCACCCTGCACCACCAAGAAGACGAAGAGGACCAATCGGCGTCGTTTTGCTCGGCGAGCGGCGATCTCCGTTGTTTTGTGTAGTGCAGTGTAGTGTGTTAGTGTCCATAGGATTTCACCTGGATTCCATACCCACGTGAGTACTTTTACACAGTGTTAGCTTAAGCTAGGTACTCACCCCGGCCCCACCAGGCCGAGACATTAGGTCAAAGTAGGCACACACCCCTCGCC
>JAKRZM010000999.1:4437754-4485228 GCA_036379175.1 Heliconius cydno galanthus | reverse complement strand
GTGTTCTCTTTTGTTGGTACCTTCCACGGTAGCCATGCCAAGGTCAGAGCTCGTCTAGCTCGGCCTCCCCAAGTCCGGTGACGCTGTAGAGGCCGATATGGCCAACAGCATACTGCTCAATCGAAAAACGAAAAACGAAGTATATATGTCAGTTTTCTTAAGTTTCAATTCTTAAGTTATCATGATCAATTGCACGGGCCGACTGAACTTTGTACCAATTTCATAATAATTGTAAGTCAAAACGGGAACGTGACTTTAATACACTGACAAAGTTAAGTAAGTAAATAGGTAATAAATACCCTACGTAGGTGGGTACGGACACTATGGATATAAATTTGTGATGAGAATTTCTCTTTGTTACATTTTTAATTTTTTCGGATTTCCCCTTTATTTGTACTGGAAATTTACACTGCTTGGTAAATTACGTTATAGGTTTTGATTCGCTTTGAATATCTCCATACAATGTTAAGAAAAATGGTCTTGATGCACGGACAAACAGACAGACAGATGGACAATAAAGTGATTCTATAATAGTTGCGTTTATTTTTTTCAGATACGGAACACTGAAAATAGTGAACTCTAATATTTCTTTTATCTGATGAAATTTAATATTTCTTTATGATAAAAAACATTAATTATTTATCGTAGTAGATAACTCAATTAAAATAAACCGACATCTGTTATATAAACCAACTTATACATACACAATGAATAAAGCACTTTTGAAAAAAGCGAAAAAAACTTCATTATAAAAACGAAAACTAGATTTTAATTTAAACAAATTATAAAAAAAAAAATAGAAAATAGACTCACTAAAAAAATAATACAAAAACTCCTCAAAAACTCTCCGCCGACCGCTGTTAAACATACCGAGCAAGAATGATAGACCATTAAGTTATCATGATTTGGTACATAAATTTTCGAGACTGCGCCAAAACTCCGAATTTACTATATTCGCGTGGCGCTGGCGTGATTCCAGGGGATATTTTACGCTTTAACATAGCTTTTAGTCGAACCGTGTCTTATATGAGAATTGACACCAATTATACTTCGGTTATGGTAATCTACCATGCGAAATAAGCTGGAGTCGTTGAATATTGTGTATTTTGGGAATAAGAAAGAGAATTCAGGTTATCGTTGCGCAGTTGGCGCAGTCGTTAAACCGCGGCGTTAAGTTCCGGAACTCAACAAGACGTGTAATCAACATGTCTTGAATTCAAAATGCAAGCCTTCAAAGTTATCTTATACAGGGACCTTAAAAAGAAGTATATTTTAATTTAAAATTATATATTGGATTTAAAGTCATAATGTAATTTTAGATGAAGCTTAATTACCAACGGTCTAACGCTCTGTCTACGAACTCACCATTAAAATTAATATAGAGGTAAATATCGAATATTATTTATTAGAAATATTTTTAAAAGAAAATTACTGATCAAATTATAAGTTTTAGAATATTGGATAAACAGTTCTTTGAATTTTAATACTTTTCTGAACTTTACCAAAGACATCTATATGCTGATTTAAGCTTAGAACAAAACTTTTCCATTACAAATAATAAACAACTAATTATAAAGTTCATTTTCAGAGTTGTTTCACGCTAATTGTTTTTTAGTTTATTAAAGTATTTAAATTTTAAATTAATATGTATATTTGTATTTTTTTTTCGAATAACTCATTATCCCGCCAACCGATTTCGATGATTTTTTTTTATTTTAAAGGACACACTTCAAGCGTTGTTTGATGAAAGTTTGGTTATGTTCTGATTATGGGATCCAGTAGAAATTGAAGAAGTCGGTTTTTTCTTGTTAAAAATCATAATTATTTTTAAAAATGATGAATGAATTCTACATACAGCAGGGAACCTAGTGTAGGACACACTTCCCCAAGCACAGTTATAAGTATAGTTTACAGTTTTTTTCAATCTTATTGTCTTTACTCCACACTGTAGCATGCACATAGCAAGGTAGGCAGAGGGAACCTGGGAACCTGAAGTGTTTAGAAACTCCGTTCCCATTAAGACACCTCCATTCCTCACTTTCCGTCGAATTCTAGTCGATCTCCTCGGTCGCGTTTATAGTCGCACCGGTGTGTAAAAATTAAAATACTAAAACTAATTACCATTAAAACTTATATAAACTCTAAAAACCTCCTAAGAAAATGTCGTCAAGAATCATAATTCTGTTCTTATCTAACATTATCCCATATCTCCTTACAACCTATTTCGTAAGCTGAAAGCAGACCGGCTAATTTACTTTAGCTGTTCGAATTAATTAGCTGGAGCTAGCTATTATTCAGGTTTAGTCTTGCTTCGTGTATTTTATGCTGGTTGTTTATATTTTTAAGTGGGAAATTATACATGTATGTTATTTTTTTCTTATTTATATTTGAAGAGATCATTTATATCATGCTCTAGAGGTTTTTTAGCGTTACGCTGTATACTGCTCACATGAGGGTAGGTAGAGGAAACCTAGTGTTAACACACTCCGTGTTCCGTTTTCCGTAGAATTTTGGAGGCATTTCGTGCTGAGTGGCAGAAGTAAACGCCGCGTTTTGCTTTGAAACCAGCGGGAAGAAATGAAAATATTAAATACTACACATCCTCGAGTGGGAATCATAACACATTCTATTTAATAACACATTCTTCACCTTTATAATTGTAGTACTATTAGTACTATTTATACTCTATTAAGAGTATAGATAAGGTACTGGGTTACTGATTACATTTAATAAATAAAAAATGCTATGAAAGTGCCTGGATGTAAATGTGATTGCCTTTTGCTTGATGCATTTGCAGCAGGGTAGGCAGAGAGGAGCTAGTGTTAAGACACTTCGGCCTCCAATTTCCCCCCAATTACTGATGAATGTCTTGTCATGCCAGTGACAGAGCTCAACGCCGCCTATTATCTTATTACCAGAGCGTGCAAATGAAAATAGTTACCTCCAGGGGGAATTGAACCCACAACCTGACTGACTGACTGACTGACCAAAAACTGACTGTGAGAGTGACAGTCAGACCCAATGCCGACGACCTCAAAATGTTAATATATAATTCATATATTATAAAAGATAGCCTTCATATTAAAATTCCACACGTCTGAACTCCTCACAATGTAGGTTAAGTGCTATTTATCCCACTTGGCTTAATGTGAAATCCAAACTCCTTTTGACTTAGTCGTAGTTGGACGGAACTTTTATCTTATTAAGTGGTCATTTTGACGGCAAAAGCCGCAGGTTCGATTCCCATATATCAATGAGTGTCTATAATTTAATACAATTCAATGTTAAATTTATCTTAAATAACAATTAAAATTTCATAATTCCACCTCTTTGCTGTTGAAGATTAAATGAAAGATTTTAATAAGAAGCACCCCAACAATCCTACACGAGTGCTAATATATAACAATATTGTGAAACCCATAATTATTTTTCGTAGAATTTTATTATATATAATCCGAAGTTAATCCACCCCACGGGAAAGGGCGCAATTAAACAAAGATAAGGGGCGGCCTCGAATGCTAACGATTAAATAATTAACTTTATTTTAATAAGAGTTTTAGCTTTTTAACTGTAGCAATGTGATTATCCCGTATTTTTTGCACGTTTTGCACTTTTACCCGTATATAATGGCGAGGTAATCTAGCGTTAACACACTTCGTTATTCACTTTCCGTCTAATTTATGTGTTGTGTAATGAATTTCAACGCCGCTATTTATCTATCAAAAGCGGGGAGAATGTAAATAATTGTAATAAAAACATGTAATGTTAATATAAGCCCCGAATGTGAATCGAACCGACAACCATCGACTTATAGAGATATATTACACCATCTGGATACGTGGCACTCCACTACTGTGCGGTTTCGTAGAAATTTCCTTCCACGCGCCACCGAACTGTGGAACGGTCTACCCGCGGCAGTATTTCCAGGTTGGTACGATATGGGTACCTTTAAAAAGCGCGTCTATCTCCACCTCAAAGGCCGGCAACGCACCTGTACCTGCCTCTGGTGCTGCACGGGGTCGTGGGCGGCGGTGATCACCATCAGGTGACCCTAACGCTCGTTTGCCTTGTCCTTTTACCATAAAAAAAAAAAAAAAACTTGTAGAGTACTTGAGAACTTGCCGTGGATCTACAGTGAGGGAATTTGGGACGTAGTGAAAAGTTACAATAATAATAAAGGAAAAAATCCAAAAAGTGAACATTTATAGATATTTCTTAGAAAAAGCCATTATAAAACTTATTATTTTATTTCATTTCATACAAAATGAATGCAAACTCCCGCAAACTTAAGTTTGTCAACTTTATTCGCCATGTAATCGAAACCTATAGAAGTTTCCCGTAGATTTACATTTATGAAATTTGGCAAGAAGAAAGAACGTACAGCATAAATAGAGGAAAAAATAAAAAAAACTGCAAAATTTATATTTATATTACAGGAAAAATCTATTACAAACATATGTTTGTCAATTTTTGTAAGTTGTACTTCCCGTGGACCTATAATCCTGACTTGGCACCCTTAGTGATTGCGACACACACACTCGACGGGTTTTTTTATATTAACAAAAACAATTATGCAAGAAACTTAAGTAAAACAGTTATTCAAGAAACGTAACTAATACTATTTTATAATTATTCTAACTCACCAGTTTTTATCACACTAAACGACAGACAGTGTTAAAACACCATAACCCAATGACACTGAGCTCTAAAACGTAAAACACTGTGCAAATTAAGCTATAGATTAATATAAGTCATAAAGTTAACTTTACGAGGGGGAGAGGTCTAATGAAAATTTCCAAATAAAATATGCTATTTCAGTATAAATTAAGTGATTATTGTTTATTAGTGGGTGTTTATGTTTCAAGCAAGAAATTAAAATTATTATTACTTTTGAAACGATTGTTAAATATAATTCTTTTGGGAATTAACCTAGCTTAAACATCATTCTTGAGGTGCGAGTTCAAATCCTTTTAATTTAAGCGCTGTAATATGTCACAGTACCAGTACCAGTACCTTCCTTAGGTATGTGTGTGTGTATGTGTTTGTAAGAGAGAGAGTGGAGCGGAGTATTAAGACAGGATTTCCTGAAATTTTAACTAGAAAAGAAAAAATGGGCAACAACAAGTATATATAGAGAATCTAGACTAAACCTTATATTAGGTCGTCTGGCCACACTTATAATGAGTTAATATAAAATCTTTCAATCTCCAGCAACTGATTTAGATCAGTGGCACGTGGCCAGCGAACTAGATAATAAAATATAAGAAAACATGACAGGATAACTTTGATCTATAACATATATATATATATAGAAAAGGTTTTACTAACATGAGGTCCTCGTGGTGTCGCGGCACAATCAATATTGGTTCGATTCCGACTCGAGGGAATTATTTATTTTCTTGAACATTGTGCTGTGCGTTCCCACGACGGGTTTTAACTCTATGTTCCATGTGCTTTTTATTCAGCGTGAAGCTAAATAAAAATATTATATTGGTAATACAATATTTTTTTAGTTTGGACTCGTTTTTAGTTAAGAAACGGGATAAAATCTTTTACCTCAATTGATGGATACATAAGTCGCTCTAGGACATATTTCTGTTTTCAGGGAAAGAGTACCCTCTTCCCTACCCACCCAGTATCACTGTAAAAGCCAGTAGGACTATCAACATTAACCTCAAGTGCGAAAAAAAAGACACTTCCATTTTAAGCGCTTCTCCCATTTTTTCACTATTAAAAGCCCACAGCGTAAACAAAATACATAGCGGTAATTCGCTTCGTGCTCCCTTATTAAGAACACTGAATAGTTTAAAACAATATATGCATTGTGTTGACTCCGCTGTGCTGCGGCCTGCGAACAATGGCCAAGGCCGTTTGAGTTCACAGTAGGATAATCTCGATCCTATTCTACTTGTTAAATGGAAAACTTTATTATAACAGGTGTTATAGCAATTAGGTAAATTATTTTTTAAGTGATTTTATTTGTTTGGAAATATTAGAAAATTTATTAAACATCTAGAGTTAAAATAAATAATTTAACAAGCGTATAAGAATTTCGACGTAGCTTGATGAGAACGTATGGCTTAGCGGGCAGAGCGCTCGGATGGTTTCCAAGAACCAGGAATAACACTTTAAAATTGTTAAAAACCATTTAGACTTTTTCTAAACTTTTTCCAATACAATCGGGGAAAAAGTGTACTTTAAAATAAAATAAATATTCTTTCTAGTATTTTTAATATTTTTATTGTCTAAATACTATTCAACCTTAACGCAATGACCACAATATTTTTCAAACCCCCCCTACTCCGTAATTAATGTCATTTGGTTGGTTTTAGCTTAAGCTTACAAGGGTCGAGCTTAACGAGTTTCATTCTTTACACACTCGTTTGTTTGTTTAAGACCTATAAACTATTAAATTATTATTCAAAATTACTATAAATATAACGATTTTCCACATGCGACGAAGGTCTATAACATTCCTCTTGAAAAAACTGTATCTATTGGTGAAAATCGCATTAAAATACATTCAGTACTTTGTAAGATAAAAATGTATATAAATTGAAAATTAGTTTATTTAACACTATGTAAAATTCTAAGCTAGGCATAACAAAGGCATCACAAGTTCTTTTGTCATTATTAATATTATAAAGCTAATGATTTTTTTTGTTTGAACGCGCTAATCTCAGAAACTAGTAGTTGGAATAGAAGAATTACTTTTGTGTTGGATAATCAATTTATCGAGCAAGGCTATACATTATAGGCTATACAATAAAACCCACCTGCAGTTAGAATTACTTTGGGCAGCGTGAAGGGTACACCGTGAAGCTAAAAAAAATTGTATATACCCTGATAGAAACATCCTTTATATACTCGTCTATTATCAATAGATATTCCAAATTTTGTATATATTGTTAATAGAGCACAAAGAATTTGTCTGCAAATTGAATGTGATTGGAAATCATGATACTATTCACTACAGGAATGTGTTTATTTAGAATTGATGTTTTTCAGTCGGATTTACTTAAATAGAAATACCTAAATATATATTATTTTCTTTTTTTTTCGTTTTACTTACTTAAGTAATAATATTAAGTAAAAATATTATTTAAGTAAGTAAATTTGTCTGTGTAAGTCAGTCTTACTTAAAAAGTAAAGCGGTCTCAATTTCTTCCTGCAGTTATATGCACTTTCTTTGGTTGGTTGGAAGAGATTTCTTATAGAAATAAGCCCACTATTATTAACTAATCTTTTAATTTCGCATTACCTTTACGTTTTTTTAAGTACAATGAAGAGTATAATAATAAATATATAATGAAAAAAGACTCAAAATATTAATTAAATAAATCTTTTAAAAAACAAACTGTGTATTGTAAAGCTTGCAAGATTTTACATACACTAATATATACTAACATGGAGAGTCAAATAAAAGCTTGTAAAAACGTATAATTGTTTACATTATTTAAAAAGTTACAACTTATTTCATGTTTTTTTTTATTAACATTATCATTATAAAGGTGTAACGTAAAAGGTCCTAAAATATTTTACGATATTCTTCTATAGTCGCTCCCATATTTAATAGTCTAAGCCAGCCGTAATTGCTATAGGGTAACCTGGTCTATGAGGACGCAGCCGATAAGAGTATGCAACCCAAATATCCGTGAAGTTATTTACGATGCGCGGCTTGTCTCAGTCGTAATGGAATCCCAGCGATGTAAGGAAATGCTGGGCGAAAAAAAAATCAAATTCGAAGGAAAACATACAAATTACATAAGTTTTAAGATTTTTACTAAAAACTTTAAATATTTTTACCATTTTAAAAGTGTTATTGAGACAAAAATGCAATTATTTAGTAAAATCGAAGTAAAATGTGAAGTATTCGAAGGCAACGCCTAAAACATGCTGCTAGAGTAATTGCTCTTGTCGCCAAGAGATGCCAATAAACTTCGCTTGTTTACTATTTGGCTAGAATGTGTACGAGTACTCAGTTGTGCATCTTATAAGAGTACGCGCGTACTCTTACATGCACAATACAAATTTCCCAATCAGCTAATGATGCAGCAGAACATATGCCTTTGGCAGAATCATGTGACGAACCCTGAACATCATTTGGCATAATATGTACCTTTGGCAGAATCGAATGAAGAACACATTTTCCAACTAACTAATGTGTCGCAAAAAAACGTTGAGCATAATAATTATTTTCTAGGCAATTTCTTCGAGCACTTCGCGCTCATAAAATTGTACACTTCTTCAACCGTTAGTTGAGACAGAGCTCATACACCACTTGCTTGTCTTCAAATTCAAAACGTTGAATTCCTACCACGAGCAGAATTTTTATCACAATCTCACCACAAAAGAGCTAGGTCGGATATTTTTAGTGGACCTCCATATAAACTGGCTCTCGAGGAAGCTTCAAAGCTTTCTTCAAAGAAAGTACCAAAAAGGATTCAAAGAATCTTTCCAAAAAGTTCAGAAGTGCCTTTAAAGTGCCAAAGAAAATGCCTAAAATGGTTTCGAGATGCCCATCATGCATTTAAATGTACGTGATAGGGCCACCATTTCGAGCATTCTATCCCACATAGGGATAGAATGCTCGAAATGGTGGCCTGAAGCTTGCACAATGTATGAGGGCTTAGGATATCTAATTTGCCGGCTCTGCAAGTGACCATAAGTTAATCGATGATCCGCGTACTCTTATCAACCTAGAAGCGTACTCTTACACAATCATATATGTAAGAGTATGCAATTCCCACTTGTCATTATTTTTGTTATCCTGAGAGTTAAAAAGTATTTTTGTAATTTTTTCTGTTTTTTTATGGTATATGAATAAATTATAGACGCAATAAATGACTAGTTAAATTTTTTTATTCCATTTTGTTGCTTTTAGAATATTTTGAACCTTAAGTGAGTGCTCCTAGACCAGCTTACCCTACCTGGGACCGACCTAGGCTTTATTATGATATGACGTTAGATCTTTAATGATTGTGATTAATATAATTAATTAGGGTCGCTGAAACAAGGTTAATGGAAAATAGATAGTATAACTTTTTTTGTGCCTAATAATAATTATGCCTGTATGTACATGTGTCTAAAAATATTTTTTGTAATAGGTATTATAATGTTCATATATATATATACTAGAGGACCCGGACGCGGCTACGCCTGCTTGAACTATAAGAATATTTATTAAATATTATATAATATATTTATTTTTATAAGGATGAATATCAAAATATAAGTTCATTTTGGGTGACGTTTTCTTAAAACAACAATGAAACTTTGCAAACCGGTGCTTAGCAACGACGGTTGTTATAAACATGGCAGAATAAATTGCATGTCAAATTAGAAAGTATTTTAATTTATTAGTACATATGTGTAATGTAATATTATATTATAGCCTATAGCACTTCTGAAGAATGCAGCTTTCATACAAAACAAAAACATAGTAAATCGGACCAGTAGATCCAGAGATCTTAGCGTTCAAACAAACAAACAAACAAACAAACAAACAAACAAACAAACTCTTCCGCTTTATTATATTAGTATAGATATATATATATTAGTTTCACGCTGCATCCCTCATAGCACTAATTTCCCTCCACCTAACCTACCACTAACCTCCAATCAACTTATATATGACGGATACTTATAAAAAACTTTTAAAAAATGTAAAAAAAATCAAGTACCACATCTAAAACAACTCTGTATCACTTACACAGCAGGGTAGGCAGAGGGAACCTGGGAACCTAGTGTTAAGACACTCTGTTCCTCATTAGACATTACATTTTGAATGGCAGAGATCAACGTTACGCTTTGCCTCATTACCAGAGCCAGGTGTAAATATGAAATATTTCATTCCCTCGAGTGAGAATCGAAACCACAGTCTTAGAAGTCTGCGCGATGACGTTCACATTTAAACTTCTAAGTAAGCATTTTTTTCTGTAATCTTTCTTATCTTATTTTTTTAAACTCAATTCAAATAGGTATCAGTGTAAAACTTTGGCAAAAGGTTAAGGGAAGAAACGTCCAAAAATATTTAAGTAAACACAAAGATTCGAAATAAAGACTTTATTTACTTTATTTGAGTTCAAAATTCTATCTACAAGTTAGGTAGAAAGAGTTTGTTTAAGTACTTTGGGCTTACGAATTTCGCCGCACTTTTTATATACTTCCAACCTCCACCAAGTTGGGGGCTAATAAAGAAACTTCTATTGTAAACTTAGAAAACCTTAAGTTGTAAATCAAAAATGTATTTTTATTATTATGTTTCTCTTAAAGAATTCTCGGGTTCAAAAGATTCCGGTCCTTTGGAATGCTTGTGGGACACAGGTCTAACAAATTCAAATTCAATACTCTATTCAAATAGACTTTTGCAAGCACTTTTGGATCAACATGTAGGGCCCTTAGAAAATACTATTATATACTGCGATGCATCAGCCCGGATCCATTTCTGAGTAACCTGGCCATGGTCAGGAGTGAAAATATAACAGACTTAAAATGGGACTATGGATTGGATTTTGGATGGACTATTTTTCTTAGAAACGTATAAAAATTTTGAATGTACCGGGATTTCAGCATGGGTGTGCCTCATGGAGGAGAGGCATATGTTCAGAGCGCTTTGGTTTAAGAAAAGTATTTTTATTTTCTAAGTGTGGTATAACACTTTAAAAATGTAAAAAATATTAGAGTGTGGATCTTCGCCTTTTCAACAGTAATACCTAATCGTTTCGTTGTAATGTACCGGTATGTAAAGTAATGTGTCACACAATTTTCTCACTAAAAGTTATTCAAAAATATCTCTTTCTATAGAACTGAAAATATTCTCAAGCAATTTGTGTATCTTTGGATTAGTCAACTTAGAGTCCCTAGTTTGAATTACAAGCACTAATAAATAAATTAAATCTGTCTTTCCAGAAGTGGCGAGGGGTATTTACATAATTTGCAAGTGCTAAGTGCTTGAATTTACTCCGGGAACGCTATTCTGTCCCTGATTTGGTTAATCAACAGCTACGTAGCTTTGCTTTTTTGTATGTAATCAATAACATTTTATTTCTTCTATTTCTATAGCCACTTTTGTTAATTTGTTAAAAATAAAAGAACTAAAAGGGCACATAGCAGAGTAGGCAGATGGAACCCGGGAACCTATCAAGTCATTTCCGTTTCTCACTTTCCACCGCATTCTGGAGGCATTGCGTGTTGAGTAGCGGAATTCGACGACGTCCTAATAATGAGCTTACAATAAATAAATCTGTAAGCGTGTAAGAAAAACAATTGACAGCACACAGAACCTAAAATAGGTTAATTATAGATTATAGGTTATCTTATTTGAACTACTAATAACATAGATTATAATTGTGATTATATTTGAACTTCAAGCCATTGTATTTAATATAACATTTATACTGTGTTATAATGGAATCAACAAATTTAATCATCGACTTAAATATTATTTAATGCTTTTAAGCGTGACTCAGTTGATTCTCTTAAATTAATTAACAGCTTCCCCTTGGCTTGGCTTGTTGTTGGAATAATGTAATTGATAATATTTAAATGTTTACTGTTTGTATGAAAGCCTTTGACCTTTGTCGTTAAAATGAGATTTGGGTCTTTATTTGAATATTTACAAAGTAGTTTATTTATGAAATATGATACTGCCAAAATATAAGCCAAGAACGGAAGGATTTGACACTAATCTCACTTCATTTTTAATTGTTCAAAGATAAGCTTTAGTACCTGTGTCAAATTTAAGTAAAAAAATCACTATTTAAATCACTCTTTAGCAAAAACAGTACATCTTTCAAAATTGACCTATAAATTTAAAAAACCTAAAAAACTTTAAAAAAAGATAAAAAGGAGTATCTTGGCGAGTCTTATCTATTCTACAGAATGGAAGTAGTTAGCTATAAGTTATTCGCGTCTCGTTGTGACCTTTTTACTATGCTGCGAAAGTGAAGTCGGTCGCGTTAATACTTAACACTGTTTTATAGACGTACAAAAATAGATTTTTTATTTCTGTATAAACTTTTTATATATTTTTCTCGCAGTTTTTTCTTATTTTCACCTGTATTATTATTTATTTAGCTACAATATTTATGTATAGTATTGTCGACGAGCCGAGACCGTCCTGAAGTAAGCTTTAGATGTATGCGCAAATTTGATTTTAGGATTTTTCTTATTTTTTGTTATTTTCTTCCCGAGTGAACGATGCGCAAAGCCTAACTTTCAGGTAAATAAACTATACTGTGTCTACATATTATGTATCAATCTATCAATCAATTGTAATGATATTTGACTTTGTTGCCAGGAAGACAAGGATGATACCTTACCTTATTTAATTTTGTTTAACCTTATATAATTTTACCTTATTTAATTTTTCTTACCCTCTTTTTAATTTTGTATAGTTATTATTTATCATATTTACCATATATACGTACATTATTTACCAGATGTACGTACCTAATTATTATTTTTTAATTCCTCAGTCTAAAGATAATATTTAAAATAATTAAAGAAGGATGTTCTTCATTTTAGTTAAATATTTTTTTGTTGTCTCTTATCAGTGAAATTCAGAGGCGGTTAGATTCAGCGATGAAATGGCTTATATTTCTTATCTCACCAACCGTCTGGGGCAGTGAACAAAGTAGCTTATGAAGCCTCACCTTATAGAAAACATTTGTTTTTTTTTATCTTCACGCACTTCTCTTAGAGACTGTCATGATGCAGTAAAGCAGAAAGTGCTAAAATTTCTTAGTTATTTCTAGCTAACTTTAAGTTAATTCAACAAGGAATAAAATTAAAAAAAAACTTACAAAAGTGTTTGGACTCAAAAAAAAAATGCTATACGACCAAGAAAAAAAATATAAGTAATAGTCAATAATATCAGTTATTTAATAAAAGGATCCTTTATAAATTTTGCAGACTTATGAGCGTACAAACGAAGCGATAAAGAACGTACGTGCCCATATAAAATGAATATGGCGAAAATTATTTTATCATAACTAAGGTTAGTTTGCGGCAAGCTTCAACTTATAATGAAAAAGATATGAAATTTTGGAAAATATTCGATCTATTTTTCTTATATTTTTCAGTATTATATTCACGATGAAGATTTCTTAGATTACTGGTGTTTTTAAAAGATAATAATTGGATTTCATAATTAAAGTACCGTGACAAAAATAATCACTTTAATTAAGTAAGTTTTTTTCAACTTCCCCTTATAGTAGAGCAGGCCGAGAAAACTCAGTGTTCAGACACTCCGTTATCCATATTCCGCCTGAATTCAAGACTACCTGAAAGTGGCGGACTCAACGCCGCTTGTCAGAATAGGAAAAAGAAAAAAGTTCTCCAAGGTAGGAACGAACCCACAACCATTGCGATTACAGTCAGATTCTCCAAAAAAATATGTAATTTAGATATTATTCATCCTTTTATTAACAAATTTTCAAGGAAGGAAGGAAGGAACAAAAAATTTTCAAGGAAGTCCAAATATTTTTTTCATTAATATCGTACATCTTACTTAATATACGTCTCGGAATGTAAATGTTTGTATTAAGACAAACCAACTTGGCAACGAATAAAATTACTATGATATGATCTGCATGAGAATGTTCTGAGGGCAATTCTTGGAAATTCCCATTATTTTTTACTATCATCATATAATTAAGCGCGGTCTTGTTATCTATAATGAAAGAAATGTCAGTCCGGTACTGTAGAAGTAGTGTAATGCGAAGTTTAATAATAATAATATATAATAGAGGCGTCGTGGAGCAGGGGCACAAGCGCGTAAAGGCAATGGTTGTGGATTCGACTCACATTTGAGGGAATAAAATATTTAATATTTTCATTTCCTTCATCTGGTAACGAGGCAGAGTGCGGCGTTGTTTTTCGCCACTCAACACGTAAAGTCTCAAGAATTGGAAAGTGGGGCAGAATTGTCTTAATGGGGAACGAAGTTCTTAACAAAAAAAAATATTGACTCATGCACGCTCAGACGATAAGCAATAAAGCAAAGAGTGTTTAGACGCGGAAGGAATGTCAAAATAAAAAAAAAATATAAAGAACACTTTCTATATCAATTTTTGCTGCAGATTCCTCTTAAAAAACTTCTATAAAAACTACTTTGTCGAATGATTGATTTGATCCCATATGACGTAGCTTAATGTAATGTCATACTGGAGCAGTTGGGATTTCTTCCCCTTACAACCCAACAGATTACTGAAAAAGGAAGATAACACAGCCATTACATTTGAGATTCGTTTTTTAGCTGTTTCGAAAGGAAGTATCTCAACACTAAGTTCTCAGATTTGTTTGTCTACCCTATAAACTACGGAATTCAACGTGAAGCTTATTTAATAGAAATTAATATCTAAATCTATTTTTAGTGTTAAGATACTCCGCTCCTCACTTTTCATTTAATTTCTGAGTGAGTCACATTGCTTGTCGAGTGGCGGAACTAAACGTCACCATAGCGATACTATGTACTATGGCGAGGAGCTGAAAATAAATAATATAATCATTCCCCCAAGTGGGGCTCGAACCCACATCCATCGCGTTTGCTGTAAAACGCTATATATGTATTTAATGAACCTTATACAAATATCTATGTTATGCAACCAAGAATGCATATAGGAAGGATTTGTTCTCATTAAACTTCTAAGCGACGTGGAAACTTATATGAAACTTCGAGTCTCATACTTAAGTGGAATCTGCGACGGAATTGTAACTTACAATATTTAGATTTATGCTACGCTTGCACGTGCTTGTTATAGTTCAATAGCTTAGTGGTACTTGAGTTTAGTCTTAATAAAAATCAGCCTCACGCTGTATCCCGCATATAGCAGGGTAGGCAGAGGGAACCTAGTGTTAAGATATTCCGTCCCCAATCACCGCCGAATTTTTCGAGGAATTGCGTGTTGAGTGGTGGAACTTAATGCCGGGCTCTTTCATTGGCCTATATTGCATATTTTTTTGGTGGGGGGGTCTGGTGGTCTTGGCTAGACTTTACCTTTGAACAGATATGTTGTTTTTTCCGGGGCGGGCACCAGAATATTCTGCCCCCCTTTTTACGGAAATAGGCTTACGCCTTGGAGCCAGAGTGAAGAAATGAAAATATTATTAAATAATAATTAATTCCTGTAAATGATGCTCCTTGATTATGATTTTTCACATTATATGCATTTATGACAGATGTTGTGGCGCAATGGAAGCAGAACCCCCAACCATCACGCTTACAGTACGGCGTACACTATAATCACCCCCTAAACAGAATTAGAACCAAAAACCAGGTAGCTCAGAGCGTAACGTAAAATATAAATAACTAAAACCGTTTTATTTTCAAAGCTAACTTTCAGTGTAAATTACAATGTGTAAAAGATTTTAAAATTTAAATCTCATAGTGATGGCAACATTGCGTAATCTACTGTGCTAATGAAACGGAATTATGTAACATACTGTATAACTAACCAGCTTATGTCGTTGATAGTGGTTTGATTTTTAATCTCTAACACAAACAAAGAGTGGTTATGTCGTACGTCTGTTCTGTATGTCTGTCTGTGGCATTGTATCTCCCAAATGGATGGACTGATTTTGATTTAGTTTCTTTTGTTTGAAAGGCGGCTTAATCGAGAGTGTTCTTAGCCACGTTACAAAAAAAATATAGTAGCCGTTTATAAATTATCAACTCTTTTCTAGTTGTTTTTTTGTGATTCGGTTTTATGGGGGTAATTTTTGTAATTACAACAGTTGGGTACTTACTGAAGTAAACACCATGGCTGTAGTGCTATATATGGCGTTCAAAGTCCTTATGGAAAATAATATTTAAGCATATTTTCATTAAATTTTGTCTAGACAAAACCGTAAGTATAATTTAAAAATCTGTTATTTATATAATCTATATACATATATATTTAAGACCATCATTTTCATATCCTTTATATTATAGGATATTATATTATGAAAAATGCATAACGAAACTATTCGTAGTTATTTGGCACACTGAAGAAGCTCTACAATATCTGTATATTTTATATAAAATTTATTCGTCACTGAGAGACAGACAGACAACGCACAGACGAACTACAGGTAATAGAAAGTTCTTACAATTCCAACGGGAACAGGAAGAAATGTAATTTTCCATTTTTCATTCTATATAAAACGCACAGTAAAAACATTTGTAGTTATTACCGGAAGTAGGTACTGAAGAAAGCTCCGCATCATTCCTTTTTATAAAGCAGAGATACCTAGAGGATACCTACTTTTCTTGTCACTAAAACATAGTAAGCTTGGTAACTAACTGGTTCTCGCCGCCGGCCTGAGATGCAAATTTTCTCATCATCCCTAAATCTTCGTCTGCATAATGTAAATGTAAATTTATGTGTTTCGTCATAATATTTTTCTTTTAATGTTTCCTCCTAGTGTGTAAAGATAAAGAATTAATTTTAATAATAAAGTTGTGAATACTTATTTTTTGTTAAAATTATACAGGTATTAATTGAGTAGGTGGTTAGGGGCCGTTGTGGTGCAGTCGAACTGTAAACGTGACTGTTGTAGGTTCGATTCTCAGTCGGGAGAATATTTTTTTTACTTTCTCGCTCCGGTAACAAGACAGCACGGCGTTGGATTGGTTTCGGCGCTGCGTGGGGTGGATGGAGTGTCTTAACTCTATATTCCTTCTACTTATCCTACTATAGTCTGTACTGTATCCTACAAAGAATAGAGGAAGCTAAAACAAATGCAAATAATTTTAATTAATTTTTTTTTTAGCGTCACGCTGTAGGTATCCTGTACACAACATGGTAGGCAGAGGGAATCTAATGTTAAAACACTCCGTTAGCAATATTTTTATAAATACGAATAAATATGTAATATTTACATTTTATTACTTAGGTACTTACATATTTTATAAATCTCCCTACATAAATTAGTGAATAGCTGAATAGGTACTCATATCTAAAAATTGCAGGAGTTAGAGTAAACGATTTTTTAATCGAAAAGGATCATCTCGATATGATTTATTTTTCAAAATTTTACAAGCATCCAAGCATTTAGTTAAAATAAACTACTACAGTTCCAAAAATATAGAATATATATCGAAACATGTCAAACTCACATCCTCCTTTCTGGAAGTTGGTTAAAAACATAATAAGATAAAGGAAATTTATGTGAAACTGTCTGCGTTATTAGCAATTATTTTCGGACTTATAAACATAACGGTGGAACTCTGTCAGCGAAACATGTGACAGACTCAATTTGCATTGTAATTACCAACTTGTATTTACTGGGCGGCCGAAAATAATTAACTTGTGACCTGTACCAAATTAATAAAATTATAATGTTTAACTCAACAGAATGTATAAGCGGTGGTGGTATGGATCCAGGAGCTGGGTTCAGAATTTTAAGTCTTGTCTCTGAACGTCAAGGTTTTTGAATGAAATTTTATATTCACGCTGTATCCCCCTTATAGGAGATGCTCCGTTCCCATGCACCATCTAATTTTCAAGACATTATTGAGATTGTTGGGTGGCGGAACTTAACGCTGCGCTAAAATGAAAATAATTTATTTCCGCAAGCAGGCATCGAACTGATAGCCATCGCGTTTACAGTTACACGCTGTGCCTTTATCTTTTGTCTTCTTTTATCATATTTAAAAAACCTTCATAATTAGGTCTTCCAGCTACTAGTCATTTCTTTCTTCTTAAGCCTCTTACAAGTTCCTTTGAAATATTTTTAGATATCGATAGTTTGAAGAGCATCTGAATACACTCGTATACTTTAAGTGTACTATAAAAGCGGGCTACTATAACCTTTGTTGATATCTTTGGACTGAACCGGGGAAAAGATTGAACTTCCTGCCCTGCATAAAATATTTGAATGAATGCTAAATTTGAATATTTACACAAAAAGAAAAAGTTTATATTTAAAATATTTTATAACTCTTACTTAATTAACTTCTTGTATTTTTTAGAATAGAGATAGATATATATATATGTATACACATTATGTTGTTAGTAGTGAGCTTGTACAGCTTTTTAACCGACTTCTGTAAGAAAAGGAGGTTATCAATTCGGCTGTATTTTTTTTCTAGTTTCTTCTAAATCTGGAAACTATATAAATTATAAGTGCGAGCGAGCGAGCAAGCGAGCATCTATATGGGTTATGGGTTCGAATCCCATTAGGGGGAATGAAATGTTTAATATAAAGAGTAATGAACGGTAATGTCTTAATGGGGACGCAGTTTCTTAGCAGTCTTGGGTCCGTGTTTGGGTCGTTAGTCTTTGATAATTTATTTATTATTTTTTGCCTTTATAGCAGGTGTATAAACAGTAGACACTGTTTAAAATATTTTACAGCCTCGTAAAAATATAATATTAAGATTGTAATAAAAAAAATGTTTAAACCAGATTTGACTCAATAATGAAAGGCATAGTATTATACCTAGAGAGGTAAGACACTACATTGTCCAATTTTCGGTCACTTAAAAAAAGGTTTCTTATTACATGACATAGCATCGCATTGTCTCTAACCGAAGTGAAAAATTACATTTATAAATTTAATTATTATATCTATATATATAAAATCGAAAGGTCACTCACTCATCACGAAATCTCAGAAACTACATATGCTAGGAATCTGAAATTTTGCATAGGAGTTATTTATAGGACGTAGGTGCTCGCTAAGACGGGAACTTGCAATATTCGACGTCTAAGGGATTGTGTTTGGGGTCGAAGGTTTGTATGAAACTTCGTTATTACAAATGCTAGGAGTCTCAAATTTTGCATAGACGTCATTAGGACGTAGCCATGGAGACAGCAATTAATAATAACATAGTTCACGCGGGTGAAACCGCGAGCGGGCCGCTAGTTTATTATATTTATGTCTACTAAGACGATGATTTTTAGTCTAAAAATATAAAAAAAACTCAATAACTCAGGTACTGTGTGAACACATCGCCGAACTAAATTACCCATTTATAATAACCATCTTCGACGCCCGCATACAAATTGTTTTCCAATAATTGTTAATTTACTTACTCTAGAGGTAATGCGGGAAAAATGTACTGGAATAACTATACAGGTCTCTCATTTTTTTTATGGCACTAAAATTTGGGATGAAATTATACGGGTCAAAGCGTGAGGCTGTCACGTTGTTTTCCTCATACCATGGCAGACAGAGAGACCGTTTCCCACTATCTTCCTGTCTTCTTCCTTCCTTCTTCTGTCTATATATTAATATCTGTAATAATTTATCATAGTTTTACGATATTATACAATGTATCTGGTCATACAAACGAAAATATACGAAGTATCACCGTAAAATAAATAGTCTAAAAAAATATAAAAATACTTTTTAACAACAAGTAACAAAAGTTGCTTTAAGAGCCTCAAGAATAAAGCTATTTAAAATTAACTTGGAAGGTAGGAGCTAAATTTGTAGGAACTAAAGTAGATAACGTAGTAATATATCAAAAGAAAGGAAGTTTAGCGTCTAAAATAAGAATATAATTTATAACAGCGTCACGCTGTATCCCGCATATAGCAGGAAGAGGGAACCTAGTGTGAAGATAATCTGTTCCTCACTTTAAGTCCAATTTTTCGAGATAGAAAATTTGTACACACGTAATGTCCTATAATATAAAATATAAAAATATCAACAATATATTAAATTTATAATATTTTATATTTAGTTTAGAAAATAAACAAACTTGCGATTTTCTTGTAACATTTATAACATAGACAAAGTGCCATTAAGCAGCTACATTTCATAAAAACACACACTGCCACTGTCTGGAGTTCATTCTTAAGCGTTTGCACCATTGACTTTAGAGCCCTTTCTTTACCGTTTAAAATATAGTTTATTTTAACTTTAATATTCTTTTATTCTTCAACTATTTATTCTACATAGTAGTTTTACATTGAGTGCTTCGCTTGAATATACTACGAAACTTCGAGCTTTTGAAAAAGATGTTTTGTATTCGATTTTTATTTTATTTTAAATAAAAAAAAAAACAGGGACATCATCAGGCGACATTTAGGACCTAACGTCGAGAATAACGGGGTAGCGGGTAATATTAAGAACAGACTCCTTTTAAATATAATAGGTTTAAATTCCCAGCAATTATGAAATACACAACAAAGAGTTGTTTATTTTATAATTGCTACCCTAGGACTAAGCGAGTTTATTTCAACTCTTCTAATAGGCTTCTAAAATATTATCATTTTAAAGAAACTATATTACAGGGTGAGTCATATTGAACTTTCCGGTTTTGGAAGGACGTTGCACGAAGAAGGGAAGGAGTAGAAGGGTGGGGATGGTGTCATTAGACGCGCCATGACATGCAGTTTTAGTGTGAGCAATGGCTTGGTCGGGACAACATCGTGCGTTCGTAGTTGAAGAGTTTATTAAAAATGGCGGCTCCGTGATCACAACACAGCGTGCGTTCCGTTTACATTTTGCTATTGGTCGACGTGATCCCATTCCCACTGGACCAACAATCAGAAATTGGGTATCAAATTTTAGAGCAACATCATCAGCATTAAAAACAAGACCACAAGGCCGAATTAGGACGTCAACGTCAGCGGAAAACGTGGATAGAGTGCGGGCTTCAATTCAACAATCCCCTCGGCGTTCTGTTCGGAAACATGCCGCTTCACTAGGATTATCTTTCAGTAGTGTCCGCAGAATACTGCATAGAGACCTTAAATTTCACCCATACAAGATTCAGGTAGTGCAAGAATTAACAGTTAGAGACTTAGACACACAAACAAATTTATGCCGCGACATTCAGCAGATCCCCCGCACTGCTGTTTTGATCTTCAGTGATGAGGCACATTTTCACCTCGCCGGAACTGTCAACAAACAGAATTTTCGATACTGGGCTGAGAATAACCCACGAAACCTACACGAACGACCACTTCACAGCCCTCGAGTGACAGTGTGGTGCGCTATTGCAGAGTTTGGTGTGTGGGGTCCCTATTTTTTTGAAGAAGATGGTCAAGTCGTCATAGTTACCTCTGCTCGGTATTGCGACATGCTTGAAACTTTTCTGAAACCGAAATTGGAGGAATTAACGCAGAATCATGACAACGATAACATCTGGTTCCAACAAGATGGTGCTACAGCCCATACATCCAGGCGTTCAATGGAAATCCTGCGACAAATGTTTCCCGGTCATCTCATTTCTTTGCGAGGTGACGTTGGGTGGCCGCCGAGATCACCTGATTTAACCCCCTGCGATTTCTTTCTCTGGGGTTACCTGAAGGAAAAGGTGTACACGCATCGTCCCCGAACCATCGATGAACTGAAGGCTGCAATCACGGAAGAAATCAATGCTATTCCGCTGAATATGACTCGACGAGTAATGGACAACTTCCGGGAAAGGCTTCAGCAGTGTGTGGTCAATGGAGGTAGACATTTACAGGATATCATTTTTAAAACCAACTAAATTAAAACTGCATGTTATGTGCTTTCAAACAATAAAATAATTTTTACTGCATGTCGCTTTGTTTTTAATACACACCTTATTGAAATCGGAAAGTTCAATATGACTCACCCTGTATAAAATAATACATAAAAAAATTAAGTATCAGGCGATTACGAACCAAATACTTTATATTGATATAACTTTTTTATTTACATTTACCGTTAATATTAATCGGTTATGCAATTTCTGAAGTTACCGTGCAGAAACAAATAGGCAAACAGATGAACAAACAAAATATCAAAAGCATGAGGACCAGAGGGTCCTCCAGAGGGAGGTCACTTATGAAGAGATTGATTTTTAGAATTTGAACTCAGATACTTGCATATAGTTTATAAGTATTTAATGCGGACATAGCGAAAGCATTTCGTTGTCGACTTTCCGCCACTTAAATGTCACAATGCAACATCAGTATTATGTTTATCTTCATCATCATCATCATCATCATCATCATCAGCCTGTCCTCGTCCACTGCTGGAGATAGGCGTCTCCAATGGCGTGCTTCTGAGCTCAACCTTGAGCTGATGTTTATCTTACTAGAACAGAAAAATGAATATGGAGTGAAGATCGCGTATACAGCCAGAAATTGCCCCATTGTGCCGTGATAGCTTCTAATACAGCTATAACGTGATGTATAAAAAGAACATATCGACTGGTATTTCGTAATAGCAGTCCAACTACATACGTGCTCAAATACACCTTAGTTTTTCGTTTATATTTTCCACTGCATGTTTTTAATAATAATCTCATGCAAGCCAGAATCTACTTGTACATTAAGAAAAAATCAGCTTCACGCTATATCCTGCACACAGCAGAGGCAGAGGGAACCTAGTGTTAATACACTCCGTTCCCCACTTTTCGCCGAATTCTGGAGGTATTGGTGAAGACAAGGCGAAGCGTGGCATTAAGTTCCATCACTCAACACACAATGCCTTGAGAATTACGAACGGAAACGTAAAGTACGGAACGGATCTTAATGGGAACGGAGTGTCTTAACAACAGGTTCCTAAGTTCGCTCTGCCGGCACTGCTATATGCGGGTTACAGAGTGAAACTAAAAAAAAATAGAAATTGTACTCTACAATTCAAAAATCTTTCAAATAAAAAAAATATCGTACATAAATTAAGCTATAATATTATGTTACGTAAAAAGCGATGCCAGTTATTCCAATGAGAGGTTTCACATAGCTTAGCTAAATATAATAATAATCTTGAAAATGTGAAACTATTTAATATTCAGAATATTATTATTAGAATGTTTTGAAATGCCTTAGTTGGATAGCTTAGCGCTTTACCCCAGATAGCAGGGTACACTAGTGTCAAGACATTATATACTCTACGTTCCTCTTGAAATTGAGACATCGCGTGTTGAGTGGCGGAACTCAACGCTCTAACAAGACATTAACAGAGAGGAGACATTAATTGAACCCACAACTACCGCGATTACAGTCAAACTACGAGTCGATGGCCTGAAATATGTATCTTAATATACAAAGTAAAATATAAAGTTATAGTAATAAAATAATTTATTTTGCTATTTAGTATTTTAATGAATTCTGTTCTGTTTAAATTATTCTGATAAACATTTCTTAAACAAATTGTACTCTGTTTTAAATTTTAAAACGTTTCTGTATATAATTGTAGCTTGTTATGCTTAATTTTGCCGTTAAAAGTTTATGATAAATATTTTTCTATATTAAATTTAGAGAGGATTCACCTTTAGTACGGTCACAGTTCGTTCTTGGTCTGATCTCATAATTTTGTATAGGGAATTGGCCAGAATAATAGTATGCATGCTCTCATTGTTTCTCATATAGGAATATTTTAAACAGACTGATTTCAGAGAGGGAACAAACCTTAACTGACACTAGTGAGAAAACTCTCTAGTGCAAAAGTTAGTAGGCTATAGAGGAATAGTACAGTGATGAGTTCAATCCCTGTTCGGGAAATTAATAATTTTCAAGTCCCCTCTATCTATACTGATATTGTAAAGCTGACAGTTTGTTTGGTTGAACGCACTAAGCTTAGGAACTACCGATTAGAATTCAATAATTCCTCTTGTGTTAGATTAGATAATCCATGTATCGATGAAGGCTGTACGCTATATTACATCACTTTAATCGTTTTAATGTAATCCAGTGCACTGGTTAGAATCATTTCGAGGACTTGGAATGTTCAATATGTTCACATAATATATATCAGCTTCACGCTGTATCCCGCACACAGCAGGGTAGGTAGAGGGAAGGGAAGAAGAGAAGACACTCCGTTCTCGACACCAGAACGAAGGAATGAAAATATCTATGTAAATAGATATTTTCTTTCCTTAAGGATCGAAACCACAACCGTCGCGTTACTGTATTAAAACGCGGCGTTGAAATCCGCCACTTAATATATATATCTTATATCTTATCTTGAATCATCAGCTCCCAAAAAAAAAATCATAATTTTTACAATATAAATTCTCTTAGAATCGATTTACATATTTTAATATTTAAATTGTAAAACTTCAGTACATTAAAGACATCTTTATATTTCTTACTCCGACTCTCATATCTCGAGTGTAGTGTATTTTTGCAGGTGTTCGAAAGAAAATCGTCGATATTCACATACTTTACATAATTTAAGTAGCTCATAAAATGTCTGTCTAATGTATATAGATGAGTGTGAGTTCAATTCTTTTAATGGTATTCTTTGGTTATATTTTCAATTTATCTATCTATCTATCTATATATATAAAATCGAAAGGTCATTCACTCATCACGAAATCTCAGAAGCTACATGTGCTAGGAATCTCAAATTTTGCATAGGAGTTATTTATAGGACGTGGTGCTCGCTAAGTAGGGAATTTGCAATATTCGACTTCTAAGGGTTTGTTTTTGGGGTTGAAAGTTTGCATGAATCTTCGTTATTACAAATGCTAGGAGTCTCAAATTTTGCATGGACGTCACTTGTAGGACGTAGGTACTCATGGAGACAGAAATTAATAATAACGTAGTTCACGCAGGCGAAGCCGCGGGCGGGCCGCTAGTACTAATATAAAAAAAGCGGAAGACTTTATTTGTACTGAACTGAACTGTAACTGAACTAGTTTATTATACTCGTAGCTGTAATACAGACTAATATATTCTACAAACAAACTAATAAACTTAACAAAACAAAGGCCATTTCAAGTGTGAGCTATATTTAACTTTTATTAACGCACCCTTTGTCAGTATGGCGCGAACATTTTTTAGCGAACTTGTTAATTTAGTACCAACCGCCGAGGCTGGGAACGAATCGAGTTTATTGATAGCCTATCTGTTCTGAAAATTAATTGCTAGGGAAAAAAAGGTATTGAATGATCATAGAAATTTATTTCCACCTATAATTTAATATGTGGTTGTAAATTGAGGTATATTTTAAATTGATTTCAAGGCTTATTAGGTATGGGTTTTTTATTATATATATATCTAGCTTAGGTATCAGTGGGTAGGTAAAAATGATTTAATTTTTACCTTTTTAGAGTTCCGTACCTTAAAAAATTTAACCCTTATAGAATTACTTTGTTATCTATTAATTAATTTTAAAAAAAACCTTGGCTTGCTGACCTACATATGTGTAAGGATAAAGATAAAATAGATATATAAAGCAGTTCAGTCAGGTTAGCTTCACGCTGTATCCCGCACACAGCAGTTCCCTCTGCCTACAGCAGCACCAGTACGCAGAGGGAACCTAGTGTTAAAACACTCCGTTCCCCACTTTCCGCCGAATTTTCTCGACACCAGAGCGATGTCAATTAATATTTTATTTCTTCGAGTGAGTATCGTATCCACAACCGTCGCGTTACACCCTTGTGCCGCTGTACTACGACGGTTTCATTTAATTTAATATAAAGCAGTTGAAGTGTATAATATACAGTACTTGATGATTTACTTTGATTTACTTTGAGCATAGACAATTTACAATCTTGGAATTTAGTTTACATGTAATTATAATGAGAGGGATATAGGATACGTCAGTGATATGGATCTGACGAAATTGGATCTGACTAAATAATAATATATTTTGTTCACTGTAGTTTCGCTTTCAAAGGAATTGTTTATGTTTAAGTTTGTTCTATAGATAAATATTATTTTTTTAGGCAGAAAGTATTGAAATATTACATCCCGAAGACAAGAAAAAAAGAAATACAAGTGCAATAATCTATAAAAAAATCTTTAATTCTTTTGTCTTCACATTTTGTATGTAATTCTTACTTTAACTTCTTGGATATAGAAAACTCGAAGTTTAAATTTTGTTTTGTTCTTTTGGAGAATTTTAGCATGTAGAATGTAATATTCCGTTATCTCCTGTTCCTGTAAGAATATCGAGAAATTTTACTGCTCCCATACACTCTCCAAGAAACCTACATTATAAATTTTAGCGTCTACGCCGCTTAGTTTGTCTGTCTCTCGGTCATTCTGTATTGGAACAGAAGGTAGGTAGGTAGGTATAGCGAGTTACTTTTTCAACGCCATAATTTTCTAGCCTTTTATTTAATATCAAAATATTATATTAAATTTATTACACGTAGTAGGAATTATACCCGTTGTTAAACATCCCAACTGGGTCGCTGCCAACTAAAAAGAGAAAAACATTTTGGTGCCAACTTGCAAGAATCTATGCTCAAAATGGTAATTCATCCGGACTCGTACAACATGTTCGAATAACGTGTTCAAATTAAAATTTTATAAGAATTTCATGTGGGGATAACCTAATTTCTGTTTTTAATGTTAACATTTTTTAAAGAAAACCTTTTCATTATAAAAAAAGTTACTGTAGCTTTACGCTGTACCTGGCATATAGTAGGGTAGGCGGAGAGAATCTAGTGATAAAACATTCCGTTTCCCACGCACCGCCTTATTTTTGAGACATTGTGTGTTGAGTGGCGGAATTTCGGCCAAAATGGGAAATCAATAGTCCACACGGGCGAATCCGTGGTTCGGTGGATCACTTGTATTTTAATATGTAATAGTGTAAAAAAGTGAAACCTTTTTATATTTCGATGTAATCAAATTAATTGTAAACGAGATGTTTGTGGGATCGTTCCCCACAAAGGACAGTTAATTATTTTTATTATTCCACTCTAGGGGGGTTGAGTTTCGCCGCTTCGTCTGGAAAGCTGAAAACAGAGTATGCTATTAGTTTGTCCTTCCTTATCATGATAAGCGAGTTAAGCTGAAAATAAATATAGGTCATAAATACAAACTTGAATTTCTTCCAAATATTAAAATTATAACTACACATTTGATAACTTACTGAAAATTCACTGAAAACAGTTAGTTAAATGGCGGGAGTAACGATTCGAACTATCCGTTAACGAGTCCATTGTGGGCGCAAGGATCCAGGTGCTTTAGTTGAAAACATTGAACAACTTGTGTAATAGTTGATTGACTTTTGTTCTCTTATCGGTTTCTGTAGGAATGAATATGAAATTATTATTCTTACTAAAAAGTTCTTTCGTACTAAAATTTGTTATATTCTGTCTGTAATAAAATTTCGTCTTGTACTTTTTCTTTAGAGTTTTTTAATTTTTATTACAACTTATCTTCCACAATCGGCGGAAAAAGCAGGGAGAGTTTAGTTTTAATGTATTTTGACAATATATATTAAACCATTGTACAGATCGTGCGGAAAATATTGTGGGAAACGAAATATTTTAACACTAAGCGTGAACCTGATAAGGATTGATATGAACGGAAATCGAACCTAGTTTGATCGTTTCATACTATTAAAAAGATCTCAATTAGAAACTCCATTAGAAACTTAATGCATGAATTAACACTATTCAAATTGTAAATTGTGTCGTCTAAGTTGAATAAGGCAGTGTGTGCGAAATAATTTAATGAATACTAACTTACTTTAGAAATCTAACATGTATGCTGTTTATTTAGCAATTTCATAAGGAGGTGAACTAAATTTGTATTGAATTTCGTCATATTTTTATGAAATTTTATTAATGAACTCTCAGTGAGAACTTATAAGTAAACGTATTTAAAGAAAATATATATATTCATCATATATGTAGACTAATTTTTAATTACTGCTTTTCCTGCATATGACACAATGTCACATTTTAAGTGTTCATGGCAATATGCCCCTGGGCCACGAGGGCCTCTCATATTGATGTCCAAAAAAATATTTCTGATCATTAAATTTTACTCCTTTAACGTGTTATATAACCTTTCATATTGAAATAAGAATAAAAAAAAACGAAGTAAACATTACATTTTATCTGTTCATAAATTTCCTTATTTTGGCTTACAACAGGATTTTTATGAAGATTGTATCCAAATAACGAAAATAAGTAAAATTTGCTTTTAAATTTATAGCATCGGAAGTCTGTACGTTACAAAGGTTGGGTAATTCAGAACATATGGGCGTAATTATGTGTCTCATAGTTGATAAAGTATTCTTTGTAAATGTCGCATATAAAAACGAAAAAAGTAGATAATAATGTTTTACTTTTTTATACAAATATGATTTTATTCTATAAGCAATTAAAAATTTTTAGTTGTCTGAGCTATTTTTCATTTCTTCGTTCTGGTAAAAAGACAAAAAGTAGCGTTTGCATGTCATGTCAGCTTCACGCTGTATCAGCAGGGTAAGCAGAGGGAACCTAGTGTTAAGATACTCCGTTCCCCACTTTCCGCCGAATTCTGGAGGCAATTCGTGTTCAGTGGCGCAACTCAACACCGTAGAAGTAGCGTTTGCTCTGGTAAAAAAAAGAAAGGATGACGTTGACGCCACATTACATTTTCGAAAATTGGTCGATGCGTATGGAACGAAGGATCTTCTAACTTCAGGTTCCCTCTGCCTACCTTGTCATATGCAGCATATTTAAAAAATTGTAGTCCACATGGGAAACGTCACGAGGAGACCACTAGTGTATATATATATATTTACTTAGAATAAAATACAAATTAGTATATAAAGAGACCTGAAAGAATACATTCCGTTACTGTTATTATCACATTATGTGGATTAAGTTCCACTTTGCTATTACGTTTCTATACAAAGCACAAAGTAAAAACTTTATTCAATGGACATTGAAAAGTTTTTACAAAAAACTTGTTCTAGTTCGTTATACAATATTTTTTTCTTTTAAATATTTCTTATAAATATGATATATGTGCAAATTATTTATTTATATGTTATTTTGTTGTAGTTCTATATATCAGTTAACTTTCTGTGCTTATATAATAACTATGGTTTGTCCCTATAATAATACCATTAGTTCTTAGGGTTACATACCGAAAGGGTAAAATGGGACGACATTACTGAGAGTCCGTTGTCGGTCTGTCCGTCTGTCATCAGGCCCTATCTCATGAAACGTAATAGTTACACAGTTGAAATTTTCATAGATGATGCACTTATGTTAACAAATACTAAAAAACAGAATAATATATTTTTTTTATAATAATGATATGAAACCATTCGCGCATGAGTCCGGTTCCCACTTGGTCAGTTTTTTTATTATCAGTATCTAGCATTTCCTTGCTCTAGTAACAAGACCGAGCGCGGCGTTGAGTTCTGCCACTCACGCAATCACGCAATATCCTGTAAATTGGGCTAGAAGTGGGGAGGGAATTGTCTTAACACTAGGTTCCCTGTCCAGACTGTACTATACAGGGAAAAATGCGAATCTCCTTTTAATTGTTTTACGGCAAAAGAGCGTAACTTTTAAATTATTTTTCATTTGAACTGTCGCAAGCGTAATTAGTGTGACATAGTATAGTTAGATATAATTCTTGGCACTTGTGTGTTTTCTTCTTGGCTTGCTCTTTATTTTTAGTAATTTATATTATTTATATTTATGAGGGCGTTCGTTATGGCATAGCGGCATCATGTAACTGTAAACGTGGGGGTTGTGGGTTTGATTCCTACTCGGGAGAATTAGTTTCATTTTCCTCGCTCTGGTAACAAGGCAAAGCGCGGTGTTGAATTCTTTCTGCTAATATATTTATTTTTTTTTTGCTTCAGTGTATTCTGGTCGTGACAGGGTAGGCTTTATATAGGTCCCATTCAGACATTTAGGATTTTTTTTCTAGTTATTATTGTTATTTGATCTCAAATAAAATATTTTTTCGTAAAATCAATTTTGTAAAATAAAGTCTTGAAGGTCAGCGGGCAACAAAGTGATGAGTATAAAAGTTGAAGTGACGTGGAATTACATTTTCCCTTTTAGCCTTTGAACTGTGAAAATAAATATAAAGTAATATTACTGTAGTATGATTATTTAGTGTTAATAAATATGTAATGGTTGGCGTTAAACTGCGCACCTCAACACATAATATCTAGAATTCAGGTGGAAAACAGAGAAAGGAATGGTACGACACTTTTCACTATATACGTTTACCTTTAAATGGCACAGAGTTAAGGAAAAAGTATAATTACTTTTTAATTGGGCATAAACGAATGTATAATAAATAAATAAATTCTTTATTTGGAACTAAAAATAATAACGTATAGCAGGGTACTCCTAGGGAACCTCGTGTTGGACCATTCGTGTCCTGGTGTTTATCCAGCTGACCTGGGGAAATGAAAATAATTTAAATATAATTATTTCCTCAAGTAAGAATCGAACTCACGACCATCACATCTACAGTCGTACGCTGTCACTGTGCGCCGATCATAGTTTGATATTTCTAAATGAAATGTACATTTAGCTCTTGGCAAAGATTCATATCACACATATATCTATCACACATATATCATAGGTACACACATATATCTATTTTAATTCCAGTTTTAAAAGCTTCTGTACTTTCATATGCCCTTGGGACTGAGGTATCCACATCGTCATTTCGTAGAAACACTGTTTAGGGGGAAAAATATTGTTTATTTTTTTAATATTCATATGCTAATAACAGATTTTAAAATTATTGTTTTTAGTTTTAAACGTCTTACTGTAAACACGATGATTGTGACTTCGATTATCAGGGTAATTAATTATTTACATTCCCTTGCTTTGGTAACAAAATAACGCTTGGCGCCACTCAACACAAATGTCTCAAAAACTTAACGCAGTGTTTTGACACTATGTCTCATCTGTATACCCTGTTACATTCAACTGCAGGATGCAGCGTGAAACTAAACATAAATATTGTGAGCGAAGCGAATAAGAGGCGAATACACAAATAGATACAATAAAGAAAAAGAACCGGCAATTGCGATATAATAATCGTTTCTTGCATTTATATAACTGGCTTAACTCTCTAATTAACAATTATACTAATGTTGTACTTAGCTCTACGCTTGCTTATAATGTATTAAAGTTGGAAAATATTTTTTTACAGATTAAAATTGAAAAAAGATTTCCTACGAAAGGTGAGTTGCTCTTTAATTATTTTATTTTACATCAATAACTAAGTTAGGCTAGTCGTGTGACTGCAAACATGATAGGCTGTGGGTTCGATTCCCACTCGAGTTATGAAATATTTATCTATACCTCGCAATACCTCCAGAATTCGGCGGAAAGTGAGGAATGGAGTGTTTTATTACTAGGTTCCCTCTGCCTACGCTACTGTGTGCGGTATACATCGTGAAACTGATTTAATTTTTGATTAATTTAATTACATAAAATTGAAGGTCGGGAACAACAGTGTCTGAAAGGGAACGGAGTGCCTTAACATTAGGTTCTCCGGTTCCCTAAAAATAAAGCTAAAAATAAACTTAGTTTCATGTCATCGTGCTGCGCTGGAATAAGGTCTGACTGTAAGCGAGGTATTTATGAATTCGATCCCTACTGACAGAATTGAGGCAAGGAATACGGAGGACTCTCTTAACACTAGATTCTCTTCGCCTACTTTGCTATAAAATAAGCAGGTGAACTGCTCTTTTCGGCGATGATTTTTTTTTGTGATATAATTGTACCTAACTCCGCCGATATAACAATATGTTGCGTATATTTCAGAAACATTATGAAGAATTTTCCTTGGTAAAGGAATAAAATATATGCGAGACATTTTAATATTCCCCTCTTGTAAATGTAGCCCCTACTTTGGATGTTTTTCTCTTTCTCTATATAGGCATTTCTCACAAAAATAAAAATGTAAGTAATAATTAATCATTTCTTGTAATAAATTCTACCAATACAGACATTATTATATTTCTAATATAGACATATTTTTATACAATAGTCATGTTTTTTAAACTAATACCGTACCATTTGATTTGGCGTTATGTTGCTTGGCTCGAGTAGGAATCGAACCCACATTCTGTCAGGTTTACAATCGTATGCTTGTGCTCTTAGGCTACGACTGGCCTCAAAGTCACTAAGTAATGAAACAACTGTATACAACCTATAGATACGTAATTTGTCTGAAGTACTGTGTATTCATATTTCTTTCAATTTTATTTTAAATTAAAATTAAATATTTATCAAAAATACTTTTTATAAACAAGCTTTTATTCAAAAGGTAAAATAATATTTTTGTAAAATGGTTTTCCTCTAAAAAAAATAAAATTCACTGTTTTTATATGCACTAAAAGCGTTTGCAAAACACCATTGGAAATTTAAATTTTAAATTCCTATATTTATTTCTATAATTTTAAAGGAAGTATTATTATTATTTATCACGAAATTCAATTTCGTTATATGTTACAAATAGTAGAGGTATATCGTTTTAACGGGTTACCAAGCTGTCATCGTATAAAAGGATAAAATACAGTTTCATGTCATCTCTTCCGCTTTATATAGAATAGATTAAAAATAAATTTCAATGTAATTTTACTGTTTGGAAAACAATTCTTTTTTTAGCTTCACACTTTATTCTGCACATAGCGGGGTGGGCAGAGGGAACCTAGTGTTAAGACACTCCGTTCTCCATTTTCTGCCGAACTCTAGAGGCATTGTGTGTTGAGTGACAGAACTCAACGCCGCGCTAGAATACTCGATAAGTAGACTATCCAACACCAATATATTGTTTTAATTTAAACCAGCAGTTGCTGAAATTAGAGCATCCCTTTAAATAATAGTATACATGTATGAACATATACATATACAACTATTCTATAAATTTATATTTAAGGTAAATATAAATTAACTTAGTAACAAAATTTCCAAATCCTGTACTTGGACGTAGGAGGATAGTTCCAGACAGAGGGTCGTCGTGACCCAAATGTTATGTTCTTTGATAAATTTATTTAGAACATTTCCCACGAATCGTATAAACTGTCCATTATAGTCAACGTTTATAATTTAGTTTTATTATAAAGATATGAGAATATTTTAAAAGTATAATTATATTATAATTAAGTTCGCTTATCGTTTATTTAGCAAGATTTTAGTAATGTAATTTGCCTTAATATACTTAAAAGAACTTAGTTTCTTAGAAAAAATCTAAGAAAGTTATGGACAGTCTACTCTAAAACTGAACTCACAAACACATACAAATAAAATAATTACACGTGGTCACGTAGAGGTCACAACAAAAAATGTAACAAATATTATTAAAATTAATCGTTTCGATCAACGACAAAAAATTGTTATTTATTTATTATTTGTTATATTTATTTCCTGACGCAAATTTTTATTTTTGATCACCTTATTTGTTATGTTTTTGTAAGTTCAGTTTTAGAGTCGATAATCTATATCTCTTCATAAATAGATATAAGATAAGAAAATAGTCAGATACGCCAAGTTTTGGGTCAAAAAAATCTAATACAATATAATAATTTAAATATTTTCATTGGTCTCGAGGACGACACGACAATGGGAAGAAAATCAAATAAAAATCACAGTTCTTACAATATTACAGATATTCTATATTATATAATATTCTTTGTAGTTTTGTAGATTATTCTCGAATTACATATAAATAAATCTTTCAAACTTAATATGTTTAAGGATTTAAATTAAACATACGATAGCTTGTAAGAAACTTTCTTTGATCTATAGACGTAACACGTCCGATAGTAATCAAGATTTAATCTTCTTTCTTAAAGCTAAAAGTTGATAAAGTTTTGAGATCTAGGATAACTTTGCTATTGCAACTTGGTACTGAGTTAAAATTTATTCTGTGAGTGGAATTTCTTCGCTCTTTTAGATATTTTTTTATTTATTATATTTATTTTTACCTGGGCCCTAATTTATTCCCCCTTTGCGAATTAAACTTGCAACCGTCGCGCTTACAAACAGACGGTAGAATGACTGTGTAAATTTAAACGTATACAAATATTTAGATCCTATTGGTATGTTACTATTGAAATAATATTGTACTTCGTTACTCTGATATTGCATTTGGCTAATATTACAGGATAAATTTGGGATTTCATGCATAATTTAGCAGTAACTAACGGCCGTTTAGTTGGAAATCAAAATAATTTTAACCCATTCTGGGACTAATACAATAATGATTGAATTAAATTTCGATATACAAGTTGAGATTACAAATATACATACAAAGAGTAGTATAATTATGCTTTTATTATAGACGAAAATTCGATTTTAATAAGAAACGAAACAGGAGTTGAAAAAATAATCTATATATATAAAAGGACTTGTCCTCACTGACTGAGGTAAGACGCACGCACAGCCTTAACCGCTGTGCATAGAAACGTGAAATTTGGACAGATGTTTACTTTCGTAATCTGGACATCCACTAAGAAGGGATTTTGAAAAATTTTAACCCTAAAGGGGTAAAATAGGAGTTCAAAGTTTGTATGGAAAAATTTAAATCGGCACCGATTTTTATAAAATTTGAAATTTAGAGTTTTAAAAGTATTTAATTGAATACGTGTTTCATCGTTTTTCAGAATTCTCCCCCTAAGGGTGCAAATAAGGGGTTGAAAGTTTGTATTGAAAAATTCTTAAATCGCCACCGATTTTTATAAAATTTAAAAATTAGACTCTTAAAAATATTTCATCGAACACATGTTTCATGGGTTATTAGAATTCACCCCTAAATACGCAAGCGAAGCTGCGCGCGTCCACTAGTAAAATATAAACATGATATGCTTACAATATTATTATGTTTTATTTTCACGTTGTATTCCGCATAAAAAATGACACAGGGAATTTGGTGTCAACGAACTTCTTTTTAGGCTTTTCGACAAATTACAGATACATAGTGTGTTGAGTGAAGGTACTCAAGGCCGAGCTTTATTTTGTTACCAGATCAAGGCAATACGAATATGCCAATTAGAATAAGTTACGATGATACTGGATGAAGGTTACGTAAAAAATGTGAACAGCCCCCGGAAGTATGTATTAAGAGGTTAATGATAGTGGACGATGTAAAAGAGGTAATGCAGAAATATCTTTCGATCCGTTCTCTAGGGATAAAGCGTCAAGCTTAAAAAACATAAGTAACCTACATGGTAATATTAATAAAAAGATACTACAAAATAACAATAGCAGAAAAACAATATATTTGAACCACGTGAACGTTTTGAAAATATTTTTATTCAGTAAGAGCCAACGAAAATCTGTCAACAAGAGATTTATAATCCATCAATCAGTTTCCATGGAGCAAAAAATTGGAGCACTCGTGGACGTGAAATATATGCCATTCACATTTTTCTCATTCGATTCGCATAATATATTAGCTCATTTGTTATGTGTAAGTGATATTTTATATCACACCAAAATATGAGAAAACGAATGGAGGGAAGAGAAAAACTAATGTCAAGACACTCCGTTCTTTCCTTTCCGCGTAGATTCGATACATTGCGTATTGAGTATCGGAAGTTAACACCGCAATTTGTTTTATCAGAGCGGAAAAATGAATATAATAAATACAATCTTTTCCTCGCGTGAGAATCGAACCCATGACGTCACGAAAGATCCAATAGCGTTATACAAATAAGTCATCAATAACCATATTTCAATAAATATTAAATTATTTTATACGGTGGAAAAATAATATCATCTATTTGTCCAAAGGTATAATTGAATGTCATCTTCCGTCATGTTTGTGAAAAATTAATGTGGTCTGGTGTTAGCGTTAGTGACACGTCGTTATTGCTGCTGGGTTGTATGTCATATTCATACATATTGGATGATATTTGTTTGCTTTTTACTTAAGTTTACTATTTCTAAGTGTTTTATTTTTGTATAGCTTCACGCTGTATCCCGCACATAGGAAAGTAGGCAGACTGAGTCTAGGAACCTAGTGTTAAAACTCTCTGCTCCCATGAGGACATTTCAGTTTCAGTTTCTGACGAATTGTCGAGGCACTGCGTGTTGAGTGGTGGATTCAACGTCTCGTTTTGCCTCCTTCTAGCAACAAGTACATAAAGTATTTAATATTTTATTCTCCCGAGTGGGAATCGAACCCCCAATCGTCGCACAGTTTAAAGTCGGACGCTTGTGCGCCACTACGGATTTAGTGTGTTAGTATTGATTGTGGATTATGTAAACAGATTATACATACATACATAGCTTCACGCTTTATCCCTGCGGGATAGTCAGAGAGAATGGAGCGCCAAATTTTACGAACAGTATAACAATTAATTAATACAGTTTTTTTGTTACCAGTAAAAAAAAAATACTTAAAATTGCATTATAAGTACTACTACTATTATACTTATTTATTTATTTGAGTTCCCTAAAGTTATTCCAAGATCGAGCTTTCACACAATATATTTGGGGAACACAATGTGAATTTTTATTTTTCTCGTGTTTGCTTTTGAAAAGTTGGCTGTTTGGTACGTGACTCTAGATCAGTGTTTCTTATATCTATTTCTATATAATATTTCTACAACTTAAACATTAATAATACTGTTAATACCTAGTTAGGTAAAAACAATATTATTAGTTAAATTGTATATTTTGTAATAATAGTATATCATTCAAATCCCTACAAAAATATACTCGTATGTTGGTTTTTATACTGACGTAATCGTAACGAAATTTTCAAATGAAAAACACAAAATTTCCCTTGTTATTTTATATGGGAATCGAAAATCGTGATAAGATACCTCTTAATATAAGAGTTAAGAGCTTCTCTTATAGCATACGTATTTTTTAGTGTCCAGAATAATATTTTCACTATAATTCATAAAAAAGAAGAAAAAAGACTACATATGCATAGCTAAGCACATAATAAAAATATATCGAATTCAATATTATTTCCTTTAGAAACCGAATTCACAACCACTGCCATTTATTACACTATTCTCAGCTATAAATGATGATTTCAATCGATATTTTCCATTAATATATAGACCTTATTACACCCTTAAGATTTAAAAGCGCTATAAACGGTTTTCCCCAGTATTGTTGTCATTTAACCAAAGTGACTATAAAATGGGAATGCATAAACCTTAACCTCGACCTTGCTTTAAATTATTTCGTTTTCTCATTCAACTGAGTAACTTAAACTGTTTTGTCAACTTGTATTGCCAAAGCAGATATTCAGTGAGGTTTCTTTTATTGTTAGGTTAAATAATATAAAATACTGCTTGTGATCAAATTTCCATACATTATACGGCAGTCGGGGGGAAAGTTCCCTAAAGGTGCTCTATTAAAAGACTTCCATTGTACACTCCGCCAAATTTACCGAGTTACGCGGCGGAACCCAACGCCGCACTTTTCATCGTTACGAAGAGCATGGCACTCAAACGCGCTTCTGCAAAACAAAGATTTAGTACTGTTACGCCAAATTAAAATGCCATAGAGCAAAATAATATGAAAGTAGCTAAAGTAAACAAGGAGTTTTTTAACAGTGCAAGCTGCTGGGCTACAGCAGAGTACAGCCAGGTATTCATTAAGTGCTTCACGAAGGATACTCGAAATAATCAATAGTGGTCATGGCCATGTCCATAGTTTTACATAATTTTCGTTTATTCCATTAAACAAGCGAGGTCCTCGCTTGAAAAGAATGGAGGAAAGAATTAAAGGCCGAAAAGTGGGTAGGTACGGAGTGTCTTAACACTAGGTTCTCGGGTTCCCTTTGCCTACCTTACGTGCGCGGTAGGTACAGCATAAAATAAAAAAAATATTTATTACTGAAATATAGCTTAAATGTAACCATAACAAGTGTTTATGCTAAACTAAATAACTAACTTAATTTACTTGCTTTCATTATAGTTCTAGACTTTGTTCAGTTAAGTGGATTCTGGATAACCGAAAGCAATCAACAATTTAGTTATTAGCGAACTAAGCGATAATTACAATATAAATTACAGCTATCTTATCAATATTGTAAATGTTAATATTATGTTTACTTTGATATTTGTTTTTTTTCTTATTTTAGGTTCCGTACCTCAAAAGGAGAAACAGAACCTTTATAGTCATTTTATTTAGTGTCTGCCTGTACGTTTGTCTCAAGATTATTTATATTCATATAAATATTCAGATCTACAGTTCCTTGAAGTATAGAAACAATCGTGAAATTCCTATAAAAACTCAAAATAATTTGCTTGTAACTTTAATATCGTGTAAATTTGACCACTTGAAAAAAAATATTTATTTTGAAATCACAGACAGATAATCCAATTTTATTTATTTGTATTAATATAAATATAATCCAATGTAAAGAATAAAAGAAATAAAATACGTCAATATAACGTTAATTCGGCGAAATTTTGTATCTGAAAAACCTTGAACGTTTGAAGACGAAATTTCAATATAAACAAGGCCAATTTATTTCGTCGTAACTACAATTTACATAAAATATTTAACGAGTAAAATTATACAGATATAAATATATTTCTGTTTGTTGTGTATTTTTTTTAAATATTTTTCATATATCTCTAGGTTTAAATCAAAATGGCATAGTGGGCACTGGTGTTACACGGGGTGTTGGGCGACGGCTTTGTTTTTTTCCATAAAAAAAGTGGAATAATTTTCGTATATTAACAAAATAATTTTCAAATTCTGTTAGTAATCGAGGAATAAATCTTATTTATTGACTAGAAAGCTAACATTGATGCTATAACTTTACATATTTTTGTTCAAATTCTTAACTTTTCTAAGAACATTTACATAAGAATTCAAGATAAAATATCACCCAGTATTTACTTGGCATGACAATTGTATACGTATAATTTTACGTGCCCGTCTGAACTTTGCTTTTGCTCAGCGAATGCTCTATTCACTTTGATAGCGAGCTTTTCACGTTTCCTTCAGAACGAGCGCCTTAATTTCACACCCGCCGAGTTGTTTTAAATCCTATCCTCGAGTATTTACATTTTACCGTATGGTTTATTTTATTTACATACATTTTCATATAATTAATTACATGTTTTATTAGTTTAAGTTTGTATAGAAAATGGTTTTTGCAACTTGTGAGAAATTTTGTGAGATATCTATCACTAAATTCTACTATAACATCGTCTAAAGTGAATTTTATTTTAAAATCATTCGTAAATTATCACTATTATAGAACTGTTATATACTAGATAGTACACACAGACAATTTGTTATCAAAGCTTTTCCTTTCACTCCGTTCCGCTCTAACTCAATGCATGCTATTTTAATTTTCACGCCCTGACGATTCAGGGCGTGAAAATTAAAAAAAATGTTTTCGTTATTTGCATAATAAGTTCTTACTACGAAGTAGTGCACGATGGGACCATCCGGCTCATATTTGCTATTAATTTCAGCTTAAAATCTCTATAGATAGTCGTCAAGATAGTTAGTCAAGTAAAGGACAACAAAGTAACCCTCAAAGAGTTCCGTTTTTTTCTTTTGGAGTACCCTAAAAATAATAATTATAAGTAACCACCATATCATCACAGTAAAGGAACATAGACTCGTATAATACCGGACTATTATACACTGTTGTTAGAACACTAATTAAGTTGGAAACAAAAGGTGCATGAGAATGCATGTCTAAATGCATGAATTGGCAAAGGAAGTATAAATAAGTTCACAAGAGAATATAATACGTATGACTGTAAACTTAAAGATTATGGGTTCAGATATTTCCATTCCATTCCATTCCTTTAGAATTTGGCAGAAATTTGGTAACGGAGTGTTTTAACACTAGGTTCCTAGGTTCTCTCTGCCTGACTTGCCATGTGCGGAGTACAGCGTGAAGCTATTCGTACCGTTGAACTAAGACTTTTCAACTACCTGTATATAAACAAAGGCAACACATAGTATATTTCTATAAAGGGGAATAATTAAAACAACGTTTCTGCTCGCTATTGTTGTAGAAGTATAGTAGTTACGTTTACTTAACAATAAACTTTATGCACATTCACTTACGCTAAGGTAATGTTATGTTCTAACTTCTAATTTCATACCGTGATGGCTTTGTGATGTTTTTTTTTTAATAATTTGCATCGAAAAAGTATAATGTTTTGTAGATTTTGTATGCATGTGTATATGCGTGCCAATTTCTTACCCACTTCATTTCAGTAAATCCCTATAATCCAAATGTATAGACGGTTTTTGACATGTGTGGTTTGACATAGTAAGTCGTTACTTAACTCTAGATTCCCAGGTTCCCACTGCCTACCCTATGTGCATAATACAACCACAACAGAAATAAACAATGTGAAAAACAGAATGTTTTAACATTAAGTGCACTGCCTACCTTCCTATTTGTGGGAAAAAAGAATACGCACTTAAATTTCTCACTAACTTGCTCTATCAACCTAGATTGAATATTACTACTATAGTAGCTCAACTTGTTATCGAATCCACGACCATCGCGTTAAGCCGATAAAGATTTAAAAAACTCTAAAAGCCATACATACATTTCTATATAACATGTACGAGTATATTTGTAATTTTTCACGTTTTCCATCCATTTCATATAAAGTAATTTGGTCGCCGTAATCTAATAAATGTGTTATCGTTAATGCACATTAGCTTGATTAATCTCACCTAATATATTACTTCGGAAACTCTGTATGAGGATAATCAACGTTTCTCCATGTATGTGAATGTATGTATATAAACAGTATGGGAACAGAGTAAAATTACTTTCTCTGATTGATTAATGCAATGATTGTGGGTTCGATTCCTACAAAAGGGGAAAAAAAATAATTTCCCTGCCTCTTGTAACATAAATTTCGACCTTGTAATATGCCTCACATAATTTGGCATCATAAAAAATAATACAATAACGATTTTATCAATTAATAGGTCGTATTGTAACCCCATTGTAACAATATGCACCTTAGATAAGATGCAATTAAAAATAATTATTTAATTAAATATACATGGTAAATACACATAATTAACATGATTAATTATGAGTAATAAAATTTTACAAACTCTTTCGTTTTATTATATTAGTATAGATATAACGATATTTTTTATATTTTATTATATTATAGGATTTTTACTCCAAATTCATACTTTTAGTCATCAAATTCCCATACATAACTTGTTAGCATTTCAAATATGAATATTTGTCTACCAGAAGGAAAAATAAATACATATTTATATGATGAAGGCAGGTGGTTAGACAAATTAAAGAGCACATCGTTTTGATGCTTATAAAATATATTTTTTCTACCACTCTTAATATAAACATTTTCCTAATTATCAAACTCACTTTGTTGAGTCTGTCTTAGTATAGACGGACAAGCGTTAGACTGTAAACCGCGGTGGTCATTAGGTCGATTCCCACACAAGAGAATTAATTATTAATTCCATTTTTTTAATTTATAAGGCAAATCACTGCGTTGAGTTCAACCACTCAACTCGTAAAGTCTCGAAAATTCGTCCTAGAGTGGAGAACGGCGTGTCTTCCCAACACAAGGTTCCCTCTGCCTACCCTACGTGCGAAATCATGAACGTCAAGCCTAAAAGGTCACCTGTACAGTCCTTCCGTTACGGATACCCACTTTGCATCTAAATTAGTTCAACCCTAATATAATATAACCACGTGTACTAATGTACAAATTACTTAGTTAATAAGTGTTATTAAAGAAGTCAGCGAATGTAACTCGAGGGACAGATAACGAATAATGTATTTGGCTTTGGTACAGTCGAAGCTACGCATTGCGGCAGTATGCAGAGACATGAACGTTTTACATGGTTTTGTACGAAATAACGGAAATTCTTATGCGAGACGCATGAGAATTGGCTATGGGGAATATACTCGTATACAAGTTTTTATTTTTAACTTCACACTGCATTTCGTATATAGCAGGGTAGGCAGAGGGAACCTGGGAACTTGCTGTTGTGACACTTTCGGTCCCCACTTTCTGCCGAATTCTGGAGGCATTATGTGTTGAGTGGCGGTACTCAACGCCACGCTTTGCCTCGACAACAGAGCGAGGAAATGAAAATACTATCAAATAAAAATTGTCTGCCATGGCAGGGAACTAAAAATAATTAGAGTATAATAATATTCTAAATAACATTTAAAGTTATCATGATATTGCAGCGAAGTAAAGCTGTGCGTGATAATAAATAAAATCTGAACCCAGAAGGTTTTTCAAGTACAGTTAGTATTTTTTATTTGATAGAATAATTTTTCAATGTCCATTTTTTACAGAGCAGGAAAATAAAAATAATTTAAACATAGTTCTTCCTCCAAGTGGGAATTGAATCCGCAATAATAATATTTATAAGGGTAAAACGGGACATTATTTCTAGTAAGAATCCGTTGTCCGTCCGTCTGTCTGTCACCATGCTCTATCTCGTGAACTGTATAATGGAGTTGAAATTTTTACAGATTAAAAATTTCTGTTGCCGCTATAACAATGTATACTAAAAAACAAAATAAAATTAATATTTAAGAGGATTCCCATACAATAAATATGAGTTTTTCTATATATAATTGTACGGAACGATTCTTTTTCGAGTCCGCTTCGCATTTGGCCAGTTTTTTTATATTATATCACAGCACAATCTATATATTTATTACATTATTATTACATTTACATAATCTGTAGCTAAAATCTTTGTTGCCATAAACTCAAGCTAGCTTTCCGCTATAAATTAAGCTCGCTGCTTTAGCTTAGCGCTTAAGTAGCTTAAGACAGCGTTGCTAAGAAAACATTCTTAATATGCTCCTCATGTGCATAGCATAAAATATATTTGTCACTTATGGAGCAGGTATATGAATTTAAAGCACAGTAATTGTTTTTTTTAATTTCATTGTAATTAATCTATTTTGAATTCATTATTTCTTTCAATTCTATAATGTAATAGAAATGTTCATTGAATTACAAGTACTTCATTGCTTTTAATGTAAGTGCATGATGTTATAATATTAACATTTATACGACGGTACATGAAAAAATCGTCAAAATGATGAAATTCTCTTATGAAACTCTTACTTTATGGATATCGGATACACTTAAAAACCTTCATATTTTTAAATATAGAAGCTTAAATCCAAATTTTCTCAATGTCACGGAGTACATAAGCGAAGATTTTTTACTGCTAGCTGTTGCCCTGTGTTTTTCAACAGAAACTCCTGCACCAGATGTAGTATATTCTTTATTACGTCTGCTATAGTGGGTAGCAATTTGAAATTATATTTTTCAGATGCTCCAAGCATACATATAAGTCCACATCACTTGTTACCTATAAGACATTCTTTCATACTCATTTTATCAACACAAATTAAAATAAAAATATAAGTGGGAATCGAACCCACATTTGGTCGCGCTTGTATCCTTGCGCCACGATTGGCCTTCGTTCGTAACTTATACTACAATATATACATGCATTATAAATATTAAGCTTTAATTTTTAGGTTGAAGCTTAGGCCATAATAACAAAACACCACAAAAAAAGCAATAAAAATAAATTTTAGAACAATAAATCTCAAAGTAAAGTCCGTAATAAATCGGAAACGCCCCAATTCATTGCTGTTGGCGATGGAACCGAAAAAAAATCTTAAATAAACGAACCTCTTATATTGAACTTTGATAATGATAATGAAAAATTGCAAATCGCAATGTCTCGAAAATTAAGCAGAATATGGGGGTTCCTCCCCCTGTGTTTTAATACTAAGATAAAAATAGATATAAGATAAGTGTACCTTAAAATAGAGTTAATAAATTCTTGAACAAATAATTATTTCAATATTTTTACTGCTTCTTGTTATTCAATTTATTGTAAAGCTTCGAGATAATAGAATTTTCTCATATAAAACAGACATCGACTTCGTCTCTGATGAGATAAAAACCATTTATTTCAATTAACAGGCATTAAGTTAATGAAAATAATTTACAATGGTTAAAAAGTGATTTAACTTCATTATAAAAATATTAAGACCAGTCGTGGTCGTGTCACTGTACACGTGACTGGTTGTGGGTTCGAACCCTACTTTAGAAAATGAAATATTTATTTAAATTTATGTTTCTATTAGTGAGGAACAGAGTGTCTTACCACTAGGTTCCCTCTGCCAACTCTGCTGTGTGCGGGATACAGCGTGAAGCGAACTTTTTTCATCGATCTGGTGTCGAGACAAAGCGTAGCGTTGAGTTCGGGCACTCAACAAGCAATGTCTGAAAGTACCAAAAATCCTACCTATAACTTAACACTAAGTTTGTTTTAGTAACCTTGTTAGTGAACTATTAATAAAACAAAAAAGTCGACTGCACATATTAATATATCCAGTAACACTCGCACCATTTATCTAAATCCAACGACGTATCATTTATAAAAATCGGTTCACTGTTTTAACTATTACAGGGAACAAAGGAACGGACAAACATACACACACATCAAAAACATAACCCTCCTTTAGGGCCTCGCCGGAGTCGAGTAAAACTATGATAACTATTTCTTGTTGACTTTATGGCACACTTAAGCACAGTGTAATACTGAAAAGATTAAAGCTGCTGAGTCCAGACACTGCCATGTAACTATAGTTCATTTTGTTAGTTAAAATTAAATAACTTTACACTCTATAATATGTACATTATCCTCCTATCTCGGTTCCTTCGTTGTGCAGTTAACACGAATATGATTAGAAACACCTTGAGTTAAATTTTATATTTAATATATTTTCATAATGCTTTTACTTATTGATACTTTAGATGCATTTTTAAGCATCTCGCGCTTAACAGGGTAGGTAAAGGGAACCTGGGAACCTAATGCTAAAACACTTTCGTTCTCCAATATCCGCCAGATTCTGAAGGCTTTGCTTGTTGAGTGGCGGGACTCAACGCCGCGCTTTGCCTAGTAGAGCGAAGGAAATGAAAATATTTAATATTGCATTTCCTCGACTGGGAATCGAACCCATAATTAGTCGTGTTTAGAGTCGCATGTTTATGCCCCTCCGCTACGACCGGCTTCGAACTGGCCTATGGATTATAGACATAATATCAATTAAAAAAAAATTCAATTCGAACCATTAGTTCTTGAGATTGTTGCGTTCAAGCAAATAAAACTCATCAGTGGACAATATAGATATGTTATAATTTCTACTTTAATAAAGAAAATAAGGAAAGAAAAGAATAGAATTCAAGTTCAATTAAAACAATGGTTGCACTTTAAAACCTCTAAACACAACTTCAATTCGATACGGTTATTAGCTTTGGAAGATTACCAAAAGCTCCGGCCATTATTCTCTTATTACATTGGGGTATATCGTTATCGTTTTTCATTATGGCTCGTTTGCTATTTGGGAACCCAGGTGAATGATAAAATTATATTTTGTATTTTTTTTAAAGTATTTATTTATTCTTAACACTGAGAGATTAACAAGAGGCGTGGGTTGAAATCCCATCCCATGTTAATTTTTTTATACGTTTTCTGAAAAAATATTCTAAGTATTAAATTACTTTTTGAAATTAAAATTATTACTCACTACGTATATAGATATTTTATAATAGATTTTAGACATCAACAAAGATAGTGTCTTTAATCAGTTATTAGTTAGGCAGTGCCGAATTCAAGACATTACGTTTTTCATTGTCTAATGATGCTACAGCTTTTTATCTTTACTTCAAGATAGGTTATTGACGTTTAAACATATTTTTTATCATTTTAAACGTATAGAATGGTGAAACTTTACACCATATATATATTTTAAATAATAAAACTTCTTACCAGTGAAAATCAATGAAATTATTGAAATATAATGAACTTATCTAAAGCCATAGGGTTACTAGTTAAACTAAGCCCCTTTGGGCCACCATGAGCTCTGTGAATATCCTCCAATATTACCATTAACGTCAATAATACGCAATCATCAGTATATAAGCCTATAACATGGAAACCAGATTTGCAACTAATTTGATATTAATAATAATAATTTGTCAATAATTATTTATTATGTCTATACAATATAATTACATACTATTCTAGTAAAGAATCTAAACACTATGTTCTCTTTACTTGCTAATTTAGAGATTTTATATGCTAAGATAGGAAATTAAGGCCAATAGTCACGTAAGGGCACAAACGTGCCATTGTAAATAAATATTAAATATTTTAATTTACTTGTTGTGGAAACGAGGCAAAGCGCGGCGTTGAGTTCCGCTACTCAACACGTAATGCTTCTAGAATAAGAGATAGAGTAGATAACAGAAATGTCTTAATGAGAACGGAGTGTCTTAACACTAGGTTCAAAGGTTAAATAGTTAAATGTTAAGAGAAATTTATCAAAATATAATAGTGAAACATATAATTTTTATTATATATGTAGATATAGAAATGACCTTGACTTAGATTTGAACTCAAAGTCGTCCTTACACGTTATAGCGTCTAAGAATATTACAGACCAAATATTAAAAAGAAGGGTCAAAGTAATATTCTGTTAGAAGCAAACCGTTTGTACCAGTGGCAATACAAGGCAATACAATTAACTATATAACCGGCTCATTAGCTTCCAAGATGTTTGGGAGGCGTCCAAGAAGGACACTTTTTGTAGGGAAAATATTATTTTATTACGTAGTTGTGTGGGTTGGGTCGGGTGCGTTTCCATTGTTTGTTTAAGTTGCTTGAGATCGCCGTGGCGCCGTGGTGTGGTGTGAGTTCGATTCCCACTCAGGGGTAAAATATTTAATATTTTCATTTCTTCGCTCTAGTAACGAGGTTGAGTACGGCGTTGAGTTTCGCCATCCAACAAGCAATGCCTCAAGAATTCAGTGGAAAGTGGGAAAGGGAAGTGTCTTAATTAGGAATGGAATGTCTTACCACTGGGTTCCAAGATTTCCTCCACTTACCTTGCTATGTATAGGATACAGCGTGAAGCGTGAAAGTAAAAATGTATAGGATACAGCGTGAAGCGTGAAAGTTGTTGTTTTTTTTTCGCCGCTTTCCGCCCAAATTTAGAAACACTAAACTAAATATAAATATTACACTAAAGACCATTTAGAATCAAGCACCATTAGAAAAAATCGTGTTATAATGCGAACATACGCCTAACTGAAAACGTTAGGGCGGCCATACGTTAGATTTTTTGCGGCCAATTTGCAACGTCCCTTTTGTACGCCATGCGCCATGTCACATTTTTTGTACTTAATTTAAGAAGGCGTCGTAAAAAATAAAAAAGGTTTAACAGTTTTGTATATTTTCCCCGAAGTCTCGACAGTTTGGGAGGCGATATTGCAGGAAGTAGCTCATAAAACATATTAAACGTGCCATAATATTAATAAATTTTATATTTATATTTATGTTTTATAGGGTGTTAAGTTACTGCCTTTACTAGCCCTTGCTCGAGAGACGAGCTGCGAGCTCAAGGGTTCAATATGTAAAATGTGTGAGTATAATATATTAGTAGTAGGTTTTCACGCTGTTGTCGAGTAGGCAGAAGGAAACGCTCCACGTTGTAATTTTAGTACAAAAAAAGAAGAAAACGATACTCTTCTTTTTTTATTCTTTACTAAAACAGGCGAAGTCAGATCATACACTCAATCTCATACTCAATCATATAAAACGACGAAACATAAAACGTGTCGATAGCCGGTGCATTTTTAGAGTTTATATTATAAACTAGCGGACGCGCGCAGCTTCGCTTACTTATTTAGGGGTGAATTCTAATAAACCACGAAACATGTGTTCAATGAAATATTTTTAAGAGTCTAAAAGAGTCGGTGGTTTAAGAGTCGGTGGCGATTTAAAGATTTTTCCATACAAACTTTCAACCCCTTATTTGCACCCTTAGGGG
>JAKRZM010000999.1:4338211-4436239 GCA_036379175.1 Heliconius cydno galanthus | reverse complement strand
TGGCTGGTACTTTTATGGGCTGTCAACGGCGACCGAAAGAAAAGGATCGCTAACGTCACTCTGCCCGATGAATTCTTTACAACGAGATATTGTTATTAGACTGCTAGATAATTCCCTTTGGTTGTTTAATAATTATTTGAAGCCTTGTTTTAATTCATTACCTTTCCCACTTTATTTAATATTTCCAATAGTTTCTTACAATATATAGATTATGATAGTAAACACATCTTGGTATTTCTTCGGATTTTCCTCAGCGCATACAAAACATAAATGCATTTTTTTTCTTTTCTGTCAAAATTAAATTGGTTTTCGATACATTCTAAACTAAATAATATAAAATGAGGAAAGAAGTAACCTAACCCAACCAGTTATTAAAAATAATAGTTACCTACAAATTTACTACAAAAAAATGAAACAATGTGTGCAGACTAGAACTAATAGAACTAAAATAACATACTAGACTTTACAATTCAATTTAAATGGAACTTGTCATAGGGTTTGCATAACAACTTTGCGGCGGTCGCGTAAACCGTGAAACTTCGTAATTAAATGAACAAAAGACGAAACAAATGAAAGTTGCACTTTTACTTATTGTAAGCTTAAAGTTTTATATGCACTGGGAGTGTTCTCTGTTTTTTTATTGCTTTACTGTGAGCTCTTGGAATATTTATTTGTTTTTTGTTCATGTTATTTCTATAATAAAGAATAGATTTTTTAGCTTCACGCTGTATCCCGCAGCTTCACGCTCTACGCAGAAGGAACCCAGTGTTAAAATGTTTCATTCTCTATTTTCTGCCTTATTTTTAAGACGCATCTCTTACTTTACACCTACACCTTTTGTACTATTAGCAACGTCACGTGTTAAAATGTTAATATATATTTTTTTCGACTTAATAAAAGCGAAAGAAAAAGATGGCACTATTATTGTACAAGAATGTAAAAATGTACGAGACCAAGAAGAGAAAAAAAGAAAAGATAAATGTAGTTACAACGCTGTTCTTGATGGTATAACCGAACAATTTTTTATTAACACTACCAACACAACAGAGAGTGAAAATTATGATATTGATGGTGTAGAAGAATTGATCTATTTATTTAGTTTTTTTTTTAAAATGATAAATAATTATTTTTATGTTTAAAATATTTTTTTCTGGCTCTACTTTTGGTGATAACTCACACAAATGAAAAGCTCGCAAATTATAATAGCATTGATTTTTTTTTATGTTAATTACATCAACATCTTTGAAAAATCTATTTACACCAAAAGAGAATAAAAAAAAATCGAATACATTTCATCATATTCTATGTAAAAATGTATAAATATAAATGGACGTCTGTTTTGCCCTATCCTCCCCATAACCCTACAAATAGTTAGCTTTCATGCACAATGTACGAGGCGATCAACCGAAGTATGTATGCGTTAGGGTGATGTAATGATGTTTTTTTTTCTCTTTTTATCTATATATAATAAACAGAGATGGAATCGAGTGTCCTTTTTGCTTAGTGGTTAGGAAAATATGATGGCGTTTGTTTTTTTTTTATTGTTGATGTTTCAGTATTTTCGTTTGGTGGGTAAGATTTGAATATGCTTTAGTAAATTTTCTTTCTGTATCCACGAACATATAGTCATTATAATTGAAATTTATATGCAAATATTATTTTCTAAACATACCATTCTATATCTCCACGCCTAAATTAAATCAACCTACATTCGTTTTCGAAATTTATAATACTTCTAGAATACAAATATTCATTCGCTGTTTTAAGTTCTAATTCTCCAATATCTATGACCTAGTTTCAAAAATGATATTGTTAAAAGTGTACTTTAATAACATATATCGAATATGATCGGGTTTCGCTAGAACTTTACCTTAATTATAGATGAATATACCTTTTTTCGGTTGATGTTAGAATATCGATGTTATAATATAATTATATTGAATATCATGAATAAAGTATAAAAAGGCGGTTAATTGCGAATCGCACTCGTTCACCGAGGGTTCCGTAGTAATTTCAGGTTCATAGATCAGGATTTCAGAATTGTAGATTTTAATATACATTGATTTTGTATGAAGTGAACTACAAATAAAAGTTCGCAATGATTTTTTTAAAGTAAATCATCTAATTTTTTTCCCTTCCTTTTCTTCCCTTTACATATCTTGCTATACGGAATACATCGTGATATAAAAAAAATATTAAAAGTAAAAAGCAATCCAAGTATATAAACTTATTCCATTTTGTTTGACATACGAGTACCTTCACAACTGCATAAGGAAATCGACGAATCCATAAATCTGTAAGAATCCAATAACTGAAGTTCAGACCAGTTGGATTTATTTTTGATAAATGATGTCCAATTATGAAAGAACACTGTTAGTTTATTTGGAACATAAAATTCTCTTATTCGATTAATATTTTGGTTGTAGACCAATGTGGAGGAGAATAGCCTTAGCGATCCTTGTAGTGTTGAATGACAAAATCAAGATTTAAGCTACCGCGGATGTAACAAGTATCAATAAATTGAAAATATATACATATTTTTTTGTGTATTCTAAAATATATATTTTATATATACTAAATATTTACTTATACAAACATATTTTTACAGGATAGAAAATTAGCCAGATGAAATCTATGGCGGCGACTTACGATTGACAAAATGACGCCGGCTGGCCTGCTGGTCTTCAGCGCGTTGCTCACTAGAACACTATGTGTCATAGCTCCTCAGATACCAGGTACCTTATTGTTATATAGAAATGAAATAATCGATAGTGAAACAGTCGTATAAACATTATATTTGTGGGTTCGATCCCCATCAACCCCTTGTTCCCCGCTCGTGTATCAAATATTAGGCGGAAAGATTCCCTCTGTTATTCCTGCAAACGGGAAAAAGCTTGAAGCCGCTGCATAATAAATTGATTATTTTTTTATACTTTATATAATAATATCAAAAAAATATTAAACATCAAGAAAAATAAATTAATCTCAAGGAAACATAGAAGAAAAATGAAGCATATAAACTTCCGCTAAAGATATAGAAAAGCCAACATCGCTAGAAAACAAACGGCTAATTTATCTTACGTATCTAATGAAACTTACAATATTTACAAGGAACGTAGAATGGAAGTTTTATTTCTGTAAACTGATACAAAGGCGAGCATTGCTGCGTTCTACACAAGGCATCCACTTCACTTTAACTGGGTTGCTTTAAATTTTCTTTCCTCAGTTACTTTAACAAATTTTAAAACGTTCTCTTTATTTCTGTTTAATATTCGTTTGTCTCACAGCTCGCCATATTGCACGAGTGTTTCCACTTATTCCTCCTTTCAGCGCTGTACACTTCAAATGGCAAAGTTGAAAAATAATGCGATGCTCAGAAATGTTTAATCTTAGTTACTTTTATGTTTGCGTTATGTTAAAATACTATTTGTATTGTTTTTTAATTTCTGCCTTAGATTATTTTATAATTACTTAAGATAATAGGGGTCGTTGTGGCGCAACGATACTACGTTTGACCGTAATTATGATGGTTATGGGTTCGATTCCCATTCGAAGGCGCGGGAAAACAAAATCAAAATATGGCTTTGAATTTCAATTGAACCAGAACTTGAAAATAGGCGGTGCAAAGGATTTTCTTAACACTAGGTTCCCCCAGCTCTCCTAACTAGATACGAGATACAGCGTAAAAATTTATGTCTATATAAAAAGTAAAAGAAATATACATGAAATATTTTCTACTTAGATTTCAAAACCGGTGACAAGAAAGTTATAAACGGACCATTCTGGCACGAAGTGTTCACGGAAGTATACGAAGACACGGAAGAAGTCATATCCACTACCACATCGGAACCTTTGCCGTTCTTCGAAGATGATGCTTCCACAAATAATGTGACGGCGCAGCTGGGAAGTCGCGTATACTTGCATTGTCGAGTGCATGATTTAGGTGAAAAAACTGTAAGTAACATTTGTCTTTCTTTTTTTTTCACGTGTCTTGAATACGTACAAAGAACTAGTAACAAGACCAGATTTGAGATTTGATATTTCTTTAAAAAAAATGAAAATTTTTTATAACTGCAGAAAATAGATATTAGTATAATTGATGAAGTTGTTTCTTTGTCCGTCTCATGCATAATATTACCTAAAGAGAGAGAGAGAGAGATCCCAAAAGATAAAAAAGAAATCCATTTTACTACATTTGATAACAATTTATCCCATAAAATTGTCAATCAGGCCAGTTGTGGCACAGGGGCACAAGTATGTAATTGTAAGCGCGAGTTGTGGGTTCGATTCTCACTCGAGGATATGAATTATTTAATATTTCTCACTCTGATACCATAACAAAAAGCTCGGCGTAGAGTTCTACCGCTCAATACGCAATATCTCCAGAATTTGGCGGAAAATCGGATTATAGATTATTAATATTAAATTCCCTCTGCCTATCCTGTTGCGTGCGGGTTACAGCGTAAATTTAAAAAAAGAAAATAAATTTAATAACTAAAATAAACTAAATGTCCAGCATTCTCCCATTTTCTTTACAGATATCATGGGTACGACGCCGTGGCGAGGACCTCCACCTACTTTCTTTTGGACGTCACACCTATTCCGCAGACTCAAGATACTCCTTAGCGTTTGAGCATCCTAATGACTGGAGATTGCTCATACAGTACGTGAGTGAACGGGACGAGGGCTTCTATGAGTGTCAGATATCCACGCATCCACCACTTGTGAGGAGAGTGCATTTGACTGTTGTTGGTAAGTGGTAGCATTGCTTCTCATGTTCATATGCATAATTTGGACGATAAGTAGTTGTCAATGTGATGATATTGAATGAATCGACTAAGTCGGATCCAAGGATGGGGAGAAGATCTATATGATGAGCAGGTATGATCTGCGCGTTAATATGCACCAAGAAAAGATAGAAAGATAGAATATATAAAAGCATTCGACAGTTTGTTTTTCAGTGCCTGAAATAGACGAGTATGAACAGGAACAAAAAATCATCATCAATATTCATTTTATGTTTTAAATATGAAATCTATGTTTTGTTATGAATTAAATATGAAATTTATATTTTGAATAGAATTAAAATTCTTCTGGCTTACAGCTATGGTTCATATATATATAATATATATAAATATTTCTAGAATGATACGTTCCTTTTACGTCATCGGGTTATTAAAACGAAGTTGCTGCCCTCATATTATTAGGTTTACTCATTTTAAGCCACGCTTAATTGAAGGGTATCAAAGTTCCAGTTTGTTAGAGTTAAAATAGTTTGTGGGATTTTCGTAGAAAATTTATGTAAATTGGTGTTAATACGTCTAGCACGTAGTAACGGCGCTGGTTGAAATTTTAATACTCTAGAACGTAAGGAACGAGTAACGAAAGCTGCTTCTTGTTTAGAAAATAATTAACGGAGCTCCCGTCGTTGTGAACGTGATGTTATGATGCTATATCATAAAAGACAATATGTATAAAGATTTAGAATATAGCATGTATCCTGCATATAACTTAACAAGTGAGGCAGCGGGAACTTAGTGTTTAAACACTCCGTTACCCACTTTCCGCGTAATTTACGAGCAATTGCGCAATTTCCTTTGTACAATTTCACAGTAATATAAAAAAAATTAACATATATTATTTTAAATCGATACGAAATTATTAAATTCTAGTTTGGAAAGCTTTTGACAGCGCCGTACGTAATTGGTCAAATAGAATATAAGCTAAATACTATGTGATTGAAACTAACACACAATTTGACCTTAAGCACTCTCCAAATAAAAATTGAAGCATTTATTTCGTTCTCTGCCATTCATTTTTTATTATTTTTTATGACCTAATATTTTTTATCTTCATATATTTATAGATTTTTTTATGTAAGTGTCCACGGGTGGACGGTTTCCAAGATGCATATTTCCTTGTGGTAGGCAAAGGGTGGAAAGATTGGAAAACGGACACGAAACAGAACATTTTGATACTTCTTTCCTTCTGTACATCTTTTTTCAATGAATGGTGTAAAAAGAATAAAATTATAAAGGATTATAAAAAGAATAAAATTATCAAAAGAAAGGTTTGTTATTAAGCAAAGTACTTCACGTAATCTAATCAAGACGTTCTACAAATTCTATTTAAGGCAAACGCTCAAATTTCTAGTTAAAGCAACATGCCAAGGGCTTCTATAGAGGCATTCCTACATTGAAGGTCACTAGATATCAGAGCAATGAGCCAGATAAAATTCCAAGCACAATCTCCGATGGATAGCTGAAAGCAAACCTGAGGCGTCAAACGTTAAATAAATAAGAAAAATATCTCGCAGACTGACTTGTGATGAAAATATCAGAATTTTACTTTGTATAAGAAATTTATTGGAATTCAGACGTTTGCAAACAGATAAGGAAAAGTGCTAATTTATTCATAGTTGATAGCCGTTATGGCATAATAAAGAAATCTAGACGATATGATAGTATAAGAACAGTCATTATGTGTTCCAATTTCTTTAGAACCAATCTTAATCGATTTATTAAAAAAAATATCATCTTCATATGTCGTTTATATTTTTCACTGTATTGGGCCTTTACAAACCAAAATCAATTTCCTACCAATAATGTCAAAAGTTACTCAACTAATTTAGATGAAATTATTCCCAAAATTGTCTTACGCCTCATTTACATCAAAAATAAACTAGATACGATATTTAGTTTTCGAGAATTTTTTGGATGGACAAACAAACATACATTTATGAAATTAACATACCTGCTTGGATGCATGACTACTGCACTTTTTTTTCTAATAATTTAAAAAAGAAAATGTAAAACAAGAAAATAAAAATAATACAAAGAATTTTAAATTAAAAACTCATTTTTTACTTTCTTTACATCATATTTATTCGTCTCAGGCAGCCTTCATCATAAATGCATACCATACCGCACATATAAAGTTTTTTCTTATACAAACAAGCAAATGCCAACATTTTTGATAGCATAGCAATGTTTCGCGGCATTATCTCGTGCCAAAATAGCTGTACGGAACACTATAATAATATTTTACAACGTAATTACGGGTATTTGGTGGTAAAGCACGCGTGGAAGCTATCAAAGGTCATTTCAAGTAATATGTATAGCCGTATATAGGCGTTGGTTTTGATAGTTCCTTTATTTAATATTTCGAAAAAAAAACCCGCTTCACGCTGTATCCCGCACACAGCAGGGTAGGCAGAGGGAACCTGTGAACCCAGAGTGTCTTACTCTGTATCCATTAAGACACTGCCCGTACATCGTCCGCTCTCCAATTTCGGACGAATTCTCGAGCCATTGCTTGTTGAGTGGTGGAACTTAACGTCGCGCTTTGCCTCGTTTATAATATAATTTATCGTTGCAAATTAACATTGGAATAAATGTTCCATTAAAATATTTATAAGTGGATTGGTTGCACGTTTGTGGATTGTGGACGTATTGCTTCGAGTACGATAATATTGTTTTTCGTTCACAAAGAGTTTACGGAAAGATAGATTATAAATATTTTCATCAATTTATTTTATTATCTTCATGCTTTAGACCCCAGAGTTGGGGCTTAATAGATAATAATTAAAAATATACCAATCGTGGTGCAAGACGTGCGCGATTGTTTGTGGGTTCGATTCCCACTTGAGAAAATGAATTTTTTATTTCCATTTCTTCGGTCTGGTGTCGAGGATATGCGAACTGAATATATTTTCTTGAATCATCATTAAATTACCTTTCAAACGAATATACTAAATCAAAAGTGATTCATTCATTTGGGAGCTACGATGCAGACAACCAGTCAGCCATACACACAAACACAGACATGTCAACCTCTGTTTTCGTCGTAGGCTAAAATTAAAAAATCCAGTAGGTACCTGCTCACAGTTATTATATTATAAAAGCTCCACAAAGATAAAAATGGCAAAATATAAAAGAATCTGATTATTTTTTTTTCGTAATGATATTATTATATTAGAAAAACGTGAGGGTAATTGAGTGGGTCGTAAAAATTACCCTCCCCAAGATAACCCTTAACTAGTGGGGTAAGTTATGACAGCAATTATTTTCAGATGTTTGACTGCGGTCGTAAAACATATGAAATCACTTCTTTTATTGCTTTTGTTATTATTATTTGAATAATTTTAGCATGACTTTCCCTCATGTGGATTAGGGCCAGTATATTGTTATCTTAAATAAAATGTAGGTTTAGTTAATTCCATGGTCGTGGGTTCGATTCTGATTCAGGGGAGTGATTATATTTAAAATATTTTCAACACTCTACTCTAGCACCGACAGAAAAAGCGCAGTGTGGAATTGTGCCTTTTTAATCATCAATTTTTTTTCTTGTAATGAAATTGTCAGTTGCCAGAACTGAGCTACCATCTGATTCCTAAAAGATAGAGCGGCCACTTTCGACTCCAACTTATATATCTTTTACCAATACTTATATTGTCATTTTCAATATTATTAATTAATAATACATTCTGTTGTATATAATAATTATAATCAGAATAAATAACTTTATAACAAATTTAGATAAATATAAAAAAAAAAGTACTTATTGCAAAATGTACAATTCTATAGTAAAATTTATAACATTGCACAGATAAGCAGATTTAACTTCGCCAGATATCCGGGATTAGTTTTAATTTATGGTCACCCTGCCTCCAAATAATCCGGGCGTCGTCTTCAATTGCACGTTTATGTGGAGATAAGGCTTGAAATTGGGCTTAAATATGTTGCCTATTGCGTATTTTTTTGCCATTGGTCGGATATAAGAAATTATTGATAGTGATTTATCACTCTGTCCTTGTTCTGTCTGTGTTTTTGTAGTACTTGTTAATAAATATAACTAATATTGAAGTCAAATCAGCTTCACGCTGCATTCTGCGTACAGCAGCGTAGGCAGAGGGAACGTAGTGTTAAGGCACTTCGTTTGCCACTTTCTGCCAATTCTTTTATTGAATTTTGCAAATTAGCTTGAATGATACTTGAGTCATGACGTAAGTAAACATTAATTATAGCAGCAGTATGTTATAGCAGCTTTACGCTTCTTTATAGCATAGAAGGGGTCAATTTGCTCTCCACGCATTGCCAAATTTTAATTCAAGGCTAGGTTGTGTGTTGAGTAGCTTAACTCAACGACGCGTGTTGTGTAACTTTTTTCTTAACAATATTTAGACCAATTATTTAAATGATCTAATATCGTTTACTTCTATAGAAGTATCGTAAACAAACAACGCAGACGAGACCACGGCTTAAAACCAGTAATATACTATTGAAGTGTATTGGAACGCGTCTATTGTGCCATTTTCATGAAAGCTTTTGAATGCTTTGTGAGAGCTTGGCTTTAGCTTATTCTCTATATTGCTAGTTACTCGCGTTCACTGAAACTCACATGAAACGATGGTTTTTGTTTGTCATGTTTAATTGTGATATTACTTCAAAAAACCGGCCAAGTGCGAGTCGGATTCAATCTTTAAATTAGTAGGAAACCCTTGGTGGGCACCGAGGGCTAGGTAACGGGAAGTACAACTTATAAAAGTTGATGAAATTATGTTTGCGAACGAATGTACGCGCGATTTACTTGTGTAAATAAACTAGTATCTACTATTTCAATTATGTGAAATCTCCTAAGTTTAAATTTTTAATGATTTAACCTAATTAAATATTGATTAACGCGACAAGCTTTTATGATCATATTAATTGTGTATAATGATGTTTTAAGTTTATAGTTAACATTGAAACGAAAATAAAAAATTTCTTAATTTTAAATGAAAGCTTTTTTAAGTAAAGATTTTTTGCATTTATTTTATTAGTCTATGATGACACTTATTTCAATGACATTACGTGCTGTCGTTGAAAAATATAGATTACATCGAATAGGAATCAAACTCACAACCATCATAATTATTATGTAAATTTTTTTAGTAAAAAGATTAAGAAATATATACTAGGATGTAAGTGTATATAGGATATAGTATCACAACAGCCTGTAATCTCTCCAACACATATATCAATATGGAACTGCTATTAAGTGGACTTAGAGTGCTACTCGCTTCGCCTGTCTAGATTACTAGCACACTGTATATCACTATTGGAGTTGTATTAGAAATTTGTATATGTATTAAAGATTTAAATGTAAACATGACGGACAGGTTCGATTTCCACTTAGAAATATGAATTATTTCCAATTTTTGCCTCTGGCAACCAAAACAAATATCATCACTAAGCACGCAATATCTCAAAACTTGGACAGAATAAACGAATGGTGTGTTTTAACTCTAGGGTCTCTCTACCAATAGTATACGGAATACAGAGCGAAGCTACACTATCGTCTCACTGGTAATAAAAAATTCTATCACTTTTATTTTGTTTTCTAATATTACCAGACTTTATTTTAAATAATAATTACTTTTATTAGACTGTGCTACCAATATTGAATTGAAATATTCTTAAAAGTAATCAAAATAAAATGTTAACAGTACTGTAACACTACAAAGTCTCTTTTATATATATCTGAAAATTTGATATTTGTTCCTAGCAAAATGGTTATGAAAGTGGAAAATCATGTTTCAATGGGAGAATATTTGTACTGCTCTGCGAATGCAGTGTAAAGCAATGCTCATTCTTCTTTATTGTCCTTCTAGCAAAGGAAAATTCACGAAATATTATACGAACTAGTCAACACCCGTAATGTTCTTTGGAATATTCCATTTTCACATAGGAAATCGTTTTATAGTAGAGTTTTAAGAAATTAGGTTTAGTGCCCCCCTAAATTCTCTATCTACTCGTAGATGCCAAATTTAAAATTTTTAAGTCAAAATGGTTAGTTTAATTGTTTTCTTTTCACAAATATCTCCTACATGAACGGAAAAGTGAAATATTTTCATTTCCTCACTCTGGTCACGAGGTAAAGCGCAGAGTTGACCTCTACAATTTGGCGAAAAATGGTAGATGAGGTTAAGGTAGAAATTAGGTGCCTAAATAAAAGATTCTGTCTGGTAAACCTGCTGTAAAAAGAGGCTATCCCATAGCTCCACGTTGGTGTCGTAAATATTCATCAAAAAATCGAAAAAAGTTTAATAATATGACAGAAAAAATCATATTGAAATTTAAAAAGTCACGTGACCTTTAACCAATCCTATATATTTCTGACATTTCAATTAGTGTTATTGAAAATTGAACGATCATTCTGCTATAAGCTTCTGTTGATAGTTTTATTGCTGTTGATCCTCTACCATTCAGTTTTGATGAATAATAAATGTTTTCAATGTTGATATATTTTAATTGATTTAAATTATAAAGTTGTCATCATTTTTTTATACTTTTTTAAACGTTCTAAGTATTGTTTTTTGTTTTTTTTCTCGGTATGTACAAAAACACAGACTATTACATTTTTTTTTTTCGAATTCTTAAAATTGCAGGGGAACCAGGGTATAACTGTAACGTGACGGTTGTGGATTCGATCCCCAGTCGAGGGAATAAATGATTATTTCTTAATATTTTGATTTCTTCGGTTTGGCACCAAGGTAAAAGTTCGGCTTTGAGTTCTCCCACTCAACACGCTATACCTCTAAAATTCGGCGGAAAGTGGGGAACGGAGTGTCTTAACTCTAGGTTCTCTCTAAGTACGATGCTGTGTGCGGAATACAGCGTTAAGCTGAAAAAAGAAAAAAAATGAAATGGTCCTTGGATAAATACAAAAGTCATGTTTTTATATATTTGAATCCGTAAAAACAAACGTTTTAATCCTGTATTATATAAAACATCTATTAATGGATTTTAGACAAAGCCTTTCATTAGAGGCGTACAATGTATCTTGTTTATGAATATAAAAAAAAGTCGCTTTGTAAGTATTATGTTCTTAGATTTCAACGATGTTATATAAAACATTATTTTCACCAAATGAAGGCAAATACGAATGTTTATAAAAATAGACATTTTTTTTCGATCTATATGGGTTCAAAACTCAGTCAAGGAAAATTTGATCAATATAACGTGTTAGGTTCTGCTACTCATTTAATATTTCAAAATATACGAAAAAGAAAGGAAAAAGTTAAATTTTATGTTTTCATATTTTATAATTTTTCGTCATTTCAAAATAATATTATAATTTAAAACACTTGTTCCAGTGCCAAAAGTTGAAATAATAGACGAACGCGGCCGCCCACTCCAAGACAAGTTCTATAAAGAGGGCTCAATTATCGAGTTGCGGTGCGTGGTCAGCGAAGTGCCGCAACCCGCGAGGCAAGTCAGCTGGAAGCATGGCGGGCGATTGTTGAATTACGATACGAAGAGGGGTGGCGTAAGGTATGGTATTAATTATTTTTCAACAATAATATATCTAACCTATTGAACCTAGTGTTAAGACATTCCATCCCCCACTTTCCTCCAGGATTTAAAGTATTATGTGGTAGTTTGTATTGAATTATCAATGATTGCGTTAGAGGCGACCGCGACTCTCGCCAAATGCTCAACAGTAGTATCTCAAGAGGGAATTTAGTGTTTAGACTCTATTCCCCATGCAAAGCCGATCTTTCAAAAGATATCATACTGAGTGGCGGTCCTCAAAGCCTCGCTTTGTTTTATTATTACAGATATACTATAGAATAGATTTCGCCAATTGGGAATCGAACCCACCCCCTATACAGACGAGATGAGGACCTCAAATTTAAAATGAAAGTCCATATAATATAATTCAATATAAGTCCTTTCTTATTATTCTTTACAAATATCAGCACGAAATAGACGGGCATCACGTAATAAGATTTGTACGTGTCTGACAAACGTAAGTAACAAAAATCGAATTTGTGACCCTCCTCGTTTCAAAATGAACATACATTAAGGCAGCTTAAAAATAATTATTTTTATAATTTACCGAAGTTCAGCGATCGTCTTGTCCTTTCAATTCGTTTTTTTCTTTATATGGCATCGCGTTTTTTAAGGTTCCTTATCTCAAAAGGAAAAACCGTAAACGTTAGGATTGAATCGGATAGGATCATTTTGTTGTCCGTCTGTCAAGACTGTTTATCTCGAAATTGTATCGAGATATTAAGCTAATACAGTTATGAAATTTCGCAAGAAGTTAAAAATTTCAGTACAACTGAAGGAAAAATTCCAAAAAGTAATGTATACTATTTAAACTTATTACAGATAAAAACTATTACAAGTTTATAATTTCAGCTCATTTGATACGCAAACTTAAGTTTGGAAATTTTTATAGGTTGTACTTGTCGTTGATCCACAATCTTGAAATGGATACAGAACCCTTGGTGGTCCAATCAGACTCGCATTTGGCCATTTTTTATTTAGTTATCAATCATTAATAATTCATAATGTAATTAGATTATTCATATTGAATATATTTCAAAGAAAAACGACTGGATAGACATAAATATTGGCTTAGCAAGCACTGTATTTTTTTTAAAGCTCAATTTTATTTGCCTTTTTTTATTTAGTTAAGGCCCTCAGTATGATTATGTTTAAAAATATTTTGTTACGTTTCACCTCTAAAGCAATGGAAAGCATAATATATAGTGTCTTAATGCTGGATTCTCTCTATTTACCCTGCTGTATGAAATAGAACTAATTCTATGATTGTAAATTAATTCTTACGTGAAAAAATGTAAAACTAAAAAAAAAACATTATTAACTTATAATAACAATAGTTTTTCCGATTTTAATTTTTTAATTATTCACAACCTTATTTCATCTATAGTTGCAGATACAAGTGGTTACACTTAAATTAATTATATATTTTATTATTTCAAGATCGCAGTACAGTTTGTAAACGTAAATTATTTATTATTTTCTCGAATGAGCAGCAAAATTTAATTAAACTTATCTAATGAATGATAATTCCCACTTTGTTCCACTGAAACTTAATTAGTACGATCTGCTATGAATCGTAACGGCACTTCAAATAAATGAGGGTTGCTTTTAAATTAGGCTATTTTGTATTAAATAAAGTATAAAATTGAATATAAGGAATAGATGGTCAATGAGTTACTTTCAGTTTTCAAAGAATAAATAGAATATTAAATATTTTATTTCTTTGAGTGGGAATCTAAAACTTGCCAAGGGTCCCGTATGAATTTCAGGATTGTAATTGTACGGGAAGTACGACTTATGGCTAACACACTTAAGTGTAAGTTCATTGAAAGTACTAGAACCCTATAGGTTTTGAGGATTCGGTGAACTTCATATAAACTGCAGAAAAAGGATGCTTAAATGCTCGTATATTTTGATTGTTTTTACTTAGAAGCTTGATTTTTTTTTCTTCTAAGGAACCATATACCTGGGCTTGATAACTTTCCGATTCCTCACGATAAATGGTCATGACAAACGAACAGACGGACAACAAAATGATCCTATAAGGGTTTCGTTTGTTATAAAATAAATATTATTCTATATTTCTACGTCTATATATGTATGGACGTTTCAAATAATAACGTTGATTACCGTGAACACTTTATATAGGACGAGGTCACTGCTCTTTTTTTGGAACAATGGTCTCAGTTGTTATGTTATTTAATAATTCTAAAAGGCGATTCGGTCATGGCCGCCGGTCTTTACAAGGCGTCGCGTCGGAGAATTTTTCTTGTTACAATAAATATTTTGGAAATAGCAACATCTTTATATTTCTAGTTTCGTTGTATCCAGTATACAGCGAGCTAGGCAAAGGTCTAAAACACAATAGTGTTAAGACACTCCGTTTCCGATTTTCTGCTCATTTTTATTACAAAAAACAAATAGGATAAATATAAATATAGAAATGAAGAATATTGTATTTAACAAAAGCTATCGTAATCACGTTTTCTCTTAACACTTAAAATACATTTTTATTGTTTCATTTTTATTATGAATTTACTTTTATTAAATATGTGAATAATATATATTCATAATAAAAATGAATTTATTATTATTATTAATTTTAGCATTACGTTATATTCCGCAAATAGGACTGGATAGGTACAGGGAACCTAGTACTATCAGTTTCCCCCATTCCGTCTAATTTTCGAGATATTTTGTGTTTAATGGTGGAACTCAACACTGCACTCTATGTTATTACAAGAACAATGAAATAAAAATAATTGATTGAATTGTGGAAATCGAACCCATAACTATCTCTATTGTATATCTGATTAAGATTTGAAAGACTTTCTCGTAAATAGACACCGAAAATATAATTCCCAAAGCAATCACGAACTCTTATAGAAACCTCTATAATTTTCGATCAACTTTCCTTTATCCGGCTCGAAGGACCAATAAACGGAAACAATAGTAACTGTAATTTAAAGGATTCCTATCACAAAACTTAACAACATATAATTAAAATGATAACCGCTATACATTAAACTTAGAATTTGAAATTTGTTTAGAGACGAAGAAGTTCTTACACCAACACGTATATGTAAAATTGTACATATGTGTACAGAGGAAAGATTTATTAGAGAGAAAATTGTAACAGTTAATTTGGTTGCCTTTGTTTGATAATGATTATGGCTGAATGAATTTAATTAAAACACTGATTTCATTAAGGGCTTCTTGGACTCGCAATTTCAGAACTGTCATTCCGTGTGACTTGGCAACGTCCCCGAGTTATGACCTTTTCTGTTCCAAACAGGTCCATAAATTATTTAAAATGTTAACTTTTGATAGCGGTTTCTATTTATATAGAACTTAACAAATATTTTCTAAACAGAAACAAAGGATATTATTGTGGCTTTCTTTTACATTTAGTTGAATCATTTTATGTGTTTGTTGAAATATATTTACGTTAATTTATGTTTCATTATTTCGTATCACGAGGTCCTATTTTCATTGAGAGGGATATTTACATTTTCAAATAATATTTTTGTTTATTCGATCTAATTACATATAATATGGCGACATCGTTGCCTCCTTAGAATTGATGACGCGAGAGATGCTGAGTGGTACATAGAATATTTATATTTATGATAAAGACACCTCAAAACGCTGAAAGCAAAGTAAAGTGATTTTTATCAGCTTCACGCTGTATCCTGCAAGCAGCAGGTTAGGCAGAGGGAATCTAGTGTTAAGTCACCCACTTTCCACCAAATTCTGGAGAACTCATCAGAATGAAAAAATTAAAATATAAATAAATATTTCATTTCTTCGAGTGGGAATCAAACTCACAACCAGTTGCGTTTACTGCGTCACAACGGCATCTGAGTAAAGTTACAAATTTTATTTAATTTGTTGATGTTTCTCGATGATAGGATCTTCTCAGACTCAGACTTGTAATGTGCTAGCTTAACTATATTCCAAAAACTTTATATATTTTTCTTTGACAGTGTCAAAACAGAGGCGACGTCGAACGGGGCTCTATCTCGTCTCTACATCGCGAACGCGAATAGAAACGACTCTGGCAATTATACATGCTCTTTGGCAGATGTCGCCGCTTCAGCAGTGTCTGTTCATGTATTAAGAGGTTGGTATGGAATATTTAACACAAAAAAACAAAATATAGGGTTGAAGCTTCGCGCGTCATGTTTTCATGTAATATTTAAAAGATATTTATTGAATATTAAAGATTATGGAAAACTTTATTAAACGAGCTATATATTCTTGATATTTTGTCTTACAAAAAGAGTGCGTTAATGTGAAAAAAATAAATTTGTAAATTAGAAATAAAATAGCTGTTTTGTGTTAAAAAAAATACTACTGACACGAGTTCAACTCTTGTCAGTCTTGTCAGTATACTCTACATTTGCTTGTCCAAATACACTCGTATAATAGCATTCAATCACATTGTTATTCACTTATTAATATTCAATGGTGTGAACACGAAATGGATTTCACATATTATTAATATTCAAATGGTTACAGGCGAAAATCCACTTGCGATGCAACGGGGAGATGCTTCATTATTACATCCATCGCTGTTTTTGTTAACGTGTTACGTCAGCTGACATATGGCCGGCGCGTTGTAATCGCGCTGCAACGTCAAATTGTAAAGTAACGTTTTAGTATTATTATTATAATATATTGTTTTGTATTGTAATATTTTAGTGGAAATTTTGTAGGAAATATGTTGATTTTAATTTATGTTATTAAGAGTATGTAAAAAACTAACTTTTGAGTCAATGGAATCTTTTGAGTTTCGCGTTGCGTGATGAATGTGTTTTACCACTGAAAACTAAGTAGTGCTATCAAAAAAATTGCGTTCTCTCCCGGTCATTTTATTAAATTCATTGCACTTTTGAAGTATTTCTTACCCGGCTTTGCCTGCATTAAATCGAAATAACTAGGAGACACGAGTATATATGTCACATGACAGATTCAGTCGATACAGCGGTTACGTCGAAACAATTAACGTAATGTAACCCAATGGAAATCACAAATAGTACACGACACGCAACAGAAGCTCTCCAACTTTCCCATTCTTGCTGCATTTTTTATTATTTCTCTGCTCATTTTGATCATAGCGTGATGTTATGTTGCCTTTAGTCTTTCTTAATAAATTGACAATCTAATATAAAAGCAGTAGTTTCTGAGATTATCATGTTCAACCGTACAAACTGTTGAGTGAAAAGTACATATAGACTTATCCTTGACTTTATGTACTACCATTACTTTCGCTACTATTTCTAAAATAGTTTCGTCTATATCACTTACAACATAAAAATATGACTAAAGTACTATCAACATAATTTTGAGGCTTTTAGCGTCTATAGTACTTTAGAGCTTCACCTATTTACCTAAAGCTATTATTATTTCATACAATTTTTATCCCGCACATAACAGAGTAGGTAGCGGGAACCTGGGAACCTACACTCACAACCTGTTGCTTTTACAATCGCCCCTGCGACACGAAGGCCTGAACTATCTTAAGAACAATGTACATAGCTATCCAGTCAAATGTGCGCGAGTAAACTATTCATCCCAGATTATTTTGGAATACCGAGACTATCAACCGATTCAACTTTACTCTGAACTAAGTAGGAAGTTTTAGATATTTAGAAGAAGGTACCATATATATACATATTATATTACTTGATGCTATCCGTGATGACCCTACGGAATTTGATTACAATTCTAACTTAATTTCATAGTAATGTACTTGTAAAGAGAGGACAATCGTGACTCCCGGACACAAGCGTGCGAATGTAAAACGCAACGGTTGTGAGTTCAATCTCCACCTGGGAGATTTCCTCACTCTGGTAACAAGGCGAAGCGCGGCGTTCAGTTACGCTACTGAACATTTAATGCTTCGAGAATTCAGCGGAAAGTGGAGAACGAAAATGTCTCAATGGAGTGTCTTTACTCTAGTTTACCAGGTTTTCTCTTTCTCTCCTGTACGGTATACAACATGAGACTAAAAAAATATAATCATTCCTCCGGGTGGGAACTACTATTTTGCTGCGCCACGTTGGCTCCATTAAGAAAAGACTGAAAAAGTTTTAAAAAGCTCCTTCGTAAAGCTTTAACAGAACTATGATCTCGTTGAGCATTTGTTTTACTTCTTCATTAACTTAAATGAAACAAAGTGTATGAACTCTGCTCGGTAGCAACTAAGACTATTAAAGGCAAACTTACTCAACTTTATATTGACTTAATTTAGTTCTTTATTTTGGTTGAAACGAAATGGTTAGTTGATGTAGTTTATATACATTGCTATATGAAAATCCTGAGATAAATGATATGTTGGAAATTAATAATTGTATTTTTTTAAATAACTCAAATATGTTGATGTAAGCGGAAAGATTTCAAAAATACGTCATTATTGCTCTAAATGATTGATATGATAAATAAAATACAAGAATACACTACTTTAATGAAAATAATGCAAATGAATTTGCTTTTAAAAAATGAAATTTATTGTGAACACCTGAAAAATACCTTTAGTTTGTTCTCTTATATTCTTTTTTATGTGTGAAATGGACTATATGAGTAACACTCAAAGGAACATCTTTGAAGTTGAGTAGAATAGAGAATAGTCCTTTTGTGTACGAGTATGTTTAAGTTTAAATAACTGTATACGAAGATAAAATAGATAATCTTGCTTGAAAATACATAAGAATTTCAAATAAGTTTTGTACGTGATAGATAAAAAGAATGTATATATGTATTGTAAATAAGCAACGATTGTATTTTATTCTTATTATCAGAATTACAATTTAATGAGGCAAATGAAATAATTAAAAAAAAACCTTAATTATCAAAGGAATCGAACTTGTAGCAACCTCTTATAGAAAAGACAATTTCTAACTGTTACGGTGTTAATTCATATTAACACCGCAACCGTCAAACGCATTTATCTCAGGCACAGCTGTTTTGAATTTAAAAAGTCCTTTTATGATAGACTAACCCACCGACCCAAACATGGCTTCGCCAGCTTAAACTTCTTGCTACATTATATTTAAATTATTAAAAAAAAAAAAATTGTAGCCTATGTGTTATTCTAATTTATAAGCTATATAACCGTAAAGTTCCATCTCGATCTGTTCAGTTGTTTTTGCATGAAAGTGGAACAAACATCTATACTACAAGCTTTCACATTTGTTATATTCGTAGGAGAGTCCATTTGTCGAGGAAGGTTGGGTAACATCTAAACCGATTGGATGTAACCAAGTTAACCTGTGTCATGCTGATGCATCACACTCAACTATTACTTATTTCCATTTGACTATGTTAGCGACACCGTAGGTGAGAGAAGAGAACGGAGAGAAAGGAGAAGAAGTAGAATGGCAGTAGATCTACTGCTATGCATAAAATGTGAATAATTTTGAACCTGCACCTGACCACGCGGGCGAAGCCGTTGTTTTAAGCCTGTCATCATATTAATATTTGTTATGAATTTGAACCTATTACTTTGTGACATAGTTGGAGCATAAAATTTTTTTTCAGCAGTTTTATACAGCTTCCCCCTTGTTATATTCAAGAGACATAGAAATTTGTAGAGCCACCCCGGCTGTCCGACTTCAGCTGTTTACGAGCGAACTCACTCTACTCCAGATTAACTTTGAATTTCTACGACTACCATCGAGCTTGTACTAAGAAATTGATGCATTTTACATAACATAAGAGATGTAAATAAATAGGAAATAAACTATGAAATGTGATTTTTTCATGAAATATTATTTTTTCACTGAGCTGAACGACGTTGTAGATGAAATATGTTTAATTGAAAACCAACTTTTTCGAAGTCGATTAAAATAATAATATATTTTTTTGGAGTGTGATATAAATATAAACAACCAATTAAGCTTTACGGTATACCCACATGTATAATGTACAGTAGACAAAGGGAACCTAGTGTTAAAACACTACGTTTTCTACGCCATCTACGAAACATAACGTCACATTTTGTCTTATCAGAGCAAGGAAATACCCCTGAATGGTAATCGAATCTACAACCGTCACGGTGGCTTCTAACTGATATACACGTAATAATATTATGAATATTTTAAATCATACTATCTGAGTTCAACTGAGATATCAAATATCATCATCAAAGTCTAAAGTTCGGGCAAGTTTTAGGATAAGCTTTCGAGATAGCTTTGAAAAGCTGAAAGATAATTCTAATAAGTACCCGAGAACTATTTAATGAATTTCAGAGGCAATTTCTGAAGTTTCATTACTATTTTATATTGTAAAAGACATTGAAATTTTAATGGAGTCTTTTATATTTAAATATCAAGATTATTAATTAAATATCAATATTAACATATACGATAGTTTTGGGTACGATCCTACTATTAGCAATAACTATTAATTTCAAAATATTGCTAAAGGCAGAGCGTTTAAAGGTGTCCAGTTTCATAATTTAACACACAATACCTCTAAAAAAGGTAAAAAGTGGAGAATGGAGTGTTTTAACTCTACTGTTCTCTTAACCTACAATACTAAATAGAGCACCGATGAAAAACACAATATCGGCTTTAATGTCAGTAAATTCATACTAAGCAAAGATAAAGTTGGATGCTGATGTTCACATTAATTCAGTTTTCAAGCCTACTTTTCATTGAAAACTAAATATCGTTCAGAGAAGTTTAACATGAATAATAGGATAGTAGGGTTGTCAATTATTATGGTAAATTAATAATTAATGCTTACAAAAGAGAACATAGTGATTGGTTACTCTTTTTTCTATAGAAACTTATGAGAAAAATGTGAAATTTTAATTTTAGTTTTAATTTTGTTATAAAATATCAATGACTAACATGACATATTATATATACGTCGACCTAAATAAATATCTACAAAATTTCCACTAACAAAAGAGTATGTGTAAGCTCTGTAATCTAAACTTAGCAACTAAGATAAAGTTCGTTGTTATTTCTTTTTGTTTTTCCAAACTCTACTTTTCAAAGAAAACTAAATATCGTTTAGAAGGGATCTTCTAGGATCAGCTAGGGTTGTCAAACTCTAAATGACTTTACTGTTTACTATTCTGAATATATCTTGTAAAATAGTAATATTGTAATTTGTACATACATAATTATATGATCATAATATTTAGGTGGTGAATATTTATTTAGTTAAACAACAATTTTAGTACATGTTAAAAAAAACAAAGTGACAACCCTAAAATGAGAATATTTCTCATGTAAGCGCTATCAAAAGTTTTGTGTCATGAACAGTTATTGCTTTTTGAAGTCCAAAAATCAAATGCAGTTGTAAAATCGTAGAAAACAACTAATTATGGTTTTAAAAGCTTTTGCTGAGCACACAAAAAAATACTAAATTATGTTGGTATTTTTTTATATAAATTATTTTTTTTTACATATTTCAAGCTTTGGTTACTAATCATAATACTTAACGATTAAATAAAATATATTCAGCTCTCCACTTGTGAAATAAGATTTTTCTCTTACCTTAATTATAATATATTTTTTTAGAAAACTACTTTCAATTAAAAAAAGATTGAAAATAAAAGAATCAACAAATTGTTAATTTATTATCGACACCTATATAATTTATAAAACTACCCTGTTAGAGACTGACTTAGAAACTGCTGGGCGTAAAAATATGAACATGTAAGAATGTAGGGGATGAAGAAAAAAAATTCTCGAAATTTCAACGGAAAAACGGGATTTTCCATTTTTTGTCTAGCATATAAATAAGTAAACATTGTAGCCAAATTTAAAGTTTTTTTGCAAAATTTAAACAAAACAAGCAAAATCCCTCATTTTATCTAAATTGCTATGCTTGACACGAATGTATTACAATTTAAAAGGTACGTGCGCTGTCGTCTTGATGAGTTCTGTTTCTTGCCTACAGAACTATAGCTTTTTTTTTTGACTTGGTATACTAAACTATTTATATATTTATTAGAAGATTTATTAAAATGGCGTTTTTTTTTTAAATTTGTATAATTAACATTTTATTTTATTAGCGCCACATACATTTATAAAATTTTATACTAATAATCATCACAGGTATAATAGTTTAAAAGCAGTAGATGTATATTATACAGATATTTATTATAATTATATATTTAATTTAGAAAGATAATAACTTTCTTTATATTTTTTCATATATTAAAAATATTTTTCATTAATTAGTCCAAAGTTAATTTTTTAGTCTGTTTTATTGCTTAATTGCGTAATTTCAGAATTTAGAGATGCCATATTCCCACTTTCTGTGGCATTGAGACATTGTGTGTTGTTTTTTTTTACATAGCGTTTATTACACTATTATTACATTGTACTAAACTAAAAATATTTTATATCTAGCTTAGCCTTAACTTCAGTACAACTAAATTGAGTTCTTTGAGTAACGGTGTCAAATTTGATTCTCAAAGCTTCTGAAGCTTATAAAGGCGCTTTGCAATTTTCCAAAAGTATAATTTTATTTTCATACAAATATAAAATGTTCCTAAAGGAAGTTTCGCGACCTAATTTTTTCGAGCACAAACTGGTGAAATAAGCTTTGGATGATAATGTTAACAAATAGAGACTACAATTTTTAATAAACCATTATTAAGTTTTGTCGGACTTGTAATATTGTGAGTGAAAAGGCAAGAAAGATTAGATAAATTTATTTTTCAGCTTCACGCTTTATCCATTTTATAACAGGATGGGCAGGAAGACGCAAGTGTTTAGACACTCCTTCAAATTTGATTTCGAAACTATACTTATTGATTGACGAACGAAAAATGTATGTGAAAATTTTAATGCTGATTATCAATATAATATATGTGTTATTTTATTCTTTAGTCGTTCTGTTTTTAGTACCTAAAATATTATGATTGTATAAATAATAAATCTGTAACTTATAGTCTACGTATTGTAAATAACGTTAAATATAAATAACTTGTATTATATAATATAAAACGTAATGTTTTAACTTTTACTAATGATGAAATGTTGTATATAATCATTATGACATCGTAAAGACTATCATTAGATAATAATTATCCTGTCTGACATTGTTCGTTGTATTGAGATCTATATTCATTAAATACCTATGTCTGAAAAAAATAGCAGAGATAATATAGTAAAATTAAAATCCGTTTTCCACATCCATTAATAGATTAAACTTGTTGATTTGCAGAGTTTAACTTCGCACTATTTCTAAAAAGGCCAAGTAGCGATGACAGGTTCAAAATAAAAGAGTTTCAAATTATAATGTTTCTCACTAATTTCATATGTTATATTAATACATTTTCTTAAGTTATAGTTCCTGGTTTTGAGTTTACTTTGGGCTTGATGAGAACAAAAGTAATAATCGTGACTTAACTGAAATTTCTAACAGCATGAACATGAAATTAAGGCTCAATAACAAGTACTTCATTTTCTTTGAGTGATTGTTAAGAAATTACAATGAAATTAGTTATTTTTTTTTGAATCCATTATAAATTATTCAAAAAAAGTTATTTAATTTCATAAATTTCTGTAATTCCCTTTCTTAGGCATCATGATAATCGTGACCTAAAAGTATTAATATAGAATTATTTCTGGTCTTGTTACAAACATACACAAAAAGAAAACACTAAGATACAAAAAGATAAATTTCTAAATTTAAAATTTTTAGTATGTTTAACTTTTAATACGAGAATGTAAGGTACTCGTACTTGGTCTTTGATAGCACATCAATATTTTTTTTATGAATTAAAACCAAAAATAATTTTAACCGTAATTAATGAAATTAAAAAGATAATACACAGTTAAGTACAGAAAATTAATTTCCTCATATTATTAATTTATGTCTTAAGCATTTTGTTCATTGTATCGTGTATCACTTGTATAATATTTACTTATACCTTTGTCAAGTTCTTAATACATATTATGTATGATATGAGAAAATAAGAGTGAAATTGTTAATAATAAACGTATATCTCATTCAAAATTTTGTTTTATTGAAATTTTGCTTTTCCTTCTCTTTCCTTTTTACTTAAAACTGAAAAATGATGTTCTTTTTAACGTTTTTATAGCTTTAATGATTAATATAAAATACCCTTATATAAATAATATTTGGAGGATGAACATGTATGGAATTAATGTCTATTGAATGTCAGGCAGGATTGCTGCCAGCTAATGTAATAGTAAAATATACCATTGACTTTGAAAAGAGCAACTGTTGAGTTTCTTGCCGGCTCTTCTCAGCAGAACTGCCTTCCGAACCGGTGGTAGCTTTTTGTTGACACGTACATTCGACGATTCAAAAGTGTTTTTAATAGTTTATTTGAATAAAAAATATTTCGAATTTGAATTTGAATTTAAATGTTAGGGAGGTGAATCCTCGACTATAAATATTACTCAAATAGGTAATTAAACGTCATTGCAGAACTGTTTAATTTGGGCCTATGTAAACATCCAAATTGTTTAAGGCAATTTTGTTACAAATAAAATTTAACGATATAAATATTATGTAAATGGTAATTATATTTCAGAGCTCAAATCCAAAATTATTTTTTCGGTGACTAATAGCAGCTTTATGTTGCATTATACATTAAATTTCGTTATAATGATTGCTCTAATTAGCTATAGTGGCGCAGTGCGCAATAAACGCGACAGTTGTGAGTTGCTTCCCTTCTCGGGGAGATGATTATTTCAATTTATTTTCATTTCCACGCTCTGGTACATGAAGTGTGGCCTTGAGTTCTACCACTTAATAGGCTTGTCTTGAAAGTTCGACGGGAAGTGGGGAACGGAGTGTTTTAACATTTAATTTCCTCTGTCTACTGGAGAAAAAGCTATTAAGTTATTTAAACAACTAGAAATTGGAGAAATTTTATAAAAATAAACAGTTTCCCGTTTTCAAAAAAACATCTTAACAGAAAGAAACCAATGGACAATACTAGCAAACGAGATACCGATATAAAAAAGTGAAGAAATAAAATAAAAGTAATACATCGCAATCAATAAAAAATATTAAAAAAAAACCCCGACTGAATGAAAGCAAAAAGAAAAAAACAAGCCCAATAGTTTATTAGGGTTCACACTCAGGACCCCTTTAAATTATGCGGGGTTTCTGTTAAAAAAATAATTGGTTGAAGAATTACTTATATACCTCGAAGAATTTCTACGAGTATATAAGACGCACAAAAAACATAGCCCTCTCTTAGCCGTCGGGAAAAAGAATAGAGTATCCACAAAGAAATGTACAGTGTATAAACATTTAAGGCATTTAAATCGTAACTTTAGTTCTTTGTTATAAAACAAATTGCCACAATCTTGTTCAAACGCCCGGAACAAGGGGTCGTTATTTACTATTTTTGTATAAAATCACCGTCTGACCCTCAAAGGGCGACCGTAATAAATACAGGTAAGTAATGTTAGGGAATTTCACCCTACCAGCAAGAATATAAGGATTATTTTAATTTCTTTTTCTCTTGTGCTTCTTCGGTCTTTTATATTTTTTTAAGAAAATTGACTGTGTTAAAATATCTGTAAAATAATCGACTGATATTGAATTATAAGATTTTTTATCGAAAAAGGATAGAGGTATTGTGGCGGAGTGGGCCAGTGTCTGGCTATCTATTTGGTTCTCGAAGATATATATGGACCGTTTATTTTGAAAGTGGTGTAAGTCCATTTTTGACAAAAATGAGATATCACGTAATTCATGCTTAATTTAATGTAATGTTTTTATATATAACTAGTCCGTATTTAATTTCTCAAAAAAACCCATGTTTTGAACAACTTAAAATCGGTCGGTAAATGAAATTGCATAATCATCGACATACTAACCTTTAATTTTCTCAAAACAAAAGAAAATGGACTTACACTACTCTCAAAATAAACGGTCCATATCTTTATTGAACTCCCCATGAACTTAATAAGAAACGCAAGAAAACTCGCCCGGGGCTGCCATTAAATGGAAATATTTAATGCTATGATTATCAGCTTCACGCTGTATCCCATACACAGAAGGGTAGGCCTAGTGTTATGACACTCTGCTCTTCACTTTCTACCAATTTCTTAAGGCATTGCGTGTTGAGTCGCAGAACTCAACACCACGCTTCTCCTCGACACCAGAGCGAAGAAATGGAAAAATAAATTATAATAAATATTTCATCTCTTCGAGTGGTGATTGAACCCACAACCAGTCGGTTTTACAGTGACACTCTGTGCCTGACCTGCCTCATTTATTTATTTATTATTTATGTAGAAATTTTAAATATTAATGGCAGCCCTCAATGGATTTGTTTTGCACAAGTAAATGTTTACTGTAGGGCCCCCTGGTAAATTATTATCGTAACAACTATCTAAGAAACTCATAACTGAAAACTGCATCAAAATTGAGCGAGTACTTTGGGAGATAAATGCTACATTGGTTTGCACAAACAAATGCTTAATGCAGCGCCCCCTGGTGAGATGTTACCGTAATACCTATCTAAGAACATGTACCAATTAAATCCAAACACAAAGTGTGTTTAGAGAAAAATGTACATTGGTTACACAAACACAAATAAAGAATCCTCTCCTCTCTCTCTCTCTCATCCTCTCACTCCAAAAGCAGATACCATCCCCGTTCCCTGGTGGATAGAAATTATAAAAATGATTACCGTTCCCATAACACAAACAAAATGGTTAAAACATTCACTTAAATACAAACATGCTTACTGTATGAATTATTCGAAACACAACAATGCTTTAAAACTGGACCTAATGCGGATTTCATGCATCGTCGACATGATAAGCCTGAATAATTACAAAACTCACGTTTAGTACTATAATGATATCATTAGCGAATTGTTTAGACGTCTAGCTATAGTGACTTCAATATGAAACCTAAATTAACTGGGATTTACTGAAGTAAATAATTATTGGGAAACAGTGTCTTGGTTCATTTAATATCTGTCATTATATACTAAATAATATTTTTTTAAGACATTATATTCAAATTAATTTTATCGATAAATAAACCATTTTGTAAGCAAACATGTCTAATGAACTGTTGCGATATTTGTCAATAACGTCAGTATAAAACTAATTGCAAAGTTGTATTACTCATCGCAGAGCTGTCATCCTTCACTCAGCGTGATACTGGGATCCCTGTGGAAATTAAACTTTTAACCAGTTTCCTATGTAACAAGTACAATCGATATTGTGTTTTGATGGATGGAGGCAAATGATGAAATTTTTTTTTACATCACAGGAAAGGTAAAGGGAACCTAATGTCTTACACTGTGTTCCCGATGTTTTTTATTATTTATTTATACATACCTATTACATTATGTACTAGAGACACAAACAGTTTTTTTTTATATTATAGCCAAATAATATTGGCACCCTAACTAAACTAAAACTGTGCGAAACTCCATAGTGCATTACAATTTTCGTAAAAAGGGGTAAAAAGTTTTTTATTTTACGTATTTATTAATGTACAGAATACATTTATATTATTTTAGTATTTACTAAATTAATATAACATTTAACAAGCACGGCTTTTCAAAATAGTTTAGTTAAACTATTTTATTATAGCCTTGTTTGAAATACCCCATTAGCTCTAACACAAAACAAACTACTTTTATTGAAAATCTCAACTAAATATTAATTCAGAAAGCCGTAGTTGTTCAAATTGTTTCTATTTACAGTGCTTCGTATACGAAAGTTCTACCTTTGCGAAGAAGACACGAATAGGGAGGCAATACACTTTGACAGTTACCGCGAGTTAGCAAATCTCTTTCGTACATCATTCTGTTGAATGGAAAATCTTCTTCATTTGTTATTTATTACGATGCATGTTATTTTTTTAATCGTGTTTTATTCCTATCGTACAAATCCGTACTTAATATATAAAATTTTGATAGGATATATACACGGGGTGGTAAAGCAAAGCAGTAAAGCGCCTTTGAAAAATATAGTAAAATTTTTTTTAAGTTTATAATATCCCAAAAATATCTCAATAAAAAAATATAATAGTAATAAATATATAATATTAATAAAAAACCACGTTTACAAAAAAAAAATGTGTAACTATTTTAGATAAAAAGCGATATTCATATTAAAAACAATTCATTAAAATCCATTGCAGCTTATCCATGCTTATCCTTCTAGATCCTTTAAAATGTCGTATTTATTGCGACGCTTCATTTCCGGGCATCACAACAGCTGCTGGCATACTATATAAATATATATGAAATACCGGGTGGACGCGACTACGCTCGTTTTACGGAACCAGCAATAAGGTAAAATATTTTAAAATAAAAAAAAAATAATCAAGTCGTCAATAGCTTAGAAGTTTTTTTTCATTTGATGATTTTCTTCTAAACGTTGCCGATCTGCTACTTTCATTCACAAAAAACATACCAGAACGAGAAACAGATATCTCTCGTTCTATTTTACCCAATTACCAATTTTCTATAATAAATCTAAACAACGTTTAATTTCACCGGAATTACCTACGATTCGATTTCGTGAATGAGGCGTGTGCGATGTTGTCGGTTTGATAGGTTAGTGTCTGTAAGCGTGTCTTAACAAATGGTGCTTTATTTAACAGCGATAATTTGGTTATTTATTTTGTTTGTAAAAAACATTTTTTTTGGTAAAATCTTAAAAAAAATAAATAATATATTAAAACACATCAACAGTTTAGACGTAGGATTTTTTTTTACTTCACGATGGCTCGACCAGTCACTCACTGGCCCGCAAATACCGAAAGACGAATAGCTACTCTATACTTGGTCCATACACCAGAGAAACGAAGACTCCTGATGGACCAAGGGTACAGCAAAGAATAGGAGGATACATAAGGAGCAAAGGCAATCTTATTTAGACGTCATCATTGTCCGTACCAGCGGATCTGTGTTCACGAGGATTGTGCCTCAAGTCGTCGAAACAGTAACCAGACACATTAACACCTCTCTCTACTATTCCGATGACAAATGTGATGCTATCGCCACAGAAAAAAATTATACATAGCCTAATCTCTCCTACCATCATGAAGGCGTTGCTCGATAAGCTGACGGTGGATCTCCACCACACATACATTATAAGCGCTAATCTAAAAAAAAGGAAAGCAGGCTGTGAGCCTGTGGAAGTCATTTTCCTAATAAAAACAAAACATATATAGTCCTTTTCCGCATTGTAATAAAATCAAATTAAATTATTTTAAAATTTATATCAACGCACAAGGTAAAATAATTTGTAAGTGAATACAATTAGGGACAAAATCGCAAAATCTTAATAATATAATTAAATCAAACTTTTGGATACGTATGGACCCAAACTAGAAACGTGATACCTCTTTTAATTATATAACTGCCATTGACCCGAAAATTGCGATAAATGTCCGCAAAATGACCCAAATAGCTGCGTAGGCAGAGGCAATGTCAAACTAAAGAGATTTATTTTACATACTTTATTCCCTAATCATCAGAATTAGCATTCTATATATACTAGTGTAAAGGATAGTAAAAAATACAGGTTCAAGGTTTTTTCTGCATGAGCCTTTTTAACGCTAGGTTCCCTTTGTTTACCCTGCTGTGCGCGGGATACAGCGTGAAGGTGATTTATTTTTATTTTATTTTTTATATAAAATGTTCTACTTAAATAGCTTATTTTATATGTAGAATGCAAAAACCTAAAAAGGTTTACGCAAAAACAGAATAGATGAAAACACTATAACATATACATTTTGGGTAATTAAAGTGTTACATTCATTTAAATTCAACTTCAGTTAAATCTTTGAAAATGTTTAAATTTAGAGCTTTACCAATGAATGAAAGCAAGTGTAAAAGAAATCTTTTCTTTATATTCACAAAGGCGATAAAGAAAAAAAATATTTTGGTTTGTATTTTTTCATTGGATTTACTTATTTAATACTTATTTAAAGGTATATATGCAGTATTTGCAAAAAACAACATTGTTAGTCTATAATGGCACTCTAATATGTTTTTATTTTAATGGCACGGTTGACCTCATTTGTGAACTCTTCTAATTATAATGATTTTTTAATAATTCCAACAAATATTTGTTTTCCATTTTTTTAAGTTGAAAATAATGTAATTATGATATACAATAATCATATTTATTGTGGTCCTTATGGCGCAATGGGACGTCTTGAACTATTTGAAAAAAAAAAAAAAAATTAGTTAGGCATTTTATCAGTAAAAAACTGTTACAGAAAGAAAAGAAATTAATATATCTTTTTTGTTCAATTGTATGTACCTAAAAGCATATTGCCCTCAATCCAATTGTGCTTGGCTTATTCGTAGAAATGAAGACGGACATTCGTAATTGGGTTAAAATGAAAACCGACTTGAGTGTTAGGCTCTTTTTATACAGAACTTCTTTAAAATGCATGGCGATACAAATTTTTCACATATAGTAGGGTAGACAGAAAAATCTTCTGTTTTTTGTGCTTCAAAGAACCGTACACCTGAATTTTTATTCGATACAGACAGACAATAAAGTGATCCTATAAGGTTTGGGTTTTTTCTTTCGAGGTACAAAATCTTCCTTAATCCTTAATTATAAAAAAACTATGTTTTAACGTCAATGAAAACTCAATGTTAAGGTACGATATTATTTGTGTCCCACTTCATTAATAAAGATTGCATATAAATTGCTGAAACTGAACGCTCATTAACAAAGCAGGCCATAAAAGGAAATTATTTAAATAAACATTTCTCTGAACGAGAATCGAACTCATAACCATCACGTTTACAATAAAATACTCTCCAACAACGTAAATAATTAAATCATGAAAAAAGCGCCGTATGCACAATTACCTTAGCTACTTTGAGAATACCTGACGTCGGTAATAAGCATACCGCAATACAATAGTTGTTTTCTTCGAACAATCTTAAGTATAATTTTATTAATAATCTTAAGGTTTCATTGATGAAAATGTAAAGGGTACTTCCCGTGGAACTACAGTCATGATATTTGGAAAAGAGTGAACTAAGAATACAAACAAAAGAACAATAATCAGTAAAATGGAAAACTATAGGTACATCATAGAAACAAATAATTACAAATTTGCATAATATAACATAGCGTGATGAATCTCGGAGCTCAACGCCGCGCTTTGCCTCGTTACCGGGCAAGCAAGTTAGAATATTAAAGATTTCATTCTCCCGAGTTTAGTCCTTCTAGTTAATTATTACTAATTTTAGAAAATTGTTTGTAATTCGAGAGATTTAACCAGGTGCACTTTGAAATTTAATTAATATAAGTATCCATAAGCTAGTAATATGTGTATTTATTGACAAAAATGCTGCAAAACATTTAGATTATGAAAAGTATTCGCTTTTGACACATAATACAAAGTTTCCATCTACAAAACTAGATGGCGTTGTACTGTTCTAAATCGCGCTATGGTTTGGTTCTTGTGAATTGAATATTATTCGCGGAACCAGTTCGTTACGCCGACAGACGGACAAATTCAAGCTTAATTTCAGCTTGATACCTCATATTTTTGGCGTGATTTTGTATGTACAAATACAATATCACTAATATATATTAATTATTTAATTATTTAATAATACAGTTTATAATATAATCTATATATATAAAAGGACTTGTCCTCACTGACTGAGGTAAGACGCACGCACAGCCGTAACCGCTAATGATAGAAACGTTAAATTTGGACAAAAGTTTACTTTCGTAATCTGGACATCCACTAAGAAGGGATTTTGAAAAATTTTAACCCTAAAGGGGTGAAATAGGGGTTCAAAGTTTGTATGGAAAAAAAATTAAATCGGTACCGATTTTTATAAAATTTGAAATTTAGACTCTTAAACATATATAATTAAACACATGTTTCATGGTTTCCTTGAATACACCCCCTAAGGGTGCAAATAAGGGGTTTAAAGTTTGTATAGGAAAATTCTTAAATCGCCACCGATTTTTATAAAATTTGATATTTAGACTCTTAAAAATATTTAATTGAACATATGTTTCATGGTTTTTTAGAATTCACCCTTAAATACGCAAGCGAAGCTGCGCGCGCCCGCTAGTTATTAATACTATTACATATATATTTATATTTATTTTTTAACCATTACTTAAAGGCGCAGAGGATCAAGGGTGTGACGACGGCTGTGGGTTCGATCCCCACTCAAGAAAGTGAAATATTTATTTACGTTTATATTTCCATTTCTTCGCTCTGGTGTCGAGTTTTTATTTCTTTGCTCTGGTAACGAGGCAAAGCGGGGTGTTTGTTTTTTCATAACATTATAAATACGATACGACCCCTTGAATAATCCGTTCGTAATTACGCCAATGCAGTCTATTTAAATAAATCTAACAACATCTGTTCAATCCCAGTACCATTTTGTTTCTTTCTTCGTTTAATTTATGTTAATAATGAATTGTTAATGTGGTTTTGCACTGTGATATTTAGTTTAGACATTTAATACACAATCTCTCTATCGAGGAAAAAGTAGAATGAATTATAATGCTTTATTTTTTTAAAACTTTTATTTAATTTGCAACGTATGTATGTGGGTTCGGGTGAAATCTTGGAGCTCAATTTTGAAGTAGATATCGTCGACCGATTGAGCTAAAATTTCGTATACACGTTAAGCTTGGATGACAATGCACGATAAAATATGTGACGTCATTCTAAATCTAATATGGCGGACCATGCAAAGTAACAGAATTGTTATTTTTGATGCACTTGTACATTATGAGTATCAAATGAAAGGGATTCTTAAGAGCAACTGGAAAAATGATGTGACGTTATTCTAAATCCAATATGGCGAACCATCCAACATAACCGAATAGTTATTTTTAGCCTACTTCGACAATATGGATATATATTAAAAGGGCTCGTTGAGAGTAACTCGAAAAATAATGTGACGTTTTTCTAAATCCAATATGATGGAACATCTAAGATGGCGGAATAGTTATTATTAATGCACGTCGCGTTAATCAATATTTAATTAAATTGAAACTTTAAAAATTTAAACTTAGCAGATTTTACATAATTAAATTAGTACTAGTTTAGTTACACTAGTAAATCGCGCGACAAGCTTTTATGATCATATAAATTGTGTATAATGAGGTTATGAGTTGTTAGTTAAAATTTAAAGACACATTTTATTTTCTCCCTTTTAGAGCGTTTAAATAAAAGCTTTTTCTAAAAAAGATTTTTTGCTTTTAATTTATAATTTATTCATTATCAATAAAAAAAAATATTTCAACTGTGGAATATCACTACTACATGGCAGTGTTTCCGGGTCGATACGACCTGGATACCTTCAAAAATCTATCTCCATTTTAACCGAACCTGTAGCTCGTCTAGTGTTGCACGAGGTTGTTGGCAGTGATTATTTACCACGAGGGGTACCATTTACCGTACGAGTGAGTACGCTCGTTTATCTTATCTGTCTATATATATAAAATCGAAAGGTCACTCACTCATCACGAGATCTTAGAAACTACATGTGCTAGGAATCTTAAATTTTGCATAGGAGTTACTTATAGGACGAAGGTACTCGCTAAAACGGGAATTTGCAATATTCGACTCCTAAGGGGTTGTTTTTGGGGTTGAAAGTTTGTATGAAACTTCGTTACTGGGAGACAAATGCTAGGAGTCTCAAATTTTGCATGGACGTCACTTATAGGACGTAGGTACTCATGGAGACAGAAATTAATAATAACGTAGTTCACGCAGGCGAAGCCGCGCGCGGGCCGCTAGTTTTACATAAAAAGAACATGATATACACTTTTATTAAAATATAAACAAAAATGTATTCTCACTGCGTCCAAATGGCCTTTCCTAAATGAAAATATAAATAGAATACCCAGTTTCTCCACTTTCCCTTCGAAACCTTACAAAGCCATTTACAGAAATCGTCTATTCAATATGGCTTATTGTCGTTTAGGCAATGACATCGGTGCCATAGTATTGTACCGTAATATTGTATCAAAGGTTTACGTTTATTTGAATTTTTACATTTTTTTTGCAGAGTCTTATTGGTTATGGGTTCAATACCCACTCCAGATCCTATTAATGTGACGATGAGTTCTGTCACTGTCAATTGATAGTAAATAGTAAATTACGGAGAAAAGGAGAAACCGTTACAAAATCTGGCTATTAAGATTCAGAACGTATATTTTCATTCAAATTAATCTCTTTAATACTTACTCGATCTATGCTTTATTTGAGAAAAAAAATTGAATGGGAATCGAATTCACAACCGTCCCGTTTCCAGTCACACGCGACCACCACTGGGCCACAACGGCCTTATGTGGACCACAAAAATTAAACAATTCTACCTTAATGGAAAATATATTTCCGATAATAATTGTAATTCAAAAGGCACCTACGCACATACCTACATCATTATATTCATATGTGATCAAGTAACCTTAATGTACTTGTTGAACTTCTGTGAAAGAACAGAAATTTGAGTAATGAGATGAGATAATCATAGCTAATATTGTACTGAGATGTACAAAAATAATTTGTATAATAATAATAATATGTACTTATAGATGTTATATAAGGTAATATTTTAGATTTCATTATTTTAGATGTTTTTTTGTAGAGTAAAATGTATTGCCAAGACTCTCTTTTCTGCATCTTCTATTCTATATATAACAAAAAACGCGTGTCTCGACAATATAAAGGGAATCAAAATTCACAGGGTAATTCCGGTTAAACTAGAATTCTGAAAACTTTAGATTTGTGGTTGAATTCTAAAATTTTAGGGTTTAAACAGAAATATAAGTAAACAAACAAACAACTCTTCAGCTTCAATATATTAGTATAAATATAAAAAAAATAATTACAATTTCGACGTCACAATTCTAAAGCTGATAATATATCATTAACTTCACTTAACTTTTCATCATATCATCATGATAATTTTGATTTAATTGCATCAGGTGATAATGCGCCAATTATATCTGGAGTACTTATCTTTTAAATATGTTACTATAGCTACAGTATTGCAAATATTTGATTTTGATAATATAAAATGGAGTCTTGTTATATAATATCATTTTTTATTAATCATACTAGCGACCCGCGGCTTCGCCCGCTTATATTACTGAATTAGTTATTTTAATACACTAAATTACGTTCGTGTTTTAATATATAATTTTTGTCAACGCACTTAAAATTAATATATATTATTATTTTAAATCTAATGTAAAAATAATTAAAACCTTGTTGTTTTTTTGTTAACTCTATAAGGATATTCCCACAGAATAGCAGGTACTAGCGAAGATGTCACAGTGAGAATGAAAAAGAACGTGGTCAGTTAGTTTGGGCAAGCTGAACGAATGAGTGATTGCAGAATGGCTAAAAAGATTAATAAAGGAAAAATGAGCGGTAAGAAAGGTAGGGGGAGATCTCGGTTAACTTTCAAAAACACAATATCCAGAATTACGGTCACCTAAAAAACACGCGGACCCCCTGGATGGCAGTTATGAAGATATTTATGACAGTGGACGAGGCGAAAGAAGTTCACAGAGTCAGTGGCGCTTTGTTATTCGTTTTCTCTTGTTGACTCTGGCTATGGATACAACGTTAATAAGCCTTAAATGTCTTAATAAATTTTTAATTTTGCACTTATTATAAAACGCTTAGATATAATAGAAATTATCTTTTTAACAACTAATAATAAAGCAGCTAAAATGCCCGTTAAGGCAGTTAAAACAATGGTTATAAATTTGACTTCATAGTATTCCATCCAGGGCATATCGGCTGCGGGTGATTGAAGATGACTTCCCCCATACTTTATAACGTGTTCTGTCCACCAGACGGCGTTGTCAAGAGGTTTAATTGGATACTCTCTCATAAGAGTTCTTAGTTTTAAAATGTTTTCCTTATAGCTGTAAACATAAACGAAACGTAGAGTAAATACAAAATATAATATCAGTACGTCTTTAAATAGATTATTCATAAGACAAGAAAAATGGAGTATTACTTTTTAGAAAACATATAAATATTTGAACGTAGCAGGATTTGAATCTGTGCCTCGTTGGAAGCCATCCAAGCGCTCTGACCAACTAAGCCATACGTACGTATGTCTTAGTTAAATTAACTATTTTTTATGTTTTCTGAAAAATATTTTTCATTCCACAATAACACTTCAAATTTGAAAAAAATAAAAAAAAGGATGGAGTGGCAGGAGGAAAGAAAGAAGGAGTGCATTTTCGATTTTTTTAAAGGATATTTTTATCTAAATAATAAGCTAATAGATAATTACCTTTTATTTCCAATTACTGTTTTGATAGATTCTTCCAATTTATCAGCTGTCAAAGTAGTAATATCATGCAGGTGTCCAATTTTATAAAGAACATATTTTTCAACATTGTACCATTGGTCTGCTATCATTGGTATACCTATGACAGGTACCGCAGCATCTATAGTTTCATCAGTAGATTGAAGACCGCCCTGGGTTATGAATAATTTTATATTTGGGTGTTCTAAAAGTAAAATAAATATTATAATTATTTTTTTGCTTGTGAAGGCGAACAGAAGCTAATGCTTCTAATGCTAATGTTAAGGGGCCAAAAGAATTTTTAGTTATTATTATTTAGAAATTGAGATTTTTTTAACTATGTTTGCTTTTTACTTTAACTTAACTTTTTACTTTAATTAACTTAAAGTAAAAAGTTAGGTCAATACCTAAATTCCGTTTAATTGTATATACATACCCAAACGATACTTTTTCCAGTCACAATCAATAAGCTTATTTTAATCTACAGAGATAATCAAAATTAACCGTAGAGTTCAAAGTATGCTTCTTATCTTTCATTTCCTGGGGGTAGCCCCGAATAAAATCCGTTCATGTTACCACATAGGATTTTTTATATAGGTTACTACCTAAGTAACTAGGTTACTAAATAAGCAACTTCTAAGATTTATGAGCTAACTAAAACTAAGAAATTTCCTTAATCATTGAAATTAAGCAACAGAATTTGTTTATATCAAAAGACTTGCTTATACTTACTAAGAAGATCAGGTTGTGGAAACCATTTTGATATTTTGATATTATCTGATTGTCCTGGAAGCACATCTTGGTCCCATTTCCACAAAATGTTATAAGGCAGTTTAGAAAAAACACTTGCCATCATTTCAATCTTTTCCGGAGGTAGGAGAGAAGGTAACACATTTGTACCAAAACTTACGTATATAACACCATTTATTGAAGAATCCAAATAAGCCTTTAGGTCCTTAAATGAAAATTTTTAATGAAAGTATGTATTCATTTTATATTAAAAAAAATATATCCATAAAGCCTACAACGAACAAATCATAGTTTAATAAGTTATTGTTTATTTTATGTTCTATATTACAGAGAATAGTCAAAAATATGTTTATATTAATAAAAAAACCTATTTTACATTTAAAAAAAATAACAAGGAAATTAAAAGTACGTGCATCAATGACTTGTTGTTCAATCGTTTTTTATTTTCTCAGTTCAAAAGTAACAAGCATCAGTAATATTGGTAAGAGAAATGCTTAGTATTTGGCTCACCTGTATGTACTCTTGTTCTATTAATGGTATAACATTTCATACCTGTGGGAGCTGCTTGCTTTCCGTTTGATGAATACCACCAATATAAATAACACTTGGTGGAACTGGATGATTATCAGCCCACATAGGATGCTCATTTAAAAACATCATTTTAATTTTGCTATTTAGACTTTTGAAATTTGAGACACCGAAATGTTTATTAACAATATTTAAATCATGGTCCTCTATTGTGCTCACTAAATATTCGAATGCCATATGTTTAAAAAATTCAATTCCCTTCTCGACTAAAGTTAAATTATATGATCTTTGTCTCCCAGGAGTAGGATATAGCAACGGATGCATAGGTGCTCCAAATAAATTATATTGCATTGGAACTGCTCCAAATGAACTGATTAGTATGACAGGAGCATCAAATATATTAGCTAGTCCTATAAGGGGACGACTCCACGCCTCAAGAATTAATAGATCAAAATATTTTTTATCTTTATTTTTCAATATATTGTTCACCTGAGGTGATTCAATCTGTTGATCAAAAATGCTTGCCAAAGTCTTGAGAGTTGACATTATTTGAATTATAACATCTTCTCTATCTCCGTTTTTATAAAATTTTAATAAATCTCCCCACATATTATAGGAAATATCATGAACATCAATTTCTGTGAGATTAGCAGGTGCTTTTCCTGGTGGAAAAAATGGATCTGTGGTGACGGAGATGACCTCATGTCCACGTTTGGCTAAAGCTTGTGTGAGTGGACGAAACACAACTTGATGACTCACAGACGGTGTAGGAAAATATGCTAATATTCTTGCATTTTCTATGCTTGTCACCGCTAACAATAATGAAAACACTACCAATAAAGACCTAGTTACTTCCATTACGATAAACTATGTTAACACAACTGACAATCATCATGTGATATGCTGCTAATATTTAATAAATTCATATCGCTTTATCTAAAGTTAAGCAATATATTGATAATAATGAAATGTGAAACATTTAATTATCAAATAGGTATAATGCTATTTTTAGGATTCCGTACCTCAAAAGGAAAAACGGGACCCTTAGAATATCACTATGTAATCCATCTGTCAAGGATGGTCTTGATAAATGGTTATCACACACGCTTGTACTCCCGCGTCACGATTGACTTCAACTCAACTTTTATAAGTTCTACTATCTATTAGTAATACTAAAATTGGTACGGAACGCTTGGTGATCGATTCTAATTCACACTTGACCGGTTTTTACAATGCTAAGCACCATTTCTGAGACTGTAAGCCAATTTTATTTTATCAATTTATCGTCCAATTGGTCATCTATGGTAAGACCATCTCACATAAGTAATCTAAAAGAGTTAAAAAGAAGAAATCTTATATGGGCTGTAAGATAGTATGTATTGTGTCAAATTTAGTATTTACATACTTTGGATCTATATATACTTTTCTTTTATCCCTTTCTTATTTTAATATTTTAAATTTGAAAAACAGAGTGTCTTAACCTTTAACTATGGACGTGATTTTTTTATAACACACATATGGACGTCGGGTCTGTCAGACCAATGTATTTATTGATCATATTCCGTCTGTTTTTTAAAGGAAGAAGATAATTTTATGTTTTAGTTTACATGAATAGCCTCAAATCAAACAAAATCAATATAAATAAAATCACTTTTTATTAAACTTTACGCATCACAACGATTTAAGTAACTTAAAGTCACAATTTCTGTCTTTGGCCACATGGGATGACTCTTAAGAAAATAATACTATAAAAAAAAGACAGATAATAAAATAAATATTTTTTTAACAAAATATAAAGTCTAACAATTAAAAAAAATTAATAAAAATAACATCTTTTCGTATAAAATAAAAATTTTGACAACAGCTCAAGATAAGGTACAATTGAACACCGATACACAATGGCTTTCAACATTGTTGGCTAACAGGACGATTGCAGTCAACATAAGTATGTGTTGTCTTTCTATATATCTTATGGGGGCAAAGTATACATGTTTTTCAAGAGCCCAAAACAATTTTTTCAGCTTCATTTTCAATAAATGATAGATCAGATCGCGAAACGCGAGTCAAAGTCATTCTCAATTCTTAGTGTAGTTTAGTATACGAAACGCGTCTTTTTATTTGATAAAGTGCTATTTTCTTTATAAAATGTCGTCGTCCAATTCTTTTGTTTGATGTTGATTATAAAGTACCGATATATTTGTCCCTGACGTGTTTGGTCGATCATTTTTTTCCATTTTATCATAAAAACTAAAAAAATTGAATCTTTTTTAGGTAAATAATATTTATATTACTAAAATATATAACAAATAATGCAAAATAATATATGATATATAACAATAAAAACATTTGAATACAAATAATACAATTAAAATATTAAAGTATATTTTGTAATATTTTAAAAATATATGGTGTTTTGAAATCATCATGTATGGGAAACATGGACGTCGGGTCTGACAGACCCAGGTCCCGTTTTAAAAGTTAAATACTCACGTGTTTTGAACCCAGAGACACAACCACTGCTATCTACATTCATTTTGTCATTAATACGAAAGGTACTGAGCGACTCAGTGGCGGAGGTCACCGAGAAGTGACCGATTTGTAGAATTCGTAGACCTAGATGGGTCTGTGAGACCCGACGTCCATACTTAAAGGTTAACACTAGGTTCCCCCTGCACGCTGGTATATGCGGGATACAGCGTGAAGCTATTTTTTTAGTTACCATTAATAGAACTAGAGCAGATACTTAGATATTTTCCTTGTTGTCAAATATTATTATAAATCATTTCTTATCGTGTCACCTGCAGTTGAGATTTAAAAAACGGAAATACTGAAGTGAAGATTAAAGTTTTTTTATCATTACAGTATCTCTATGATTAGGTACTCTTACCAATTATAGTGACGTTTGATGGTTTTAATTGAGAAAAATAGAAATAATATTTTCTAATTTTTTGTAACAGAAATAGTTTTTTTTAATACTAGCGTCCCAACGTGTCTTTGCCGCTTGAACTCGACAATTATTATCTCACCACTAGCTATTTAGGTAGTATACTTGGTACTACATATATGTATGGCTATTGCTTGAATGTCATCAAATATGAGAATTTATGTTAAGAAATTTATTCAGATTAGACATTGACATTTAGACAATATGGATTAATATAAAATAATTTAATGTCATCATTTCAAAGATATAAATTTATCTGCTCTTAAAATCTTGTACAGATAATATAATGTAACACTGAGATTAGAAATGGCAGAAAGTCGTACGACATAAAGGCTAGTTCAAAACGGTTTAATAATATTATAGTTACATAAATAGAAGATGTTTTTGCAAAAAAAATTATAATCTTCGCGCGCTAAGGGATGGCACTGCGAAAATAAAAACATATTTTTTGATATTTTGAATGATATATATTTTTTTACTTAACGCGTATCTCCACATAATTAAATTTTTTTTTTTTTAACTTTGTTGTCCATCTCTCAAGATCATTTATCATTAAGATTATCATAAGAAATTAATATTCAATATTTAGATCTATGATTCCTTGAAAAAATCAAGCTTCTATCAGAAGATACGAATATTTATGCCCCGATTTTGCTATATTTTGTATGAATTTCGTTGCGTAATCAAAGAGAAACGAAATTAGATACAAAGTGAGGACTTATAATAAAAATAAAGGAAATAATCCGAAAAGTGGAAATTTATAAATATTTTATATAAAATAATCATTACAAATGTAAATTTGTTAGTCGTTTCATACAAAATGAGTGTAATATGTCTACATACTTAAGTTTGTCAACTTTTATAAGTTATACTTCCTATATTCCTGAAATTAGTACCGAAACTTGGGTGGGCGAGTCCGACTTGCCTTTAACTGGTTTATTATTTAAATAATTACTACTAAAAATGCTATTCTTTATTAAGTATCACATTCATTTTTCAAATTATCAAAGTCTAAAGATAAGGAAAGCGCCTATAGATACTGCAACAAATTGGATTAATTAATAAAAATAATGTTAATATTTTAAAATACTCTTTTAATTATTATGATAATGATAATAAGTTATAGTATAATTATTACATTAAAATCGAAGATTAAAATATTGAAATTAATATTATTCTTTCTAGCTTCACGCATATCAGAATTGGTAGATAGAAATATAAGTGTACAAGTATATGGAATGTGGAGACGGAGTGTCTAAACACTAAATTCTCTCTGTCTAACCTATAGATATACGTGATACTGTGTGGAGCTAAAAACAAAAAAAAAGCTACGATATATTGAGGTCGCGTCCGCATGTCCGCCCCACTTCTGCTCACTTACCATTGTTTTTCCTTCCATTTCATACCATGCATTATGCAAAAGGGGCAAAGTAAAAACAGAATTTATAAAACGAAAAGTTACGTCAATTGACAATTTGAATTTTTGACTTTCTTGTTTCTGTTAAGGGGTTTGTGTTCTAACACACCTGACAGTGGAGTTAATTATTTAGCTTTTGTGTTTCTATTCGTTTTCTAAATTGTGCGTAATAAAAGCAGCATATAGGGAAAAATTCAAACCCGTACCTAAAAAAATAATTAAGATACTTCAACAGTTTAGACGTAGGTTCGTTTCACGAAGTTTATTCACACTGTATTACCTATATATATAACTAGCGGACGCGCGCAGCGCCGCTTGCTTATTTAGGGGTTAATTCTAATAAACCACGAAACATGTGTTCATTGAAATAGTTTTAAGAGTCTAAATTTCAAATTTTATAAAAATCGGTGGCGATTTAAAGATTTTTCCATACAAACTTTCAACCCCTTATTTGAACCCTTAGGGGGAGAATTCTAGAAAACGATGAAACACGTGTTCAATTAAATACTTTTAAAAATCTAAATTTCAAATTTTATAAATATCGGTGATGATTTAAATTTTTTTCCATACAAACTTTCAACCTCTTTTTTACCCCTTCAGGGTTAAAATTTTTCAAAATCCCTTCTTAGTGGATGTCCAGATTACGAAAGTAAACATCTGTCCAAATTTTACGTTTCTACGCACAGCGGTTACGGCTGTGCGTGCGTCTTACCTCAGTCAGTGAGGACAAGTCCTTTTATATATATAGATATACGTTATTAGTATCTATTTGTTATACATATCGCATATACCATTGTATTTGGTACATATAAATAAATATATTTAACTAAATTTAATGATAGTCACATTTATACGTCAAAGTGGTGTCACTTAAAATTAAGATTTTTTCTAACTACAAATAGAGTAAAAATATTTATTTGCTTAAACTCCTGAACTCAACACGCAATCCCTCCAGAATTCGGTAGAAAGTGGGGAACGGAGTGTCTTAACACTAGCTTCTCTCTGCTTACCTGCTGTATGCGGGATATAGCGTGAAGCTGATTTATCTTAAACAACTGAACGTTTACTCCCATCCTGGCTACCTCTCGCATCAGGCGTCATAGGCACGAATGAACACAAGATACGTCGAATGGATGGAGTCTTGGCGAAATGCCAAGTGCGAATCCATAATACTCACCTGTATACAATCGTGCATTACAAATGCACACGAGAGTGCTAATAACACCCGACGTTGGCTTTTTACGTTTTCTGTTTGATGAGGTCACATTGCTACAGTGATTGAATTTTTTTTCCAAATATTTCTTATATTATTTTCAAAATATATATTTTTTTTGTTTGTTTTTATTAAGTTCTTTGATTATTGAGATTATATATGAGCATTATGTCAAAATTGCATGGCATTGAGTTTCGCCACTCGACAATAGCGGTCGACCACGTGTGAATTAAATGTAGAGCGGAGTGCCGTAACACTAGGTTCCCTCTGCTTTTCTCGCTGTGTGGGAGAAAGCGTAAAGTTAAAATATTTAAAAAAATATATACTTGTGTTAAATATTATAATATTATTACTTATGGGAATTTTCTCTTTTCTTCAGTGACTGGAATACTTAGAATAGGGAAATGTATAACTCCCTCGCCCGTTTGACGGCCGCAAGCCTAGGTTTGAGTCCCACAGGGTACGCCCTTGCCGCTGACGACCCCCTCTCAAGTGCATAGCGTTTGAAAATTCTCGGGCGCAGACTTTTCACTACATCTCCCCTCCAGATGTTGTGTGTTTTTTCCGTTACTAGAGCGAAGAAAATAAAAATATTCAATATTTTATTCCCTCGAATGGGAATAGAACCCACAAAAGTCACAGTAACAATCGCACGCTTGTACCCCTGCACCAAGACATGTCTTAAAGACGCTGTGTTTTTGCAATATATATAATTATATTAATAGAATATATAATTATATTAATATATATAATATAAGTATACATTTTCTAATAGAGAAAAGTACAACAAAATATTTTTCTCCTTTACAAAACCAGCACGCGTTTCTTGGAATTGCGCAAAAACAAATTTACATTTAAAGAATGCCCCAAACTTTACCACTTTAACGGATTAGCTTTTTTTTTCACATCGACTGGTAAAAAGAAAAAAGAGTTGCTGTTTTATATTACATTTATTTTTTAGCTACACGCTGTATCATGTATATAGCAGGGTAGGCCGAGGGAACAACAGTTTTTCCTGCGTAAGTCCCGATCTTGCGGGAATTCCAGGATAAAAAGTAGTCTATATGTTGCTCCATAACCACCTTTTTCTTTTACTGTTCTGATGATCCTGCTATCTGCGGGATACAGCGTGAAGTTAAAAAAAAATTAAAAATTACATACTCGTATTTCACGTTTGCTAGTAATATTCAAAAGCACTGAGTAAATTAGTTCGAAGATATCTTTTAGTATGAAAGTTTGTTCGTTCAATTAAAGCTCGTAATGATAAGGAAAATCGTCGTTAGGGAAATGAAATTCATATAACTCAAATCTAGTTTTATGTTCGTGATCTTCATTTAGGACGATATGTGGAATAAATCGATGTAGTTATACCATCGCTTGGTCCTCTTACTTTATCATACGTCACTTCAAAATGAGCTCGTGTCCCGAGGTACTGGCTGAAGGTGTATTACTGATTTTATTTTGTCTGGATGTTTAAATTAAATTTGTGAGTAGGTACTAATATTTTTAACAATTTTAAAGTATTCTTCCACACTTAGGAAAGAATAATACTTATTTTTAGAAAACGTTTAAAAATAGGTAGGTACTAACAGTTTTGTGCAAACTGCTACTACTGCAACTGGACTAAGATATTTCTAAATGAAAAAAGAAAATATGTGAGAAAAAATCAATTAATATATATTTTTAAATTATATACAGTTTCAGTATTGAATTGTTTGAAAATTTTGCCATAATAAAGTATTATAAATGTTATGTCATACTGAGTATATTTATTAATTTATTTTAATGCTTATAATTACTCGTAAATATATAGGATTTGACAGATTTTTTGTTAAACAAGATCAAAATTATTCTTGCGATAGTAAAACAATTGCAACAACGACATAGAAAAATATTTTCCTCATAATTTCATATAACATACTTTAAAATAAAACGCTAACGCTAATAACGTAGACTACAACCGTTATATCCGCCTTAAGCGGCTGGCAGAAAATGACCGGTCACATAATCTCCGGGTTATGACAAAGCATCAGTGCTCATCTGGACGCGATAGATCAACCAGCTATTGTTTGCTCAAACATTATTAAAATGAAGCTACTAGCCTAGAATAGAATAGAAGAGAAGGAAATTTATTGAATGCTTAAGAAGTTCAGTCTCAAACAAGCACAATCCTAAAATTGGCACAGAACCCTCCTTGAGCGAGTCTCACTTGTGCTTGGTCAGTTTTTTCTTAAATACACTTAAATAAACATTTGTATATTTCAAGGGGGCGTAGCGCCACGGGCCCGCTAGTATTAAATAATTGCATAAATATAATGCATTTTAAGACTATTATTTGATTGTGTTCGCTAAAATCATTATCACTTGTTATCATAATTTATTTTCGATTTTGGATATTCGTAGAATTGTCAGATTAAGTGAAGTAATTAGATTATCCAAAAATTATGTGAGCGATTAAATGATTATACACAGATTCTATAAGCCGATGAACACATTCTTGATTACAATTTGGTCGTATTATACAAACTATTTACCTTATTTTCATAATTACTAATTTAAACATAACTTTACAAGCAGTAATGCAGCTTAGCAGCAGTATGTCACATACAAGTAAATGCGACTGATTGTGGATTCGATCCCCATTCGAGGAAATTAAATATTTAGCAAAAATTATTATTTTAGCTTTAGCAAAAACTACTGCATGTTATTAAGAAATGAAGATAATACATTAAGAGAATGATCAAGTCGAGATTACAAAGTAAGTATGTTGAAGATAACAAAACCAAGATTATGAAAGTGTCTTGAAATCTAAAGATAAAAGAGCGATTACACGAATGCTTCAACTTACAACGATGATTTTACGAAATGAAATAAAAAAATATATTATTAAAAATAAAAAAAAAGGAAGGTAATTTAAATAATTATATTAATAAGTGGAGAACGGAGTGTCTTAACACTTGGTTACCTCTGCCACTAATTTAATTATGTTAAGGAGCTAATTTAATTGTTTTTTTAGTAGCAGAGTAGGCAGAGGCAATCTAGTGTTAAGATCGTTTGCTCGTTTGTCCGCCTGTCAAGAATATTTATATGGAGATCGCGTGAAGCTATCAAACTGAAATTAATATAAAAAAATAGTTTTGACTTTTAGTATTTTTTTATTTTCACATTGTGTCCCGCTGTGTTTAACGGCCCACTCACCCCCCCTTTCCCCTCTTCTTACGCTCATGTACAGAACCTACACCTAAAATAATGTTAAATAATCACAGGTTTAACAGATTCAGGTTAAATTCAAAGGAAAATGACTTAAAGAAGACTTTTAAAAATAAATTGCAAATGCATTTCATCAAACGTGAGAAGATCAAAGATACGATTTAACTTTATGTAACATCCGTTAATGTGGAATCATATTTACACTAAATGAATTGCTTCAGTTGAATTTAGGTTAAGATTTGTTCAAGTCACACTTCAGCTAGAAAAATATTTAAATAATAATAATTGACTTTAACCTGTGCCTCTTGGACAACCGCTTCACCCTAATACCGATGCTTCTCTTCTCTTCTCTTCTCTTCGTTTGATAAGCCACAGTCACAATCTAGTTTGTACACCTGCACGTTGTAAAGGAATATTACTTTTTACTGGTCTCAAGAATTGGCTCACTTTCTTGTTAGGCTTAAGATGGAAAAAATAGTTAACTTAATTTTTTTATATTTTCTTGGCAATTATATAGACAGTCCCAAATCTTATAAGCTATAAGCGCCTACAAATATATTAGGAGCAAATAATATTTTTTACACATTAGTTAAAAAATATTATCCTAATTATAATTACATATTGTTCTTGTGAGTTCTACATGTAACTTTAGTATATTACATTCGTAGGCGCTTGTAATTTATTAGAATTTAGACATGTCTGACAGGGAGGTGCAACCTTGGTAAGTGCCTGGTAATAGACAACGTCATTTCTAATATGATTACCAAGAAAATATAAAAAATTGAGCTTTATAATTTAACGAAAGTTAGAAACTGTTTTTTGCATCTTAGTTAACTAATAACTTCCATAGTAACCACCATCCAAGATCCATATTCCTCAATAGAACTTACCGGTGTTGGGTGTATGCACACAGAAACTTTCAGGCTTTATATAATAAAAACGGTCTGCTTGCTTCAGTTTCACTATACAGTACATAATGTATGTACTGTATAGTGAAACTGAAATACGAGCAAATACGAGCGGAGAGTCGAGGATTTTAGTGCCCTTACAAAAAGTTATCTTTGCATGAAAAATTAAAAAGAATATTCCAAAGAAATACTAATCACATAAAAGCTCTACTTCGTGCGTGTATAATACCAATAATTATAAAAGTGTTTGACGCAATAACAATCGCCAGTCACCTTTAAATAAAAATTTATTAAAGTAGTTTTAGTTTGTTTCTAAAGTAGGTGCTTAAAAAGATAAACAAAACTTCCGCATGACGTTATTACCTCTAGATCACTTGTAGTTCGCGTGACTGTGACGATTTGATATTTTCGATTTGGTTAACGTATGACGCAGTAGACGCATTGCTTTTAAACCTGACAGCTTCGTGTTTTGCTTAGTATTATTGAATTTACATATAAAAATAATGTAGTGATACATTTCTATGTCTCCTTTTCTCAACATTACGTGTTATTTTATCTTCACACTTTCTCTCCCTTATAGCGGGATGATAGGAAATTCTTGTAACCACATACTCCGTTCTCCGCATACGGACATCTTATAAAAGCGGAGCAACTTCACTAAACTAAGCTCACATAGGTATCGAACTCACAGTTAGTTTACAATAAGAAGTTCCATCAATGATGTCCTCATATATATGTAGGTACATATTATATTTCAAAAACAAATCACATTTTTCCTTGTTTATAGTAAGTAAGGAAATGTGATATTTTACTCCCTGGACAGGACTTTTGTGGGCTACTTCCATTGACATGAAGATTAAATTTTATATCAGAGAAATGTTGCCTTGTTTTAGATTCCCAGAAGGAGGGCAGTTTTATTTTTAGCGTAACACTGTATCCCAGGATATGCAGAGGACATGGTAGGTAGAAAGTATATGGGAACCTAGAGTTAAGATACTTCTTTCCCATTATGACACTTCCGTTCCCCACTTAACGCCGAATTCTGAAAGGCTTGAGTGTCGAGTGGCGGAACTTAATGCCGCGCTTTGCCTCGTTACCAGAGCGGGGACAGAGGAATAGAACTCACAACCTGTCGCGATTACAGTAGCATGCTTGTGCCCCTACTCGACTAGCGATGCGTCACGTCGATATTTGACTATAATCTGCTCAATTTTGTATGTGTAAATTTGCCAATAAATTTCTCTGAAACTAAAAACGATATCGAAATGATTAATTTTCATTTGAATGATGTATATTGTAATCTAGAGAATAGAACAAGTTTCATCAAAATCGGTTGTAATAGTTTTTGAGACGCTTATAGGCGTACAAGAATTTCTGGAGAGAATATATTAAATGTATAATATACACACTAGGACCATAATACAAAATATTTTTAAATTATTCTTTTATATAATTTAGGTTTGTTCTGAGCCCTAAATATTTGCGTGTTGAGAACACGTCGCGTGTAGTCTATTAACCAATATGCGTGATACTCTTTCTTTGCGCACGGCAATGACTAATATTTTTTAAAAACAAATTTAACTATAGCTTGTCATGCTCCTCGCTGAATAAATAGAAAATTATGTAAATGTACTCAAATATATTTGCATATTGTGTACTTAAGTGAAAGATGATTACTTCTTAGTCACAGGGTCGCCGTGACGCCATTGAGACGAGAGCGGGAAAGGGATAGTTATATAATATTTATTTTTGTAACTTCACGCATCTCCTGCTTAAAACAGGCGAGGTATTCAATAAGTATATATACTTATTGTAGGTTCTATAGACACTACACTCTCTGCTTTGCAAAAAAATCGGAAAATTGCATTTTTATTTTGGAATTCAACGTTACGCTTGTTTCTCTTAACATAACATGGTTTCACGCTTTATCCCTAGGGGGGTAGTCGGAGAGAACGGAGCTCCAAACGCTACGGTCTCTACGTTTTCACCCTGTATCCCGCATTTAACAGGGTAGGCAGCAGGAATCTGGGAGCCTAATGTTAAAACAATCCGTTCCCCATTAAAACACTTCCGTTCCTCTTCTGTGTTGAGTGGCGGAATGTAACGCCGTGCTAAGCCTTACCAGTTTCTTTCAGTTCTTGTTACCAGAGCGAGGAAATGAAAATATTAAATATTTCATTCCCTAGAGTGGGAACCGAACTCACAACCGTCGCGTATACATTTTCACGGTACTGCCCCTGCGCGACCGCGTCTAAAATGTAAATTTCCCCTATTTTGGTATTTAAACAAAACTGTTCAATATCTTTAATTCTGTTCATTTAATCTAATTATAGCCTTTTATTTTGATATTTCCTTGGAAATCTACATTCGGTTGGTGTTATTCGTTATTTCTGACAGTACAGTGTTTGTATAAAAAGCTTGTATCTGTAACACAAAGCGAAAGCCGTTCAATATCCGGTAGTGTCAATCTATGAACCACAAACCGTCTATCTAAAGCAAACTTTAGTTTAAAATTTTACAAAAATAAATCATTTTCGGCTGAATAGACAAGAAAGCTTCGTCAAGTCATATTTGAATTATATTCTCTGTAGAATGTTTTTATTTGCATATTGCATTGATGAATTTGCATACGTTGACGATGTTAGTGTTATGACTATTTGTACTAGATCTTTCATATTGGAAAAATAGAATATTTTTTCAGCTTCCTCATCCTAAGATACAGCACATACGGTAGGCAGAGTGAACCTGGGAACCTAGTGTGGCACTCCGGTTCCGACTCGCGCTTGGCCGGTATTTAAATCTTAATATTAAGGATATAATAGAACCCACAATTACATATATTTATATAATATATAAACTTGTATTCCTTACTTTGCTTCAAGCAAAAAATATTATTTAACATTCATATCATTTAGTCGTCAACATGAAAATGTTTTCTAGCGTACTCGAGCGTACAGAATGTCGTTGAGAGCACTTAAAAAATAAAGTTAATTTATTCATTTTATATTTAAAAAAACTAAATTAAATTATAAATGTGATATTTTTTTCTCTGTAGGTATATAATTTGTAATAGGTAATATTTTTTTATTTTATGTATTTTTTTTCGTTACACTGTATCGCGTAGAACAGGGCAACCAAGTGTCAATACACTCCCTTTCCAGCTTTCCGCCCAATTTTTAAGATAATATTTCGTATAGAGCGTAACTGAAATTTTCTCGAATGGGAATCGAATAGAATAGCCATTTGATGCTACAAGACGGCCATATTATCATTGTAACAGCTAAAAAGCTTGAAAACTATTCACATAAATAAACCATTAACCCAAATCTCATTTTCACACTCGACTTACTGCATCAGTTCCTAAGGAGTTGAGTAAATAAAAAGGCGATTAGTGAACATCAGATAAAACTCTTAATTGGATATATGCCAATCGGGATAGTTAAGATTTTTGACGCCAACCAATGTATCGCAGACGCTAGTCAGAATTTATACGCGAAGGTTGCCGCTTTTATGTTTCTTTAGCTTCCCACTGTATTCTGACCATAGCAGAGTTTTTTTTACTATAAAATACTAGCAACCTCCATTATTTATAATATAGAGACTTTTATAGAATACTTATTCATACCAATTCTCGCTATCATTCCACGTACTTATTATTCTTTTCTTTCATTCACCTATTTTGTACTTTGCCAGATGGGATGCCTAGTACACTACCCTATTCTTTATTTATTATATTTTATTTTATTTCGTTTTGGGTGGGTAAATAACTCACTAAATTAAAAAAATAATAATTAAACCTACAATTTATAAAGTAAATGATACTTTAAAAAATTACAATTTGCTTACTAACTATTTATTAGTGTGCGGAATACAGCGTGAAGGATAGATATAAAAAATAAGACCAAAAAGCTTAGATCAACACGTAAGACTCAGCTTACAGTTATCAAGATTTACAATAAGGTCCTCCCAAAACACTTCGATTTCTAAGGAAATGTCAATATAGCTGGCGAGCGTTCGTAAAATTTTATACTATTGTTTCATCCATAAACGAATAGGCACTGTACAGATGGTACAAGATGGCTAACGAAATCGTTTTAGGAAATTATTTTCATTTCCTTTGTAGGGTCTAGTAATAAGTATGAAGAACTGAAAGGAAATTAGCAGTTAAACAATTTGATACCTAAGTATATGAATTTAACGTTTGCTATTTTTAGCTACGGAACTCTAAAAATAAATTTAAAATGCTAAATAATAAAAATGCTTACTCTTTGCTCATTTAAAATAAGCAAAGAGTAAACGTTGAGGTGTACCTCAAAAGCAATAATGAAACCCTTATAAGTTCACTTCGTTGTCCGTCTGTCAAGATCATTTGTCTCGAAATAAACGTAAAACGTAAAAAAAGCTTATAATGTAGTTACTATCATACAAAATGAATGCATAGGTCCGCAAACTTAAGTTTGTTTATTTTTATAAGTTATAATTTCTGAAAAATACGGCACACTCGATAGGCGACTCCAACTAGCACTTGACCGGTTTCCTATGTATAACATATAGTCTTGAAGGGTATGTACGTTCAATTGTGACGTTAAGTGGGATTGACAGAGAGAAAGAAAGAGAAAGCCATGAAATTGTGGAACCCAAGCCGTACTATGTCTTATTAAACTACGTAAACGAAATTCATTTACCTACAAGTGTTATTCTATATGATTTTCAAAGTTAAATGTCATCTTTATTTATTGTTATTATTTATAATATTCTATCTAATATAAAACAAACATGTACTTGTTCTCAACTAGCTCTTCATTACAGATAAGGCAAAGTCCGGCCACACAGAAGTAAAGATAAGAATCTACGTCTAATTATTAATAGAAATGTAAGATGGTTTATTCTTATATAGATAATTAATTAATAATTATGTTTTTAATTAATATAATATGTAAACAATTGATAGGAACCATTTTGGAGTAGATTGTATCGTGGTCATTCATGAGTGAATTCACGTACAATACATATCTATGCATAAAATGTGCACGAGCAGGGGCATAAAGTGTGCTGCCAACGGGAGTGGTTGCGGGTTCGATTCCCACTCGAGAAAATAAAACATTTATTTAAATGTATAATATATATTTCCATTTCTTTACTCTGGTATCGAGGCAAAGCGGGGCGTAGAGTTCCTCAACACGCAAATCCTTTCGAATTCGGCGGAAAGCGGGAAATAGAGTGTCTTAACACAAGGTTCCCTCTGCCTCCCTTTTTGTCTGCGGGATACAGAGTGAAGCTGATTTAATTATAATTTTATTATCAATTACAAAGTTATAGTGGTGTAAAATTAATAATATGGCCATTAAAAATTTAATTTTGTTTTATTACAGCGAATAATGGAAACATTCATTTTTATTTATAAAACGATCCACGGACCTTCGCCTGTAAGTAGTCTTACGCCCAATATTAATAATGTATCTCCTATCTCCAGTTAACGTCTATCTCGTACTGTCCGACATATCTGTCCAATCACTAACCTGCATGCCTACCTCCATCTCTGTCTATTTCAATCTATGGTAGCAATTTTTGGATTAGGATTGGTTATTAACATTGGGCGTTATTATACAAAATATTTACATAATTTATAGCCTATGGTTTATTATGATATATATTACTGTAAATTTTCGTCTAAATCTGCTAAGTAGTCTGCGTGAAAATGGAACCTCCAGTTAATTGAGCCAAACGTACACCTACTTATTTTTTTAGCAATTTCTCTTATTAGTATCTCATCATGTTATTTAATTATATATTTACCTTAATGCGTTAGTTTTTATTCAATTAAAGACTGTATTTAATAGTAATTAATTATATTGAGCATGACAAAGAGATATTCTATTAAGTAGATTTGAACATCATAATATCCTTTGAGATCAATTATAGGGCTAATATTGTTATGTTAATCATATTATAATTATTATATCAGCGATCTGCCCGCGGTTATATTATTTATATGAAAAACTTCGTAACGTTCGTGTTCTAATATGATTTTTTCAACGCACTTACAGTGACTTTAATAAGCAAAAAATAATTCTTTGCGATTAGATTACATTGTTATAATGTCAAAGCATTTATTTTTAAATTTTGGTAAACAGTCATTAAAAATACTATCTAAAAATTTGCACTGAGACGTTGTCCCCTTTCTCCTCATTACAATTTATCCGTAAGTAATGTTTCAAAGGTTGTCTGGTAGAGATTGCTTAAAGCAATAAAACCGCCTTTGCATACGTGTTTTTCTTTCAATTTTATTTGTGTTGTTCTTTCTATATATTTCTTTTATGTGTGCAATAAAGTATATTCTATTCTATTCTATTCTAAGCTACCTGCCTGATATGTCAAAATCTTATTTTTTTAATTTCCTCGAGTGGAAATCGAATCCACGACCTCATTACATTCATTCCTGATATTGGTACGGAAGCCTCGGCGTGCGATCCGACTCGCACTTAACAGGTTTTTATTTAAAAGGTAAGTTTTACTAAAATAAAAAAAAATGTACAAACTTGTATTGTGTAAGAAATTTATTTGGTTTGAAAAGAACTAAAAAAACCATTCGAAACGACTATCTTTTTCAGCTAGGGATGCCTTTTGAATTTTCAGCAAAATAAAGGAAAAAAATCATTTATTTTGTCCTAAATTTGTTGATAATGTTCCAAAGCAATGGAATTCGTCACATTTATCCCGGTTTTATTCTATTACTGTAATGATACGAGTGTACCTCCGCTTCAGTAATCAAGACACGATTTCTCACATCATAGAACACTGTTATAATTCCTATAGAGTAATTAATATAGCAGTTAAGTAGTAGTATTGTAATTAATTCATTTAACAATCCCGTCTTAGTGTTACATATAATTAATTGATTGGTACAAATGAAGATGGGATAGACAATGTTAATAACTGATGTAGGTTTATGATATAATATGGAAATTTCATGGAGATTGTAGATTCTATTTCAGTTTGTTCGGTGTTAATTTTGGTATAAATAAAAACTCAAATTATGTTCTTAATTCCTTTATATTTAACTGTATTTGTAATGGAATTCTTCTATAATCTTGCATATACGCATAAAAAGTACCCTATTTGTTGTTCCATACACAACATTTAACCTACGAGGATACTGAAAACTTCATCAGACGGGAGCTGTAACATGTGAGCTGCAAGAAATTACAGCTCACAGCTTACAGTGACATCCAAACTCACGATCTTGCCACACCACACCACATTCTCACACCACATTCGCATATACTCATACATACACGCACACTCATGCACACACGCACATATACACACAAATGCACTTACGCACACATACACACGCATGCACAAACATACACACAAACACAATCAACTACCTTTGTTTGTACTGTTTATTTTAACCTTGCATGCCCTTACTTTAAATAAGATAGTATGGAACTATGTTATACTTTGTCCTTGTGAGGTGGGCGATAATGGCTGTAACACAGTTCTCACTAATGCAGTCATTATCGATCTTCTTAAATATTGTACCTGTGTTATTTTTAGTTCCAAATAAAGAATTATTATTATTATTAATCTATGTCGTGTAAGTATGAATCCTACAAAAAGTGAAAAAAAAAGCAACAAAGAATAGTTAGTTACACTGTCCATCGACTTATTTTAATTTATGTACTATAAATAGCAATGATTTGGTTAAGCTTTAAAAGTTTTTACTAATGCTAACATTTGTTTTATGAAGTACCTACCTCTTCTTATTCCTCTTTTTCCTGGCATTATTCTTGGCATTTGCCAGGGTTTCCCTTCCAGTTCAACTTACTTCACTTTTCTTCAGCTTTTCCTAATTCTGAAAAGTGTATTTTCTTCACCATTGTACTATCTAATGCGAAGGTTTTTTCCGACAGACTTTTTCCCTACAGGAATCAAATATGCTACCTTCAGGTTATAATAAACATATAATCTGAGCCATTCAATAATATCTACCTATTATATATAGTAGTATGTACTTGTGGGTGTTGATGACGTGTATTGGTTGACATTTGTAACTAATGTATTGAAGCCATTACTGCTGTAATCTTGGCCTGAAATATGTTTTGCCCTGAACAGCTGCTTGATCCAATTTCTCCTTGATATTAATATTATATTGTAATAAGAATTATAATTTCCTTGGCGGCGGAGTTGGGTAGTGTCTGACTGTATGCGATGGTTATAGATTTAGTTTTCATTTCGAAGATCATTTCTACTTATTTTTATTATTTTCACTATCAGGTCAACGTAACTTCCAGAACTGTATAAAATATTTATAAAGCCGATGAAAAATGGATGACAAAAATTGTATCGTTAAGCTTTATTTTTTGTTGTTTTTCTCCGATTCAGAAGAATACAAATCGAACCACAGCCATAGAGTAATAGAGCATAGAGTGGTAGTACAGAATTTAGCCAGCCTGTTCCACTGCGCTACCACCATAATTATACATAGAATTTTAGTCAACAGTGTAGGTTTCTTCCATTCCCGTAGAAAATTAAATAAATCTTCTCTTAGACATACACTCTCCAAGAAACCTTTTAACCCAAATTTCTGATTCCTGCGTGCAGTAGTTTGGATTGTGCGTTATTTTAGGCTTTTATTTAACTTGTTATGTTAGTGTCTGTGAAATCTTGTAAGCTTAAATAAAATGAATATTTTCATTTTAGTTCAGTTGGTACAAGTGACCTTTTGAATAAAAGTTTGTTTTTAACAAGGGTTTTTAATTAATTTATTTTCTTACTTAATATATCATTCTAACTATGTAAATTTTAATATAGCAACTTCACTGAACAAATACTCATATATTACGAACAACGGCAAAAATATTAAATTTCAAAACTGATTTGAGTTTACAATTGAATAGAAAGCGATAGAATGTAACTTCAAGCAAATCCACACTTTGGAAAGTCTCCAAACAACTTTAGATATATGAAAAGTATCCGTCTCGCTGTTTTATTTAATAAAATAACAGAATTGTGCCGTTAGAAAGTTTTTGTGCTGAAAATAAAATATATATCGAAATTTGATGTTAAAGTATGTTAATAAGATATTGTAACTGACACCGGAGCGAAGAAATGAAAGTATATATTTAAAGAATATTTTATTTCCCCGAGTGGGGACCGAACCCTCAACAAGTCGTGTTTGCAGCACACGTTATGCCCCTGGGCCACAACTATATATCTCGGCCATCGTGGCACAATTGGGCAGTGGTTCGATCCCCACTAGGAATAATTATTTTTCTTACTTCCTTAGTGTCAAATACGTACATCCGTGGTCTGTAACGGGTCATCAGCTTTCCTTCCACGTCCTCTCATTGTAGGGTTGAACGCTTATTATATATTGTTATGTTAGTGAAGCATTACACATACATAATATATATGTATGTATGTCTGTACGTAACTCCGTTTTTCGAAATATACCTAAAACCTTTAAAAGTTGGAATATTAAAAATATCGATAATTTCTGAATGTATATTAATATTAATTAATGTCGGTTACAGTGGTTCAAAAAACATTTACGGATATTATATTTGTCAGTGGTATCAGAAAAAAGAACGGCTCTACCTACTTAGTAATATAATGCCAGAAAATATATCGAACTAATGATATTTTAATTAGAATAAAAGAAATATCCAAGAAATTGAATATAAATATTATTTTAATGTTTTCCCCTGATAGAATTTGAACTAAGAGTCATCAACTGTAAAACACCCTTTCAACACAGTTGTGTAAATCACTTCTATTACAAACCTAAAAATTAAAACTACTTGTACAACCCTAAACGTAGCGATTTCAACAATATATTGGCTCTCTGATTTACGACCACGTTATAACTATCGATGATTTTTACCGGCTTTTTAGGGTTCCACGGCGGATGTAAAAACGATGCGGATATAGATAGGGAACTTTATATTGGAAGATAACGACGGTTAACTCACGGGTCTGGGAAGGCATAAAATGTTCTTTACTTACCTTGAGCTGTCTTTTTAAGTCAAGAGGAATTTTGGCACGGAAAAGTTTTGCTTTCGAGATTTTAGCACCCAGATATAGTAAGTGGGTTTAAGTTTAAGTATATGCAATCAGATTCAAGCTGTATCTCGTATATAGCAGAGTGAGCAGAGGGTACCTAGTGTAAATACACTATATGTTTATACAATTGTAAAATAGCTTAAATAAAATTATAGAATTTAGAGCTATATCTAAAATTACGATTAGTAGATCTAAAACTATGTCATCAAATTATCTATCTCTCTACTTTTTCAGACTAAGCTGCACGCTTAACGCTGTATCCCGCACATAGCAGGATAGGTAGAGAAAACTCAGTGTTAAGATACTCCGTTCCCCACTTTCTGTTGAATTATGGAATCATTGCGTGTTGCGTGGCAGAACTGAACGCCGCGCGTCGCCTCGACACCAAAGCGAAGGAAAGCGAAAAATATAAATAAATATTTCACTTCCTCGAGTGGGGATCGAACCCAAAACCATCGCGTTACAGTCACACTCTTGTGCCACTGCGCCACGACTGCCTATTTTTTTAGTATAATTTATATAAACACTTGAATCATTATTACTAACAATTGTTATCATACTCGTAGATACTGCTATCGAATGTCACTACGATAAAATATTTAAAAACAGTATTGTAGATGTATTTAAATAGTAATAATGTGCATAACGCTAAAGTTATTTATTTGCTTAATAATTTTTATTCATGGAAACTTGGCAGGAAAGATACTTGGAGTGTTTCCGACACCATCTATAAGCCACCAAGTAGTATTTCGTCCAGTAATGATAGAACTGGCCAAGCGAGGCCACGAAGTGACTGTGATAACTCCTGATCCAGCATTCCCCAAAGGAAAAACACCACCAAATCTTACAGAAATCGATGTTCACGATATATCTTACGCTCAAGCAAATAAGATGTTTGAAGAACATGGAAATTTGAGGGATCAACTGAAATTACTAAGTCTAATGCCTGATTTTATATTGAATCTCTTAATTGAACAGTTAAAATCTACAGAAGTGCAAAAGCTTCTTAATGATAAAAATAGAAAGTTTGATTTAATATTTATCGAGTCCTCAGTAAAGCCAGCGTTGGTATTTTCATATTTTTATAAGGCACCTGTTATTTCATTTAGTTCAGTGAGTGGTATTTTTGGAAATTTCGAGATGATTGGAGCATCTACAAATCCACTTGTTTATCCTAATGCTATAAACCAAAGAATTTTAAATTTAACAATTTGGGAAAAAATTTTTGAGTTAAAACTTTATTATCAAACGCAACATACATTTTTAGCACATGAGCTTATAGAAAAGGAAAAATTGAAACCTTATTTTGGAAACAATATACCAGATTTTTCTGAATTAGAAAAGAATGTCCATCTCTTGTTTTTAAATGTGCATCCTATTTGGGATTTTAATCGGCCAGTCCCATCAAATGTTGTGTATTTAGGTGGCTTACATCAAAAAGAGCAAAACAAATTACCCCAGGTAATAAATTTTACTTATAGTAACGATATGGTACTTTTTATAATAATAAATTATTTTACTTAAATAATATTACCTAATACTAAGTCATTTTAAATTGCAAATATACCTATGCATTTTTTTTAAAAAGTGGAAGATAAATATTAAAACATAAAAAAACTGGTTAATACCGAGTTGTACTTGTACTGTAATACTGGCTTGTACTGGCTGTACCAATTTCAGGTACGTAGATCATCGGAAAGTATACTTATAAAATTTGATACACTTACGTTTGTGTGCGTATGCACTCATTTCCCACTACTTGCCAAATTTCAGAACTGTAGGTTTATTGCAACCATCCTATAGATATTAATTACGCGGCGAATTTTCCTGCGCTTCATGGGACCATCGATTTGAATATTTGTTATTAATTTCATCTTAAAACTACCACGTGATTTTGAGATAAATGATCTTAACAAACAGAGAGACAAATAAGAAAGTGCTCCGATCTATTTTTATCTTTTGAGAAATATCAACATTTGACAGTTGATGATAAAATTCCTTACTTAAAAACATATATTTTTAAAATAACATATTGTAAAGCTAATAGGATACCTGAGGTGTCTCATTTTATTTCAGGATTTCAAAAGTTATCTTGATTCATCAAAACATGGCGTCATTTATGTAAGCTTTGGTACAAACGTCAGACCATCTTTATTTCCACCAGATAAATTGAGGATATTCACTCATGTTTTTGCTAAGCTAAAATATGATATTTTGCTTAAATGGGAAAAAGATGAACTTGCAGGACTGAGCTCTAATGTAAAAATATTGAAATGGATGCCACAATCAGATTTATTGCGTAAGTAACCTACTTATATTTTTTTTACTTAAGAGGTTGGTTTTTATGAAAAACAGATTTTGTCTTATATTAAGACCCTGGGGCACTGATGTACCCCATTTTGTATTTTATGAATATAAACTTTTATTTTAAATAAAAATAACATAGATATTAAGTGACTCCGAGTATTTCTTAAGTGACTCTCTCTAATATAACGCAGTCAAAAGATATAATGAGCAATTATGTATCGGGGGCCGCTAGTAAAAAATAAAATAATGGTAATATTTTCCATTTCAGGCCATCCAAATATAAAATTATTTGTAACTCAAGGAGGTTTACAATCGACAGACGAGGCTATAACAGCCGGTGTACCACTTGTTGCTATACCCATATTTGGTGATCAGTATTTTAATGCTGAACAGTACGTACGTCTTAATATTGGAAAGAAGCTACACTTTGAGACTTTAACAGAAGAAACATTGACAAGTGCTATACAAACTGTAATTGGCGATAATAGGTATATTTTAATTAAAATTTCTTTAATTTTTAATTATAACATCTTATTTAAAGACAATAAAAAATGTTAAGGATCACAGAAAAGCAAAAATAGGAGAACGTGCTCTATTAGAGGCTCTGAATTGTTTATCTTTGCATGTGTATCGTAGCACTATTTATCTATTCAATCTCACTGTACTCAAGAAAAGGAGATTAAAATTAAATTATTTATAAGCGGTGCGAATATGCTTTTACTGTAATGAGTCGCACGTAATATTTCATCTTGTTCGTTCTTCGATCCCCGGGCCCCCAAACCTACGTCCTACGAAAGAGCCCCACTTTCAAGTTAGTGAGTAGGCATACTGTCTTAACTACATATTAGACTAATAGACCTCAAAATTTCAGCTTTGCTTAAATGACGTAGGTCTGGTAGGTCTTTGGTGTAGATAATAAAACTAATTTATCATTCGATCTTTTATGTAAGCACCAATGTCGAAACTGGTTATAGTGAAAATAATATGAAAAATTGCTTTAAATAAAATTAAGCTAATAATTATATGCTTTTCAGCTACCGGGAAAATATTGTAAAACTTCGTAACATAATGCAGGACCAGCCACAGTCGCCGCTAGAGCGCGCAGTGTGGTGGACGGAGTATGTGCTACGACATGCTGGAGCATTGCATCTCCGAACACCAGCTGCTGATATGCCATGGGCGGAATATTATGAATTAAATTTAATATTAATTGTAATAAGCATAATTTTAATAGTCACAATAACAGTTATTGTTACTTTATATAAATTTATATCCAAACTTAGAACCAGCAAATTGAAAGTAAAGAAACATAAAGAAATTTAACTTTTCATTTGTCTATCTGTAATAAAAACTACGATAATTAATCTACTCTCTTTCTTGTTTTCCGTCAAATGAATTCTAATTATAATGCAATTATGTACGAATATTATTTCATTTTTATTTATATAATTTAAGATTGCCACCACTACTACATTGTGTATGAAAGTTTGCTTAAAATTATTTTTCGTTCACAATTAACTTGATGTGTATTATTTTTTTTACTTACTTTCACAATAAATATATCATAACTATCATATAAAATATTACTAAAATAAGTAATTATTCAATCAATAAAATCATTACCAAGAACCCCACATAATTTAACTGCTAATCCTAATGAACTATTAAACTTATTTCTTTTCCTTCTACTTTTATGCAGTCGGGGTTTTTGTTTTTTTTAATATTTTTTTATTACTTATTAATGATTTAATTTTGTTCTTATTATTTTTAGTGCGAGTGATTATGATAGATTATTATAATTATTGTAATACCTTTATACTCGTATAAATGTTTGAAGGCACTGGTGTAGGTAAAACTCTAAATGAATTTATGATTGCACCTTGCATTTGTAATCTTTGTATTAATCTCCTATTTAAATAAATAAATAAAAAAAATAAATAGTAAAACGTTATTGGTGAGGAGCGACTTTATTATACCATGAATATGATGAAATTTTATTATAAAACCAACTGTTCAAATACAATTCGTTGTTATTTAATCATATTTCTATTTGAAATTAAATAATAATTTTAGTCTATTTAAAAGCCATATTCATATTGGGAAACATTTTAACATAGAAATATTTAATGATTCTTATTCATTGATTTTCAAAGATATTAATGTGTAACAAGTAAAAATTTACTTTTTATATATGGCTAGAAAGGGACATAGTTATGTAATATCTATACAAATGTAATAAGTCTCTAAATTAGTCGTTTCTAAACAAAAGTGTGTGTAAAATAAGAATAACCAAGATGTTAAAGGATAACTAATTAAATCCACGTCCAGCATGTTCTGGTTTAGTTATGCAGATATCTATATATATAAAGGGAGATGTTTCCACTGACTGAGGGAAGACGCACGCTCAACCGTAACCGCTGTGCAATGTGTTCAAACGGACAGAACCCACTTAGAAGGGATTTTGAAAAAAAAATATCCTAAAGGGATGAAATAGGGGTTGAAAGTTTGTATGGAAAAATGTTTAAATCATCTCCGACTTTTATAAAATTTGAAAATTAGACTCTTAAAAGTATTTAATTTAATTAAATTCGTATAAAAACGTGTTTTGGTGTTTGAATTTGAATTTCTAGAAACAATGTTTCTAGAATTCACCCCCTAAACTGAAAATAATTTCATAAACATATTTAATAAATATTCCTATAGTTCAAGCGGGCGATTCCGTCTAGACTAGCTATTATATAAATTACAAAACAAATTTGCATAACTTATCAGATGAATAACCTGATCCTGGTCCTTTGTATATAAAAATTGTGGTTGCTCAGAGTAAGATTTAGTTAACTTAACCTCCCCGGGCAACCAAGGTTCTCACCTGGAGGGACTGACTGACCACCCAGGCAGCAATTGCTCATCCCTCTTTTCCAATTCCTTTCCCCAGTCTAAAAAAGACAATTTTCCCCACAAAAATTTCCTCAGCCCAAAGAACAAGAGCATATTTATAAGCGGTGAAAGAAACCAATGGCCGAGGGTCTATTCTGACGCCTTATACATTGTCATTCGCGGTGGGAGGAAGAACATTGCCAGACATATGACAGGTTATTCAAATATTTATTCGTTAAATATGTTTTTTTGTTCGTATTAGCAGCTACAAAGTAAACTAACTTGAAATAATGGTGAAGGTTATTTAAGAGTTCAGTCGTAATTCATACAACACAAGATAAATAACGACATAGAATATTTATTAGATTTTTCTTTAAATATATTCTTTGCTTCGTTAATTCATTCCTAGTTTGAATACCTCCGACCGTTCATTCGTTTGAACTAAATTCTCTTTATTTTTTTACAAACGTATAAAATTTGAAGATAGCGGTATTTGAACCCACGCCTATTGATTTTCGGACGGTTTCCAAGTGGAAAGGGTAAGTACTTTTCTTTCTTATGTGCGGATTAATATTTTTAAAATGTAAAAAATAAATGGTCTTTGTTTATTTATTTCAAACGAGTCTGGGACTTTTATCGAAATGGAGTCGTGTATAGGTTCGTAAAGAATGTTGACAGCGACTTTGTGCTCCTAGGAGAGCTTCGAGGAAAGCAAAGCTTGGTTATCCACTTTGGTTAACCGGAGGGTCACTCATACGGCTCAAAGTCCTCTAAGAGAGCACACTGCGTTTAGTAATAGCCAGAAACAAATATGCATGCACCCGGAAAGAATAAGTAATATGCTGTGAGCTTCTGCTCGCAGTAGAGCAGCACCAATTTCGCCATAGAGCTTACCGTGCTCAATACGTTTCCGATTCATCCACATACTTGATATTTTTACGCGATCTCTTAGCAGACATACTAAATGATCCCATAAGGCTTCCATTTATACCCTTTTGAGGTAAGCCCTGTCCTTAAATATGGTAGTTCCTTAGATGTATTGATTTAATAATTATTTCACATGATATTTAAATGCATCTTAAGAGTTTTTTCTTATTATTACTCACATATGATGAACATATATACAGATTTTCGTACATATTGTCTACGAGCTTTGCATATATTAAGAGGTTCATCCCCTAAGGATTTACTCGTATTGTACAATCTAATCTGTATTGTATTTCTTTTTCGTTTCAAAATTATTTATTTTAGATATTTTATTTGAAAGGGATCGGTGGGCGAGTTTTACTCGCACTAGACCATTTTATTTTATTTAGTATCTGCAAATAATTTTATTGACAGACAACATATGAATAACTTTTAACACTTACAGGATATTAAGAACTTAAAAATTTCAAGTAAACAATTATTTTTCTATTTATGTTTCAGAATATGCGCGAAGAATAACCACGCGTTGTTATTAATTTTATTTATGTTTTACATATTATGTAAATTTAAATACTTAATACGTTATTTTATATTTAAACAACAACTACTTGTGACAAATGGAAAAAAGGCTATTCGGATCCCATCAAAATTTCGAGAAAACTGTTTTAGTGGTCCTCAGTACTTCTTAAAGAATCAGCATCCTTTTCAGATTTCTGTAGTGGCTATGATTTGTCTGTTAGTCAGTCATATAATAACGAAAGAGTTTTTGTTTGACCAGTAGCAATTATTTTAATATAAATTTTGAGATTGTACTTATATTGCACTTGTAGCACCATTACGATGCATTATTATTATCACAGATACTGTTATCATATATCCACTTAACTATTTTCTTATAAAGAACCCCGGAACTACTGAAGACAGTTCTACAATTACCTGTGTTATAATGTCGACGACATTTAAATTATTTATTTGGTTGCTAACCTTTATTTATGGGAACCTGGCCGCAAAGATACTTGGAGTATTTCCAATTCCATCGATAAGTCATCAGATAGTGTTTCGTCCTGTTATGATAGAATTGGCTAAACGAGGCCACGAAGTAACTGTGATTACTCCTGATCCAGCATTCCCTAAAGGAAAAACGCCGCCAAATTTTACAGAAATAGACGTTCATGATATATCTTATGCATTATGGAACAAGTTTATTGACGAAAATGGGAACATAAGCGACCAAATCAAATTAATGACTGTTATACCTGACTTACTATTGAATATTTTTGAAGAGCAACTAAAATCTACTGCAGTACAAAAATTACTAAAAGATAAAGATAGAAAATTTGATCTAATATTTGTTGAAACAGCATTAAAGACAGCGTTGATGTTTTCTCATTTATATACAGTACCTGTCATTTCATTTAGTTCTTTAAGTGGGATTTTTGGTAGTTTTGGGATGGTGGGCGCACCCATACATCCACTTATTTACTCTAATCCACTAAATCAAAGAATTTTTAATTTAACAATTTGGGAAAAAATATCAAATTTGCACTTCCACTTTAAATTAGAACATATTTTATTAAACAAGGAGCCTAAACAAAAGGAAACACTGAAAAAGTATTTTGGACCTAATATACCAAATATTTCAGAATTAGAAAAAAATGTTCACATGTTATTTTTAAACGTGCATCCTATATGGGATTTTAATCGACCAATACCACCAAATGTCATATATTTAGGTGGGTTACATCAAAAGGAGCAAAATCCTTTACCGCAGGTAAAGTATACATTAAAACTTATGTATTAATTGTTATAATTTTTTTTTAATTGAAAGAAATATAAATTACAATTTATTTTTTGTACTAATAAAATATCGAGGAATGTAAATATTTTCATTTATGCAATATTTAAGTAGCACAAGAAACACTTTGCATATTTCACAAAATGTTTGTGAAATCCTCCTTTTCCCACTTTCTGTAAATAAATAATATTTCGTTCCCTCGAATGTTTATCGAAACCACAACCTTCGCGTTACAGTCACATCCTTGTTCCCCTGCGCCACGACGGTCTTATTATAGAATGTTTCATATAACAAACAATATTACTTATGATAAAAACATATTAACATAATTTCAGGAACTAAAAAGTTATCTTGATTCCTCTAAAGATGGGGTTATATACGTTAGTTTTGGCACAAACGTCAGACCATCTTTATTTCCACCTGAAAAATTGCAAATGCTTATTAATGTATTCACCAAGTTGAAATATGATATTTTATTTAAATGGGAAAAAGATGAACTTCCAGGACGCAGTTATAATGTGAAGATATCAAAATGGCTTCCACAATCAGATTTATTGCGTAAGCAGAAAATTGTTTTTCCAGCAGTTTTGTAATGAAAAGTATTCATTCTCGCTAATTTCTAGTGACAACTATAATTTTGTCATTTTTTTTAAATTGACCGTTCATCATCATCATCAGCCTGTCCTCGTCCACTGCTGGACATAGGCCTCTCCAATGGCACGCTACGCTGAGCTCGATCGTTGACCGTTTATAAATATATTAATTTATAGGTACATTTATGAATACCTGGTTTGGTTGAAAAAAAAAGCGGCGAAATATTGGATAAGTATCATGAAATGAGTCTAAATATAAACAGGAATAAGAAAAGTAAAAAGGAAGTGATGCCAGATTTCCCTGATGAACTTAAAAATATTGATAAAAAAATGGAAACAATATAAAACGATATTCTTATTTTAGGTCATCCAAATATAAAGCTATTTATAACTCAAGGGGGTCTGCAATCAACTGATGAGGCTTTAACAGCTGGTGTACCACTTGTCGCTATACCCATGCTTGGTGATCAATGGTTTAATGCTGAGCAATATGAACACCTTGAAATTGGAAAGAAACTACTCATGGAAACTCTTACAGAGGAAATATTAATAAATGCTATTCATACTGTTATTGAGGACAAAAGGTAGATATATTTTTCCAAATTATAGTTTTATCTCTACAAATTCTGCTAAAGTAGTAGGTATTATGTTGAAAATTATCACTAATTGTATTGCGATTTTTTGAGGATTTGTTTTATAAATATTATAGTTAAAAAATGTCAATACCTAGATAATCTTATTGGCTCCACTATTTAAATATTGCACTACCCAAATATTATTTTTAGTGTATTCTAACATTATTTTTCGTTGAAATATTCGGCTACATAAGAAATTAGAACGTTGTGTCGATTAATTTAGGTACTCGTTCTTTTACGAAGAAAACTGAAGCGTTGCTTGGCTTCCTTTGCCTATTTGAGTATAAATGATTATTCATTTTAATACTTGATTATTAGAATCTTGACACAGAATAAAAAATATTGACTTGTTTTAACTATTTGCTTTCAGTTATCGTGAAAATATTGCTAAACTTCGTAATATAATGAACGACCAGCCCCAACCACCACTACAGCGCGCAGTGTGGTGGACAGAGTATGTTTTGCGACATGGCGGAGCTTTGCATCTTCGATCACCAGCTGCTAATATGACCTGGGTGGAATACTATGAAATAAATTTAATATTTATCCTATTAGGTATAATAGTTATTGTCAAAACGATAATAATATTTGCTTTGTACTATTTTATATCAAAGTTTAAGTTAAGTCAATTAAAAGTAAAAAAAAATTGAGAATTTGGAAGTTAAATTTAATTTCATTTTCTTGAATTTTTAAATCTAACATCTATCATTATTACATAATTATATCTCCTATAAAATATATTTTTCTAAGAAACTACCATAGTTATTTTCCATAAATCCACCTGTGTTTATTGTTATGTACAATAAACACAGATGGTTTTACATTTTGTTAAAATTATTTGAAAAACCATGGAGTATCGAACAAGATTTGAAATTAAAACGAATATTTTTCTTCAAGTCTAGTGGTGAGGATGTTATAATGAGAATAATGTCACCCAGGTATATTGGGAATATTAAATTATCAATTTTAAGAAAGAATCTTTAAAAAATAATGCTTGACATTCTTATAATTTTTTTAGACATCAACTATTCTTTCCATATTGAGCAATATTTTTCACCAAGGGCAAGTTTATTAAAGATGTCCGCATCTGCAGTAAGCTTGCTGCACTTCTTAAACACATTCATGATATAAGTCTATTGGAGTATTTTATGATATCCGCAACCTTTGATTGTGTAGGCATTAAACTTTTATTAAAACTATACCGTTGTAGTGTAAAGGCTATTGCCATTGATCTTATTGCTTCGAATCTAAACCAGAAATTTATTATAAATAATGTAAAATCACCTGAATCTCCCCTAAAGATGGAAGTCACTTATGGATTACGAAATTATCTAAAAAACGTTATCTATACATTAAATAAAATTTAAGCGTCTATCTGATTTAAAAAGAAAAACATATTTTTCGAAGTGCACTTAACCAACGTATGACAAGCTACGTTCACAATCAGTTGTATACGCCTGTACATTGCAAAGGAATATTACTTTTCAATGCTCTAAAAATGTGGTGACTTTCTTGGAGTTTGATATAATAATTATGCCAACTGATAGATGCACTTAAACATGCACATGCATTTAAATACGACAACTTAGGCGGAAAAAATAAATAAAATTCCAAAACAAATAAAATTTCCCTAAATAATCGTATAGCTATACACAGGAGAAAATGCGGGCGCGCCGGTAATTTAAAATAACTTTAATATCAATACTAATTTCAATGGGATCGAGCTCTCAATAATCATTACGATAAATTTAAACTGTCCCACTGTCTCATTTGCATTTTATCTATCGCAGAATTCCATGTCTCATATACTTTAATCTAGTCCATTTAGAGAAAACCTGTAATATGGTGGAAGCCATTATGTAAAATAATGTACAAAACATTAAGCGTAATTTGGTAAATTGCTTAATAAATTTAAATAAATGAATTCAATTAAACTTATAATTTAGACTTACATGTGCCAATAGAGCACTTACAATAAGAGTAAAGTTTTTTTAACAGGTTTTTCTGTTCGTAAAGAAAAGTTTTTTTAGTTAAGCTAAGATTATTGTTCTAAATAAAATTATTATAAAATAGGCCGAAGCTGCAGAACTCAACGCCATACTTTGCGAACGAGGAAATGAAAATATGAAATATTTCTTTTCTTCAAAAGAGAATTGAACCCGCAATCTACCTTGTCTTGTGCGTCTACGCTACGACGACGGCCGTAACATAATTCTTAAAATAGGAAATTTATGATAGTGATTATTATCTATATACGCATAGTTTTTATCATTTGTAAAAATTATATTATTAAAAATTTACATACTAATAATAAATTATGTAAATTACGACTCATTATTATAAATGTTAAATCTATTTAAAATAAAAATAATAAAATATTTTTATAATATTCTTCCTGTATTGTGTGTGGGATATATACTGTGTGAAGCTAAAAATCACATATTATTATTTTTTGAATGCCTCGATTTAGAATAGTCTCGTTATATTTAAATTACTTAAAATAGATCGTCACTAGTAAAAAGGCCCGTTTTTTATAGGTATGTAGGTATATATAATTAATTCAATTTGCAAAAAAATATTCATACTTTTTGCATATTAACCTTGATTTTTTGTGCTAATTTCGCATGAAGAAACAAGGAAGTGTTATATCATCACTAAAATTATATTAAAATTTAAAAGTTATTCTCGTGTTTCTCACATTAACTTAAGGCAAAAATGACTTATCATTCATTCTGTTCTTTCAGATATAAATATGTATATAAGTAGTTAGGACGCTTTAGGTGACCAAAACCAAAAAGATTTCATATAAAACATAAATTCGTATGAATTTGTAATCGAACCTACAATAATCGCTTGTGGTTGTTCTACTCAACATTTGCGCTACGACGGTGTCGTTAGATAAATTAGTATGAATAAGAAACTAGTCTTGGTCTGTTCTTGTAAGTTGTGTTATATTAAAATTAGATTTGAAATAAGGTATAGTCTTTTCAACCTTGCATTTTAGTAATAGCTGCGGTACTGTCAACATATAGCTCTTAACTTATTTAAAGTGTAATTTTACTTGTGTTTAGAATTTACTATTTTAGTAAGAATACAAAAAAAAAACAGTATGTACAAAATAATATTTTTAGTTTTATTCGTTATAAGTATAAGTGAATCGAAAAATATTTTAGCTGTGTTCCCGACACCGTCAATAAGTCATCAAATAGTTTTTCGTCCTCTTATGCTGGAATTAGCCAAACGTGGGCATGAAGTGACTGTGATAACACCAAATCCAATATTCCCTAAAGGAGGAGCTCCTGAAAATTTTACTGAAATAGATGTTCATAATATTTCTTATACTATATGGACTGAGTTTGTAGAAGATATAAAAGGTAAAGCAGATGGTCTCGCTGAACAAATGAAATTAGCTTACGATCTATTAAGAGTAATTTTTGAGGCTCAAATAAATTCACCAGAAGTTCAAAAACTTATATCTGATAAAAAGAAGAAATTTGATTTAGTATTTTCTGAACATTGTGTAAGATTAGCATTGAGCTTTTCCTATTTTTATGACGCTCCTGTGATAGAATTTAGTTCGTTGGGTGGATTAATTGGTGGTTACGAGTCGATGGGCGCTGCTTCACATCCATTGGTCTATCCTACGGCATATCAACAAAAAATTGATAAACCAACAATGTTGGATAAAATCTATGAAATAAATCTATATTACTCATTTCATAAGTTTTATGATGAATTAGAAATTTTGGAAAATATGTCATTGAAAAAGCTTTTTGGTCCTAAAACTCCAACTTTGGCTGAATTAAAAAAAAAAGTAGATATGCTGTTTATAAACCTTCGTCCAATTTGGGATCTCAATCGCCCTGTACCACCTAATGTTTTATATTTAGGAGGATTACACCAAAATCCACAAAAAGAATTACCTGAGGTATTTATTCAAATATATTACTTAAATAATTTGTATTATATTTATATTTTTTAAAATCACAAGACTTTAATTTCCTAAGATCAGTTGTGGCACCTTGGCACGAGCGTGTAACTGTAAACGTTCGATTTTTACTCGAGGAAATGAAATATTTCATATTTTTATTTCTTCATTCTGGTGTCGAGACAAAGCACGGTGTTGTGTTTCGCTGCTACACAAACAATACTTCCAAAATTGCAACGTCCTATATGATTTCTTTTTACTTTAATTTGGTCGATTCAATTACTTGTTTATACACTTTTTTATTATTTCAGGATCTAGCATCGTACCTAGATTCATCTAAGAACGGGGTTATCTATGTAAGTTTCGGTACTAATGTGAAACCATCGTTACTACCTGCTGAAAAATTGAATATATTTAAAAAAGTATTTTCTGAATTGCCGTACGATGTTTTGTGGAAATGGGATAGCGACAAATTTTCGGATTGCCCCAAAAATGTTAAATATGCAAAATGGTTGCCACAGTCGGATTTACTCAGTAAGTTTTTAAGAATAGATTTATTGATTTAGAACTTACAAGACAGGTGCCCTTAAATCTGATGATTAAGGATTCGATCCCTACAGAGAAAAGAAATATTTCCGTTGATCCTTGCAACGTAAGCCGGTGGAAAACGGAGAACGAAGTGTTTTCATTAAATTCTCTTTACTTACTTCTTCTGCTTGCTATATGCGGGTTAAGTGTAAAAAGAATCTTTAAATTATTCGTATACTGAACACCTGTCTGAGTAAACAAAATCCTATCTTTTATGCTTAATTTTTGGTAATTTTTATTTATTTTTTTATAGCGACTTCTACCGCTTGGACTGTACGATTATTTATTTAACAAACTGATCGCGTTCTGATTTAACAAGGATATAACCGGTAAAAATATTTTTTTATAGATTAGAAATCTTTGCAGTTATCATTTTTATTGACCGTTATTTTTATAAAATGGTATACGTGTCTATTTTTATTGCACTTTCACCTATAAGATTTCACCTATGAGAAGGTCGTGTAGCAACATATAGACTGCTAGGTTAGTTGCGTGCTTTTAGTATATTATTGCTATGTATATACTTTTTTATACTAGAAAATTAGTCGGTATGCTGAGAAAATAAAAGATGCTAAAAGCGTTCTATATATGTACAAGTACTGCGTGAAGCTAACATACAATTCTATACAATAAAAAAGTCGACTTCCACCAGAACCAATCAGAACATAACCAGACGCTCATCAAATTACCCTTGAAGTGAATCTTTTCCAATAAAAGAAGAATAATCGAAATAGGTTGGCGGGATATTGAATTTTTGAGGTAACAAACATAAAAAAAATATTATACTACCAGAATACTTGATAATCTCCTCCTTACGGAAGTCGGTTTAAAAGAATTCTGAATATATCTAGTTCCTGATACATAATTCATGTAATTGGGATATATGTTTTTGGCTATTTTTGTGGTAGACTTGCTTATGGGTAATAACCTTACCATTTAGTAATAATACTTTCCAATGCATATACGAATATAAAATAAGTGAATATTTTGAATAATTTTACCTACAAATGTTGAATTTAAAATTTTCATTTTAATCTGTTTTTTTCTTCTTTAATCAATTTATACGAATTAATTAAAACAAAACATTATATTAATTCAAAGTAAGCAAAAATATTATCGACACTGATTAGTGATTAAGCAATTGCTTCTGGTGAACGAACATATCAATTTCGCAACTTCAATACCTAAAATAGAAATCCCGTCACTTTCCGTCCCTTTAGGAGTTTCGAGAAATTCTCTCTTAGTGCTTCCGTGTATGAATACAGGTCAGGTATCTAGGTAGAGTAAAAAGTATAGGGAAGAACTTGGAATACGTTTGTACTTTGTCAATTAGTTACTCGGAAGCGAAAGAATTTGATATATATCTATGTATATTTCTATCTCCTATGTCTCTCTATATCGTATCCTACATGTCATGGCCGCCCGCCGCACGCCTGGGAACCTAGTGTTAAGACATTTCTGTTCCCCTTGTTCCGCGTGCTGAGTAGCGTAATTCAACGCCGCGCTTTGCCCTAAACTTTTTACCTCATTACTACACTCGATGTATATCAATCAACGAGTGATAACTTACAACTATAGAAATACATATTATATAAGTGTAACCACCAGTAGTATATTTTATAAGTGTGTATCTACATACTTTACAATTGAATAAGTATATTGGTACTAAAACATAAAAAACTTATGACATATTGTTAAAGTTTACTTTGTTTTTTATTACATTTTTGATGACAGTATTGTTTTTGGTTTAAATCCGTCTCAAAAATATCCGTCTATATTTCTTATAAATGTATTTTTTATTTGCGGCCAGACTGAAAACGTGACAGTTTGCGAATTTGACCCTTTTTTTCAGGAATTCATGGGGCCGTAGATCTAGGTATATTGTTTGAACTTAAACTTGATATCTTTAAGCGTTCTTGACCGACAGATAGGCAGACATACAGACGGACAACAAAGTGATCTTATACGGATTCCTTTTTTCCTTAAAAGGTACGGAGCCCTAAACACTACAAAATAATAATATTTGGTTTCAGAACATAAACATATCAAGCTCTTTATAACACAAGGTGGTCTACAATCGACTGACGAGGCCCTAGCTGCAGGTGTTCCTCTTATCGGAGTACCGATGCTTGCAGATCAATGGTACAACGCGGAACAGTATCTTATACATAAAATAGGCTTAAAATTAGATCTGGAGACATTCACAAGAGAAGAATTAAAAGATGCTATTAATACGGTTATAAACAATTCAAGGTAATTGTAAAACAAGAGGGTACTGACCTCTACTCACTTAAAATTTTATTTATACTTTTTTAATGTTTAATAATCCCTCATTTATAAAGATTAATTTTGAATTATTAAATAATAATATCGAAATCTTTACATTTATTTAAAATGTAGTGTTAAGTAATATCTTAAAATTGATTAATAATAAAAAGTAAAATATACGACAACAAACGGTACGGACCGTGAATCTGTAGAGTAAGAAATAATATTTATAAAAAACCCTTTTCATTATTATTCTTATTACAGCTATCGTGATAACGTGATAAAGATACACAAAATAATGGATGATGAACCACTATCACCGCTAGAAAAGGCAGTGTGGTGGACAGAACACGTACTCCGACATAAAGGTGCTTCACACTTGAAAGCCAATGGTGCCCATATGCACTGGACAGAATATTACGAAATAAAATTGATATTGTCACTACAAATTCTTATAACAATCTTTCTACTATTTTTGGGAATTTTAATATATTATGTAGGCAAAAAGATTACAAATCACAGAATAAAGATTAAATTATTGTAATATTTATTGGTTACCTTGAATTTATAAAATAAAATAATAATTGTGGAAAGAATTGATTTTTTATTCATTTTCAAAATCCACAAATTCGATGTCAAATGATTATATTCAAAGTCACAGGCCAGTCTTGGCGCAGAGGCACAAGAGTGTGAGTGTAAGCACGACAGGTAGTGGATTCGATTCTCATGTGAGGAAATGAAATATTTAACATTTTGATTTCCCCGCTCTTGTAATACGGCGCATGCATACAACGTTGAGTTGGGTGTTAAATTGAGTTGAGTAAAGTCTCCAGAATTGGATGAAAATAGAGAACGGAGTGTCTTAACACTAAGTTCCATCCACTGCCTAACGTAGAGTATACTAGATACAGCGTAAACATTATTTTTTATTTTTATAATTTATTTATTTATTATTGAGTAATATTTGCATTACTTTACAAAGTATATTATTTTTAGTACCGCTTATGGTAATTAACTTAACCTATTTCAAAAAGTGAGCACTAAGTTTCTCAGATAGCCTATTAAATATGCAAATTATCTGGTAAGTCCTAAAAATGGGAATATAAAGCAGAGTGTACTCGTATGTTAGATGTTAAGTCCTTTCTGTCTAACCCACTATACTCTATAAGAGAGCATCAAGCTGAAATGAAAGGAAAAGAAGCGATATTAAATAAAGAAGAGAGAAAGTTGTAAGTGCTAAGCCAACTGCCATAAAATTTATAAGTTGTGTATATTCTGTAAAAATAAAACAATAATAAATCCATATCGAATAACACAGTAAGAATAATAATAAAAGTTATTATAAACTGTATGTGTGTGACCCATTGAGAACTTTCTCTGGTTTTTTCAAAATAAAAAAGGAGAGTGAAAGAAAACGGGCAGATCTATCTACATAGGATAGCGCTTGCATTATGTATGTCTAATATAGTTTTATTAGAAACTTGACTCCAATGAAGGGTATCAATAAATTTTCATTGTGCAACAAGGCTAGTGGTATTCGATATCGTTTAAATTGAGAGAAATACGCATACAAGATATGATAGTATGAAAATATAATTAACTTTTAATATAATAATTATAGCATAAGTGTGTGATTGTAAACTCGACAGGTCATGGGTTCGATTCCCAGTCAAGAAAAAGAAACCTTTACTATTTTCATCTTCACTCTGGCGTTCAGCAGTTCACTGCTCGACTATCCGCCTTATTTACCAGATCTAGCCCCAAAAGACTTAATTTTGTTTCCTCATCAAAAAAATGCGCACGGAGGATAGATATTTTGTCAAATAAAATGGTAATTATCTTCATGAACAATTATTTTTCAGAAAAAAACACAGAAGAACATCACTATGAGATAGTAAGATACAAAGAGAGTTTGTATGTTGAAAAATAAAACAGGCTTCTATTTTGGTTACATTGGAATTTCTGTCCTTAGTCTATTAGGGGAGATTGTACGAAACACTAAAATAAAGTTAGTAAAATTATTTGTTTTCGTTAAAGTTTAACTCTTTTTTCAATATTTATTGACTTCAAAATGTATGTAGATAAAGGATTGTGAGAATTGTGCCTAAATATACGTCATCAACTTCGTCTTTACGAATATATTAGGGACACAATGCTCAATAAACTACTTAGTTATGAGACCTTGTAAAAAAAACTTTTAGAGAATGTAATAAGAATAAACAATAGTTGTAACAAGCATACCAAATTTTTACCTTGGCTCTCGTAATTATTTGTGTATGTTTTTAATTTTACCTGTTGTTTTCCATAATAGAGTAGGTAGAAAAAACTAGTGATGAAATAGTACGTTATTTTCTAACTCTAATACTTCACTGGAATCCGAGAAATTACTGGTCAAGTTGTGGGAGTCGATGACGTCCTCTGTCTTACTAGAAAATAGAATTTAAAATTTTATTATTCTTTCAGTCCGGCTGTAACTCTTAAGCCATTGATGTTCAATTCCTAGAAAATCGAAGACATGTGTTTAATTTATTAACATTGTACAAATTTTATCATGATAAATTATATTCCCTGGTGGCCCTTATTCGGCCGCATTCCCATATATCCTGGCTGGTAGAGAATGTTTATAAACTAAGCTATAAGTCATAGGTTTCCTGAAAATTAAACTCAGTTTTTATAGCTTTACGATAACCTATACAAACCCATGAACCTTATTATAAGGCACTCTGTTCTTATTAAGAAACTTCCGTCGCCCATTTTCCGTCGAACTTCTTAAGAATTGCATGTTGAGATTGTTATTGTTTTAATTAAAATAATCATAAAATATTTTTCTTTTTTAACTTTATTGTTTATATAATTATACTAATTACAAAATTCTTTTTCACAGAAATATACATTTTATAGAGATTTTTTTTTATTAACTATTAAATAAAAGCAGTTAAAGCTGAAATTGTAAATTTTAATAAAATATAATTAAAGCCGTCGGGAAGAATCGCAATGATCACTTTATGCGTAATACATGTATATGTAAATGATATTGTGTGTACTTTTAGATTTCTATGTCAAAGATAACGAACTATGAAAATAGTAATAAATTAAACAAAAGTGCATCTACATACTCAAAAACTGCGAAAAGCTGACTTTACGTACATGTTTAATTTTGTCTCCTTCAAGAAAATTTTGTAAATTTTTATTGTTGACATCAGAAATATAGATAAATATAAATTTAACCTTTAAGTATGGACGTCGGGTCTGACAGACCCATCTAGGTCTACGAATTCTACAAATCGGCCACTTCTCGGTGACCTCCGCCACTGAGTCGCTCAGTACCTTTCGTATTAATGACAAAATGAATGTAGATAGCAGTGGTTGTGTCTCTGGGTTCAAAACACGTGAGTATTTAACTTTCTAAACGGGACCTGGGTCTGTCAGACCCGACGTCCATGTTTCCCATACATAATGATTTCAAAACACCATATATTTTTATAATATTAAAAAATATACTTTAATATTTTAATTGTATTATTTGTATTCAAATGTTTTTATTGTTATATATCATATATTATTTTGCATTATTTGTTATATATTTTAGTAATATAAATATTATTTACGTAAAAAACATTCCATTTTTTTAGTTTTTATGATAAAATGGAAAAAAATGATCGACTAAGCACGTCAGGGACAAATATATCGGTACTTTATAATCAACATCAAACAAAAGAATTGGACGACGACATTTTATAAAGAAAATAGCACTTTATCAAATAAAAAGACGCGTTTCGTATACTAAACTACTCTAAGAATTGAGAATGACTTTGACTCGCGTTTCGCGATCTGATCTATCATTTATTGAACATGAAGCTAAAAAAATTGTTTTGGGTTCTTGAAAAACATGTATACTTTGCCCCCATAAGATATATAGAAAGACAATACATACTTATGTTGACTGCAATCGTCCTGTTTGCCTACAATGTTGAAAGCCATTGTGTATCGATGTTCAACTGTACCTTATCTTGAGGTGTTGTCAAAATTTTTATTTTATACCATAAGATGTAATTTCTTTATTTTTTTTTAATCGTTAGACTTTATATTTTGTTAACAAAATATTTATTTTATTATCTGTCTTTTTTTTATAGCATTATTTTCTTAAAAGTCATCCCATGTGGCCAAATGCTGAAATTGTGACTTTAAGTTACTTAAATCGTTGTGATGCGTAAAGTTTAATAAAAAGCGACTTTATTTATATTGATTTTGTTTGATTAGAGGCTATTCATGTAAACTAAAACATAAAATTGTCTCCTTCCTTTAAAAAACAGACGGAATATGACCAATAAATACACTGGTCTGACAGACCCGACGTCCATATTTGTGTTATAAAAAAATCACGTCCATAGTTAAAGGTTAAGTTTATGAAAATGTTAATGTAATGACTAATCTATTTTATTACTTCATTGATGTATCAAAATATTAATCTACAAGCGTACTAGTATGCAATGAGTAGTATATTATTGCTGAATATACTAAATAATATACTTGAAATATAAACGAACTAGCAATTAAGATGCATCAGTCGTGGATTTACTTTCTTACTTACCTAATTATCACACTTAAATATCCAATATGTACATATACTATGTGCTTGCTTAAACTTATATATAAATAATTTCAAGTCGTGTTTTAGTAAAAAATGGCATTAAAAATAAAAATATATCAAATATGTGTTTTAGTTCTATACTTATCCAGTATAAGTGAAACGAAAAGTATTTTAGCCGTGTTTCCTACACCATCAATAAGCCATCAATTAGTGTTCCGCTCGCTTGTCCAAGCATTGGTAAAAAGAGGGCATGAAGTGACTACAATAACAACAGATCCAGAATATCCCAAGGGAAGATCCCCTCAAAATCTTACAGAAATAGATGTTCATGATATATCATACAATATTTGGAAACAATTTGTGGAAGGAACCGATAAAGGTACTGCAGACAGTCTTGTCGAACAAATCGAAATGGGATATAGCCTATTATCGCTAATTTTCGAAGCGCAAGTAAAAACTCCTGAGGTGCAAAAACTTTTATCAAACAAAGAGAGAAAATTCGATTTAATAATAATGGAACATTGTGTAAGACTAGCCCTGAGTTTTTCTTATGTTTACGATGCTCCCGTTATTGAAATTAGTTCTATGGGTGGATTGGTTGGTACATTTGAAGCTGTTGGCGCCGCGTCACATCCACTCATTTATCCCTTGTCGTTTCTGAAGGGTTTTCATAACTTTAATATATGGGATAAAATATTGCAAATAAATTTATATTATAAGTATAATAGTTTTTATAAAACGTTGGAAATATCGGATAATATGATATTAAAAAATCTTTTTGGTCCAAATATACCAGATTTGGCTGATTTGAAGAAAAATTCACACGTTTTGTTTTTAAACGTGCATCCTATTTGGGATCTTAATCGTCCTGTGCCACCTAATGTTGTTTATTTAGGAGGCATACATCAGAGACAATCAAAAGAATTGCCAAAGGTATTATTTATTTTGTAATCATGTATATTATTGAAGAATTAACTAGAATAATATATTAGCATATTATGGTAACCATAAATATGCATTGAATATTTGGGAGACTTTATATTTATTTGACTTAAATTCATTTCTTTATTATCATTATTTTCGATGAAAATGAAAGTGTATTTTTTATATTTTTTTTCAATGCTATTATCTCTATTATATATGGACATTTATTATACCACGAATATGATGACGTATCTGCTTCAATTTCAGAATCTTAAAAACCATCTAGATTCCACTAAAAATGGCGTAATTTACATAAGCTTTGGCACAAATGTCAAACCATCTCTACTACCAGCCGAAAAATTGAAAATATTTACAAATGTCTTCTCGCAATTGCCATATGACGTATTATGGAAATGGGATACCGACAAGCTACCAGACTGCCCTAAAAATGTTAAAATTGCAAAGTGGTACCCACAATCGGACTTATTAAGTAAATCCTAGTTTTTATTTACTCATCTATTAAGCTACTCCGTTTAGAATAAATTTATCTTCATTAAATATCTGTTTTATCGTTAATATTCTTTTTTTGTACTATATATAGCAGGATAGAAAGTAGCCTAGAAACCTCGTATTAAGACGCTTCGTTCTTTTTTTATTTTAAAAACTACATCCACGGGCGCATAGTTGCCCGTGCCTTTTTTTATTTTAAGAAAGTTCTTTTAATGTGGCGTACTTAATTTTGGGACAATTTTAACTGTACTTATATCTAGAGCTTATGCTAGAGGGGTTGGATGAGACCCCTACCGACAATTGTTTTTTTTTATTTTTTTTTACATATATTATTATAGTACTTTTCATATATAATTGTCTTTTATATAATTATTTTATACATGAATAGAGGTGTGGAATTTTAAAAAAAAAAAAAAAAAAAAAAAAAGACGCTTCGTTCTCATCAAGACACTTCTATTCCGCGAAAAGAGTTGAAGGAGGACGAAGGAGACGAACGAAGCTTTGTCTTATTACCAAAGCGAGGAAAAGCAAATATTATATATTTTATTTTCTCAAATGGGAATTGAACTCACAACCTGTTGCGAATGGTTTTTGATCATCTAGTTTAATAATATTTTGCATGTTCTTTATATTCTTTTCAAGTAAAGCCAGAAATTAAAAATCTTTTTCCTAAGTGTAGTTACTATAAGCTTAATACAAAACACATAATTATTATGTTGGTTGCTACATTTATACGTTCAAATCCTAAAAAAAAAGAAAATAAAATAAATATATAATGCTGTTTGTCTATAAGAAAGGAAGTGAAAATCGTGTAACTTTAACTTGAAAGTGGAAAGCGCTGCACAGAACGTGTTTAGACAATATCGAATAAAAATTATGAACATGTAAACGATAAAAAAGAAAGGACAATATTAATATTATTACTAAGTAGTTAAAAAAATATAAGTTTTTGATACAAGTAATATTTTGCAGAACATCCTAACATCAAGTTATTTATCACACAAGGTGGTTTACAATCAACAGACGAAGCTATAACTGCGGGGGTTCCCCTTATTGGAGTACCGATGCTTGCTGACCAGTGGTACAACGGTGACCACTATGCTAAATATAATATAGGCCTAAAGCTAGACTTGGAAACACTTACGGAGAAAGAATTATTGGAAGCCATCAAGACAGTTGTTAGCAATTCGAGGTATAAAATGTTTTTGTTATTCCCTTGTCATATCAAATGAAAGCTTAAATATAAAAAATACTCGAGGATCCGGAAGGTGGCTAAATGGGCTGTGAACTGAAAAAGATAGACAAGCCGTACTAAGTACGTAATTTCTTCAATTTCAAACGTTACATCTCGTTGACCGAAAAAAATATACCTATTGCAATAATTGCCGAGACCCATTTCCAATTCCAATCCCATTTCCAATCCCAATCCCAACCTTCTAATTCCAATTTCCCATTTCTACTACCAAGATCCTTCTTTTAATCCTTGCGCTATGACATGTTAACATTAAAATACTTGCAGTAATAATGCATTAAGCGGGAAAAATGGAGATTATTTTGTAAACAATGCTTTATAGAGCTGAGAATATTGATAAATATTGATAGATTTCGATACGAAGAAAATTAATTATATTTTTAAGCGATTTTGAAAACGAGTAACTTGAGTAACTTAACGTCTAGTCTTGTAGCTTAATAGCGATGATGTTTTTTGATTAATGTATTTTAAATCTGCTATTTTATAATATATACGGAACTCGAATTTATAAGGTTTTATGTATTTCAGGAGATTTACATTATACAATCTAGATATTTGCAGTCAATTAATTAACATTTTTATTACAGTTATCGTGAAAACGTGTTGAAGTTACGTACTATAATGAATGATCAACCACTATTGCCGCTGGAACGCGCCGTGTGGTGGACGGAACACGTACTTCGACATAAAGGCGCTTCACACTTAAAAGCCAATGGCGTAGATATGGATTGGACAGAATATTATGAACTAAAATTAATGTTATTATTTGTTCTAATATTGCTTATATCGTTATTAATGTTAGGCTTAACGATTTACTATTTTATTTTGAAATTGATAACAAAAGTCAACTTAAAAGTGAAAAATAATTAATATTTAAAATAAAGTATCCTAAGACTAGTCGCGGCGCGTTTGGCTGTAAACGCGATCGGTTGTGTTCGATCGCTACTCGAGGAAATGAAATGAAATATTTAATATTTTCAACCTAGGAACCTAGGAACCTATTGCTAGGACATTTTCGTTCTCTTTACTTCCTTTCCACAGAATTCTGGAATAATTGCGAGTTGAGTAGCGGAATAATATTTAATTTCCTCGAGTGGTAATCGAACCCACAAACTGTCGCCTTTACAGGAACACGTTTGTGAATCTGTGACGCAACTGGTCTCTTAACAAAATAAAATATATATAGTGTAATTATACATAGATAAATAATAATCGAATCCACAAACCCTCGGCAAAAGTATAGCATCATTCTTTTATAGTAATTAAACTATTTTTCTTATAACGTCACATACAATCTTCCTAGAATTTAACGCTCCAGTAGCCACACTCTGTTCCACAAATTAGTTCGGATCTCTGGCGACCGAATGTAGATTTATTTATCGACTATCCAAAACAGATTCGGCCACTTTGGGAATTTTTGAAACTATTCCCATTTTAAATCGCTTGTAATTATACAATAGCTTAAAAGTGTTGTTAGAAAATACATGTTTTTTGTTGTGTATCTTAGTTTTATATTTGTCAGTCATTTCATGTGTCTTAACATTGGGTCCTTTTTACCTACCCTGCTATATGTGGAATAAAGGGTAAAGCTAGAAAAACAAATTTATAAATCCACTATAAACCATATATCTAGTGGAAAGTTTCAAACAGCCAAGCAGCATATAAAAACTAGAACGTACTCGAACCTCATTCCGCCCTTAATTTCAGTTTAATTCTCGTTCAAAACTCGCTCAATAAAAATTCTAAAAACCGCACCGTACAAAAAAATCAACGCTCCACAAAGGGGAACTATAAAGAGCACCATGAAAAGGATTAAGCCAACTACGGCTGGTTGAGTCGCTTTGAGCTTATTTACTACAAAGGCAGATGATTTCTCTTGCATAATGTGAATTTAATTAGGCTCATGAGAATTGTCTTTAAATCATGACATTGATTTATTATACTCCAAGTAAAATCTCAAAGCTGAAATCTCAAAGCACGCGTGTTAAGTGGCGGGACTCAACGCCGTTCTTTGCCATGTTACCACAGCGAAAAAAAAATCGAATAATTCAGTTCCCCGAGCGGGAGTCGAACCCACAACCATCGTGTTCACATTCAGACGCTTTTATCTCTGCGCCACGATGTTATCTAATTGTACCTTACCATAGTGTTATTTCAATTTATTATCTTATTTAATTAAATCTAATCATAACGTTATTCCGCAATATTTAATTTAATGATATTAATATTTACATTTCAATATACGAGTAAATAAAACCTTCCCGTATTATTTTAAAGTAAGCACATATTGACATTTTCAGAAACAGAGATAATTATGTTTATTTTATTTATACTGCATTTTCTTTTATAATAATAGGACTGCCTTTTTTAGCTTCACGCTGCATTCCACACATAGCAGAGTAGGCACAGAGAACCTGGAAACTTGATATTAAGACATTCTGTTCCCCAATAAGGCCGTTCCAATCCCCATTTTCTGCCGAGTTCCTGAGGCATGTTGAGTGGCGAAACTCAACGCCCTTTGCCTTCAAACATTTCATTCCCCCAAGTGAGAATCGAACCCAACTGTCGTGTTCACAATTGCACGCCCATACACCACGGGAGCCTTTAAATAGTTTTCTATATTGTTATTTTATTTTAATAGTGTTGTGGTAGTTAGTTTTTTTATTAAAAAAAACTTGGCCATAAACAGGGTAAATCTGGGCAAGTGATAATCGAATACAAAATATTTTGATATTTAAGTTTTAAATATATTAGTTACACTTTCTTTCATAAATATCCCTATTAATATTCATATTATTAATAATCTATACTATGTTAAAAGTAAGACAAAAAAATTGTAGATATTTCTTAAATGGTGAAAAAAAAACTGCCTATTAAATTGACAACTTGTCGCTGGATATTCAAAAAATGGCTGGGACTTTATATCTCGTGCATTTTTCATGCGTGAGTTTCGTTTTAAAAATACCGCAGTGAAAATGTTAGAAATTCAGGAACTTTACAGTGAAAATTGAACAAATAAACAGTGAACTGACTATCACTTACTAAAACGAAGCCATTGTTAGAGTTCTGTAGAATGATTCATTCTCCAAACTCCATATCATAGAAAAATGAAGAACAAAATAATAAAACATTTACCGGTAAAAGCTGTGACTTTCCCGCATTAAAATTTCCATTGAAAAAGCAATATATTTTTGTGGAAAATATTCTTTACACATACTATTTCTGACCTCACTTTTAGTTTTTCACGAATTTCAGGCAAATTTTGTTTAAACTTAGCTATTTTAACTAAAAAAAATCTTTGGAAAAATTTTATTACCTACGTTACAAAAATCAGTTGATAAGTTTAGTTATCCTAAAGAATGGATGTATGTTTGTTATTCTTTCACGAAAAAAACTACTTGTATCGAGGATTGTTGTTATTTTAATTTATATTGACATATTCCACTACATATTGTATTCCAATACTTAATAAACTAAATATGCTACAATCAAATATTTTCGTGATTTTTCCCTCAAAGCTAGGTAGGTAGAGGGAACCTAGTGTGAACACACTCCATTCTCTATTTATAAAGTATAAATTATTTGGAATTATCATTAGTGTGACAACGAGACCTTATTCTTGTATCACTAATGGCCTATGAGACACTGTTTTAAGACATGTTTTTGTTACAGCAATAGGAAATGTATTGACAAACAGATATGAAGTATTTACTATATATTAAAACAATCGAGTTTAGACTTTATTACCTTAAAATAAATGTTATTATTGAATGGTTTGTTTGCTTAGTGTTAATGCGTATAGTGTATCTATTAATTGCAAGCTCTTATGTTATTAACGTTCTCATACAAGATGTATGAATATAGCAATGGTATGATAATATGTATGTATTCGTATATTGGAATTGATTTTAGTATCTTCACGCTGTATCCCTGATTTGGCAATTGGGAACACAGTGTTAAGATACTCCGTATCCATTCAGCCACTTCCGTTCCCCGCTTTTCGCTGGATTCTGGAGGCATTGCGTGTTGAGAGGCGAAACTCAACGCTGCGCTTTGTCGCGTTACCAGAATAGCCCTAATCTATATATATAAAATCGAAAGGTCATTCACTCATCACAAAATCTCAGAAACTACATGTGCTAGGAATCTGAAATTTTGCATAGGAGTTACTTATAGGACGTAGGTGCTCGCTAAGACGGGAATTTGCAATATTCGACTTCTAAGGGGTGGTTTTTGGGGTTGAAAGTTTGTATGAAACTTCGTTACTACAAATGCTAGGAGTCTCAAATTTTGCATTGAAGTCACTTATAGGACGTAGGTACTCATGGAGACAGAAATTAATAATAAAGTAGTTCAGGCAGGCGAAGCCGCGGACGGGCCGCTAGTTTAATATATAGATTATTTATCTACGCAGATAGTTCATGTTTTTGAAATTAAAATTTAGTATAAAAAAATTGTATTCATATTTTTCAGTCCGTCCGTCTGATTTTACGTAAATTTGGTTATAGTATACAAATGTGAAGGAATTTCCTTTTCTCGCCCCTTGTGCCATGTTAATAGTAAACAAACACTTGCATGTAGAATATAATTCTACTCGTACACTGAAGGACCTTAGCCGGATAGACGGTCGAAGTGTATAAAATTATACAAATTTCCTTTTGTATATGAAATTTCAGGCAAATTATTATTATACTCAGAATATTTATACTTTTGAATATTCACATGCTTTTTATGTGACCTTTCTGCAGTATCATAGACATTGTATTTAAAAGGTCAACCTCACTAATTTAGATTTAAATGAATAACATAACATTATTAATAATGTTTGTTGATTGGCAAGTTATTAATTCTTCTGGGCGGAATCGAATCCACAACAATCACGTTTACAATTAGTCGATATTCCTTATATTTATTGGTTTTACATCAATAACCAATATATTTCCATCAAAGAAGCCAATTAAAGCTAATACAATTTTTTCTTTACGTTTGTATCGTAAAACAATGTATTATATGTACATATAGGTATATTAAGTCCGATCTCTTTATCTTTATTCAAATGTACTCGTATATAAACATTTACATTTTATACCTCGCGAGGGTACACCAAGAATGTTTGCCAAACCAAATTTCTGCCGAAGATCGCCAGCGGGCTGTCGTAAATATGTAGGTAATAGGACAATAGGGCCAGTACACCTAATACGGTCTTTGGGATCGTTTGATAAAATAAACATATTTTAGTAGGCTTTGTTTAAAAAATGTTATTTAGATAACGTGATTAATGTTTAATTTATTTTTTCGATGTGAAAATGGAGCTTTACGTTTTATAGCGTAGCAGCGTAGGTGCAGGGTTTTATATATTGAATGAAGACTAGCGGAATTAAACGCCGCGTTTGTCCTACAAGAGCAAAGAAAAAATAAAATATAATTATTCTTCGAGTGGGAAGATGATACCGTTTACAGTCAATCGCTACCACACTGCTCGCTTTTTTTTAGCTTTACGCTGTATTCCGTACATACCAGGTTATGTAAGGAAACGTCGTAATGGGAACGAAGTCGTTCCTATTGCGACGTTTCCGTTCCCCATTTTCAGCCGAATCCTGAAGACATTGCGTGTTGATTGGCGGAACTTAACGCCATTCTTTACCTGGTTGCCAGAGCGATAACAGTTGCATGCTTATCTCAATCTATTCTATTAATTTAGAGACATATCACCACGTAAGCACTTATTATTAAGAATTTAATCATCAAATCATCTTACTATAGTACTTTAGATAATTGGGCAAAGTACTAATGTATCAAGCAAACTAGCATCTTTCTCTAGAGAATTGTAGAAACTATTTCATACTTAAGCAGCTTTAAGTGCAATGGATCTCGGTAAATATTTACTTCTACGAATAATAAAATATAATATATATATTATGTATAACAACAATGTTTTAAAATGGTATAACTAAGTTTGAGGCCATCATGACCCAGTGGGATGGCTTTTGGCTGTAAACTTGGCGTTTGTGAGTTCAATTCAAACTCGGAGAAATGAAATATTTAATATTTAAGAAAATAGTCCTTGCACTGGTAACGAGGTAAAGCGCGGCGTAAAACTTCGCCACTCAACATGCATTGCATCAAGAATTCTTAGGAGAGTGAGGAACGGGGGGATGTTTCTTAACAATAGGTTCTCAGGGTCCTTCTGCCTGCACCTTCACCCTGCAGAGTGCGTGATAGTGAGTGATGCTAATAAAAGAAAAGTAGTAGTAGTCGTAGTGTTTTAAAACTACCGTTTCCCTCTGTCTACCAGGCTATGTGCGGAATACGGCGGGAATGGAATGAAACGTCTTAAGACCATGTTTTCTCTGCCTTCATTGCTAATTAAAGCGTAATGCATGGTGTACCAACATTTCGTATTTTCGTGTAAAAGAGGGTACCCACCCGTAGGTTAAAAGAACAAAAGCAATGGAATTGTATTAATCGAGATAGTTTGTTACCCTTCCAATAATGCAACAGCCTTTATTGGGACCGGGGCCGAACTTACAACCATTGAAGAGACACGGTCTCATGCGTCACAATGTCTTTAAAATCCTGTGTACCACAAATTTACTACATAAAAAATATTACAAAAATTCTAGACCTGGCTAGTGCCATCCACGAAACCGCGCCCAGTTTTTTTCACGGAGCACAGGGAGATCAGAGACAGGGAGGAGTCGTCCGCAATTGCATGCACACGAATAACGAATGTAGTCCATCCAGAACGGACGTCGGTCAAGTAGAGTAACATTCCTGACAGCCGTCAGGAATGTTACTCTACTTACATATATGTACAATTTTTTCGACATTACTAAAAAATTGTGTTGTGAACTAATAGAAAAATATAATTTTAATTATTTTATGTAAAATAATGTAAATTTAAATAAAAAGAACAAACCCGATATAAATTTGTATCACATACACGTTTTTTCGTTGTCCTAACTATTAACGTGTTTAGTGTCGTTTATTAATATACTATCTTTTAAAAAACAACTAAAACAATTTATTATAAATATTTTTTAATATATACAAAATTATTCTTTATTTATAAGAATATTATTTTATATAATATCCACATCATTAACTTCTGCCATAATTTTAGTCGTCGTTGAACCTCAGATTGAGTATTGTAAAGAATTCAAATAAAGCCTTTGATCTCTAATGATATCGGCTCTATTGAAAGTAACCTTCGTATATCTAATGATCATAATGCGGAAATCGTTTAACGGTTTTAATGTATCGTTATACTTGAGGCATCAGTATTAAATTGTTATACACAATGGTTGCGAGTTCGATGCCCGCTCAGGGGAATTTATTATTTTAATTTTCACGCTTTTACACGTAAAAGACGAGGAAAGAGTATCTTATCAATAGATTTAAAAAATATTTTCACTTGATTGGACAAAAAGAAAAAAATAATATTAAAATTAAATATTGAGCACGAAGCTAAAAAAATATGAATAAATATTACAAATGTTTATCTATTTATATAGTTTTCAGCGACATAGTAAGGCTTTATTAAACAGAGGGAACTTGGGAAAAAAATAGTAATATACATCTTCATGTTTTTTTTCGCTTAACAGGAAGAGGGAATCTAGTGTTAAGATACTTCGTTAAAAACAAAAAACAACTGAAAAGAATTAAAGGAATATATAAAAAAATATATATATACATAAATAAAAATCTAAGTATCGACGCTAGTATAATTAAACTATGGTATCGAACATTGTTATTAATAGCTTCCTTCCGTCCGTTCTACTTTTCATTTTTCCCGCTTTAAGGGAAGTGTAAACTGAAAAGTAATTTCCTTTATGTTGGTAAGAACAAGATTAAACAATATTGATTAAATATCAACATTGTTTACCGGGGCTATCTTTGGTTAGGTTCCCAGGTTCCCTTTACATACCCTGCTATGTGCGGGGTACAGCTAGAAGTTATAAAAGTACCTATAAAACATTATTTATATACTTCCTATTACAGATTAAAACTCGAGACGAGATATTATGTGCTGAGTGGCGGAGCACAACGCCGCGGTTATCGGTTACCAGAGCTTGAAAATGAAAATAAATTTATCTCGATCATGACGTTTACATTCATATGCTTTTTAAAAGATTACAAGCGTATTCATTTAATTTAAATTATTAATTTAATAAAAAGATACAGTTCACTTACAATATAATTAATTGTTAATTTATATAAAATTAATTTTATTCAAGGTTTAAGTGGGGCAACGTTCGAGAGTTGTTATGTTGACCCAAAAATATATATATATTTAATTTATACCTTCTGTCGTTTCCCCTTGTTTATTGAACAAACAATTGTAAATAGCGTAAGCTGATTTTATTCATGACACTTTGGTTTATCAATAATGAATTATATATTTTTTTAGCTTCCCGCTGTATCTCACATTTAGTATGGTAGGCAGAGGGAACCTATTGTTAAAACACTTCTTTTTACTTTAGGATACTTGGGTTCCCTACTTTCCGTCGTATTCTTGAGGCATTGCATATTGAATACTTCCTTGAATTAATGTCTTAAGTACAGTTTGAATTGTTTGTACATTGCACATTCCTAAAAAATAATTGTTAATCGGGATTTCGGGTGGGAAATGGAGAAAGGAGTGTCTGAACACTAAATTAGTACAATACATCAGTAAATACTTTCATCAGAACGGAGAAATCCATTGACCAATGCACACGTTTTAATTGAAAGCCTTTACCGAAAAACCGATAACCACTCAATACGAGTGTTCTGTGACCGGACTCTGGATTCGGCGTTTCTCTAAGCACCAAAAGGATCACTTATCGCTTTGCATAGGTTGCGGAAACAAAACACGTCTATTTAATTGATAGAACGTTCCAATTTAGTGGGTAGATTGGGAAAGGGAATATCAGATAGAAATTGTGAGCTTACTTGAATATGGTCGGTAGTTAAATTTCTGGATATGCGAGTAACTTATCAGGTTTTCTTTGTATTTACATATTGCAAGGTAGCCCTAGACCCTAGTGCCGCTGAGGACCTATTCGAGAGAATTCGTGTTGACTGGCGGAGTTCAACGCCGCTTTCGTATTGCAAGCAATTGCCACGTAATACAAGGACTTGCTAATTACTGTTCAATATATGGGTTAGTAAACAGTTTAATGGTAGCGCCGCTATAATGTACTATATATATATGATTTTGTATCAAATTTAACATCCAAAATTTTCCAGTCTAGTTAAATAAAAAAAAAATTAACTACTAACTTACTATCGTACATTCAAATTCTACACTCAAATAGGAACTGAGGTCATTGAGGAACGTCGATAAGCAAGCAATCTCATACTTCACAGAGCATTTGGAATCATCGAACTCTGTGTTGTTTTGCTATGTCAACATGATGGGTATATTTTTACTATGCGTATATTATATATTAGGAATGTGCACAAAATAGTAGATTAGAGAAATCACTCATATAATTTAATTTTTAAATTTTTTTAATTTTTTTTTTTGTAATTGTAATTAAATTTTGTAATTAAAGTAATGTAATTTTGTAAACAGAATCACTTTCAATGAAGCTTTAATGTATTCATTTATTTTATGAGTATTTTTTATAACTGTACGAGCCTGTGGCTCAGTAGGACAGTGTGTAGCTGTAGGCATAGGCTGGTGGTTATAGGTTCTATCCTCACTCAGGGTAATTATTATTTTTTTATTTCTTTAATTTCGTAGACGCAGTGGGGGGTTGAAATTCGAAAATTAAGCAAAAAAGAGGCACTTAACATTAGGTTTTCTCTACCATATTCTCCTACACGCGGAAAGCCGTAAATAATAAGGAATTTTCGCACAAAATATACATTTATTCCATATATGCTAATATATAATAGTACTTATAATAAACTATACTTTTTAAGTTTAGAGCTTAGTAAAAAATTAAATCTAAAATAAAAACTGATGTAAAATACAAAAGATTGCTAGCTCTTACCACACAACACAAAGAATTGCTAACTACAGTTTAATATGTGAAGATATATATATATACGTACAATATATACAAAGATAATTCCGCTAAATAGAAACATATCGGCCTTTCCTAGCCTACAAAGCTACGAACCCACAAAACCCCATATTCAGTATTTTAGGTACTTAATTGGCTCATATTCTGCTTTAACCAGACCATTATACGAACCTTTCCAACTAAAACAAGAAATACACAGAATAAATGTTTTACCTAACTGAAAGTCGTTTAGTTCTTTCGTAATCAAGTAATTTTTAAACGGTTTTTTTTGAAAATTCCTTTTATTTCTAACCGAAAAATAGTTGTGAAACAAAATATTTACTTAAATGTATATTTCCGTGTCTTCGCTCTGGTGCCGAGGCAAAGCGAGGCGTTTAGTTCCGCCACTCAACACGGCCTCTAGAATTCGGCGAAAAGTGGAAGATGGAGTGTCTTAACACTAGGATCTCACTCCCTAACCTGACTTCCTTACCATCTTACCAGACCGGGCAATATATAAACTTAGCCTCCCCGTGTTTATCTGGCTAGACCCTTTAAAGTTCTATTTCAACTCTTAGCATTTTTTTTTCCAGTATTCGAATATTTGTTGAAGTAAAAACAAATATTGAGAAATTGAACATTTCTTATAGCTGAAAATAAATTATAAAGTTATCGCTCGCCTTTTTATTTTTGAAAACAGTAGGTACTTATTTAATCCAAGTGGAAACAGCGTTCTATCGTCTATATTTTGTAAGAAAATATTGTAGTTTTAAAATTTCTTATATGAAGTAGTTTATAAATTATTTTTACATATAAAAAAACTACATTTGAGGCCGTCGTGGCCCAATGTTGCTATTGTAAACGCGACGATTGTGGGTTCGATACCCACTCAGGGGAATGAAATATTTAATAAAATGATCAAATATCTAAATTTCCTCGCTCTGGTAAAGTCAAAACACGCACTCACGCTTGTGCTCTATGACTGACTTCAAATAAAATAAGATTCTTATGAAAAAAATTAAATACTTCAATACCCAAATGGGAAAACATTTTAAAACAGAAAAACAAAATGAAATTACGGCAAAGAATAAATGACAGCGACACGTAAAGAGCAGCTTTTCTTTTATACCCGTTTCATAATTTCCTTAATCGGAGTCGGTTCATTTAACATTAATTAATTTAGATCCGAGTCAACGGTGGAGAGGATTTCAAGTGGTTTTCAATTTTAATTTAATATAAAATGGAATTATTGTATTACAGCTTTAGTATTACTTTTTTATCTTAATTAGTATCTTGCCTCGGTAGATACTGTAAATATTAATGTATTTTTTAGGGTAGCGTAACTCAACGCTGTGATTTGTTTATATAGACTGGGAAAATATTTGTATGACAATTCCTTAAATTTGGCGATTATCTAAACACTAGTTTTCCAGGTTCCTTCAGCCTACCCCGCTGTATGTAAGATACATCATGAGGCTAAATAAAAAGAGGGAAAAATAAGAAATCCCAAATCCAAAATGGCCACGAGTATCGTAATTCGTAACACTTGGCACTGTTCGCTCCGTCTATTTTGTTAGGAATGTACCATGAAATTGTGTTCTTGTAAAATATACAGTGAGACCCTATTACAAAAGTTTTCAAACAAATTATTTTTGTTTGTCTAGTCCATTGGGTTTGGATAGTGTTTCTTGATATTAACTCAGGGATTGCACTTTACCTGATTAGTATACATATTTGTAATAAACATGAATATATTATTTTTTTGTTAGTGTTCATTCCCGACTGGTAAGAAAAAGTTTTGGTTTTATGTATGTGTGTAATATTCTTTATTATCTCATATCTCCAGAACCGCTGAAAGGATTTATATAATTGAGGTATCGTTAGATTTGTCTAAGCCGCCCAAGTGTTCTTAGATAGGTGACGAAAAAATAATCATGGAGTGTGTGTGGACCTATAAGTAATTCTTCAATCAATTAAATCTTTACCAGCAATTCAAAGATGCCGTTTTCATTCATAAATAATATATCTATGAATAAAAATGGCATCTCAAAATCGATCTCAGACTTGAGAGCGATGTCCAAATCAAAGTACTACACACATACATACATAATATTATCATAGATGAATACATAAGAAAATCTTCTAGAAAAAACAGATTGTATACTGTTTTAGCATAACAATAACGTTGTGAGCCTCTCCCAAAATAAATAAATTGCCATTGAAAATGAAAATCGAAACTTGATACGAACTAATATGAAATTGATAACATCCGCTCTCAGATAATAGAATTGAACCTCTCTTCAATATTTTGGTCACGAACCCTTCGGGAGTAATTTCACTTATAAATTATGGGATTAAATTTAATATTATAAGGATTTTCAGTGTTATTTATATTATGGTTATTATAATTATGTAGACATTATTATTTAGTTTTTTTTAATTGAATATTTTATGAGAAGAGGCCGTCATGGCGCAGGGGCACAAGCGTACGACTGTAACCGCGACGAGGCTTCGATTCCCTCTCGGGGGTATGAAATATTTAGTATTTTCATTTCAAAGCTCGGTGCGCAATATCTGGGAAAAGTAGGGAACGGAAGTGTCTTATTGGATTGGAGTATCTTAATATTAGGTCCCCAGGTTCCCTTCAGCTTTGTGCGGGATACAGTGTGAAGTAAAAAAAAAAAGAATTGAGAAGTAGAGAACGGACACTTAACACTTTTCTCTGCCTGCTGCTATTGAGAAAAAGCGTAAAGCTATTTTTCTCAAATATTTTATTACTAAATCATTGTGGAGCAGTTCTCACTGTAAATTCAATAATCGGAGGTGCCTCACTTGAAGAAATGAAATATTTTCATTTCCTGCTCTGCCACTGAAAAGAGTGCGGCACTGAGTGCTGAATATCCACCACTTAATAAAGTATCTAATAATATTTTGGGAAATTTTGTATTGAAAATTCAAGAGAAATTAAATGCTACGACTCCAGAAGCAACAGATCATATTTTCCAATGTTTTATTTATAGCTTCACGCTGTATACAAATTATATCAGACTAGCGGACGCACGCAGCTTCGCTTGCGTAATTAGGGGTGAATTCTAATAAACCACGAAACATGTGTTCAATTAAATATTTTTAAGAGTCTAAATTTCAAATTTTATAAAAATCGGTGGCGATTTAAAGATTTTCCCATACTAACTTTCAACCCCTTATTTGCACCCTTAGGGGAAGAATTTTAGAAAACCATGAAACATGTGTTCAATTAAATACTTTTAAGAGTCTGAATTTCAAATTTTATAAATATTGGTGCCGATTTAAAAAAAATTCTATACAAACTTTCAACCCCTTATTTGCACCCTTAGGGGGAGAATTTAAAAAAATGATGAAACACGTGTTCAATTAAATACTTTTAAAAATCTAAATTTCAAGTTTTATAAAAATCGGTGCCTATTTAATTTTTTTTCCATACAAACTTTGAACCCCTATTTTACCCCTTTAGGGTTAAAATTTTTCAAAATCCCTTTTTAGTGGATGTCCAGATTACGAAAGTAAACTTTTGTCCAAATTTCTCGTTTCTACGCACAGCGGTTACGGCTGTGCGTGCGTCTTACCTCAGTCAGTGAGGACAAGTCCTTTTATATATATAGATTACGCAGAGGTACTTTAAATAATTATTCATTAGCCCAAGTGGGAATTGAACCTACAACCCTTACGCTTCCTGTATAGCTACAATGCTACAAATTTACATAAAACACTTTTTTTTTAAAGAATTGAGGAATTATTGGTACTCTATCTCAAAATGAAGTACAATTCCTCGAGGCAAGGTCTTTGTGTGCGCTCGCAAACAAGTCGCCATATTGCATTCAATCATTGGATTTCAGTTAACAATCGAATTTGTTTACTATTCCCTATATTTGTGTAGCTTGTTCAAATGTGAATATGACCAATACCAAGAAAATTGAGTACTTAATGTACTATAATCAAAGGAAAGTTTTCGTTTTGTTTTAGTTTATTTTGTCTTTAGTTCTCTGTTAAAATTATAGCTGCATAGAAGCTAACACTTAAAAGTTGTAACAACCATTTAAATTTTTTACGTGGTAGGATCAGAACGTAAAGCCTTATTGATTAGAGACCTTAAGCTTATTTCAAGGGCGGGCTCACTATTTTCCTTTTTTTATTTTCAGTTCCTGCATAACAGAGTAGACAGAAAGAACCATAGTTAACAAGTTGAAATCCAAACATTGTGTGTTATTTGGTAAAATAAAAAATATCGTAAATATTTTTAATATAACGTTTTATCCTGATGGTATTTTTTTAAGTTAGAGTTAGAGTTAGAGTTTTAAGCTGAGAAATATATACTACTCAAAACAACATTTACTAACACTAATGCAATTTATTTTAAGGACCAATTACTATTCAAAAAGTAAAACTGATAGTAATATTAAATTCTTTTTGTTAAAAAAAACTTTTTTAATTTACTTGTTTTAAGCATTGTCCCACAAACTTGCTCAGTGATATTTATTGGATCCTAAAAATGTACTATAAATTTAGTCCCTTAAGCAAAAGGAGATATAAGTGTGAAAATAATAATAAAGGATCACACTTTTAGTGACTTTCACTGAGAGGCCGAGGCAAAACGCACTATTGAGTTTCGTCACTCAACACGCAATGCCTTCAAAGTTCCGTCAAAAATAGAGAACGAGTATCTTAACACTAAACTCCTTCTGCCTACCCTGCTGTGTGCGGGATACAACGTAAAGCTGATTTCATTTAATTTCATTCCAATTTGACTTACAACACTTTTGCTACGATTGCAGAATTTGTCCCAAATTTTATTACCACTACAAAAAGGGTTTAGGTACGACGAAAATAGGCACATTAAACGAATGTACACTCGGGCATCATCTGCTCACGTAATATATTAAAACAGAATGTTGCCAGATTATACAAAGCCTATCTAACCTGAAGTAAGTACCTGTTTAATATAATAAAACTATTAAGTTGTTTCATTTTCTCGAGTGGGAATCGAACGCACAACTAGTCGCTCGCTTGTGCCCCTGCTCCACTGGCCCCACTGGCCTCTGTGGTGCTAAAACAGTGCCTTTATCTATAAAACACGTACGAATCCTCCTTTTATCTCGGTCCTTTCCATTTCCATACAATTACCTTGTTTTACACTGTTAAAATTTTTAAGCCGCCTTTTAAATCAAATATAACAAAAGTGGTATCAGGTATAACCACAGTGTTTTTGTATAAACACTGATGGACGATGTAACCCCATATGGATATACGTACATTCATTGTACGGACGTTCATGAAAAATGATTTGTTTCGCTGCAATACTTTATTGACGTTGACATCGTTATAAATTCTACTATAACGATGTCAGTGATTGTTGAGGTTTGATCAATATTTTAGAAAAAATAAAGCTATAAAAATTACTGGCATAAATCATCACCATCTATCTACATCTTATTCATTGATAAATACAATATCTTTGCTGTAGAGAAAATGGGCCCAAATATGATAGGTACTTCTCTTAAGCCAGATACTTCTCTGAAGGTCTTCAAACGGTTGAACATACTCGTATTATCGGCTCGGCTAAATAATAATACTACTAGTACTAAATTAAAATTTGGTTCATCCCTTTAGGAGTTACGCTACAGATGCTACAAACAAAAGCAAAAATTGTTTTGTTACATATTTAGGAAAGAAAAAATATTTAAAACTCTCGCGCCTCTTGGACTAGAATGGTTTTCAACAGGCGTGAGTTCGATATTTTTTTTTATTTTTCAAAAAGTATTTACATACAAACATACACCCAAAGCTGAAATCTACTCCAGAACCGTCAAATGTACAATAAGACATTGTTCCACTGTGCCAATATGACCTCATGTATATACCGTACATACCCATATATGGCTTTGAAACAACATAATCCTAGTCTGTTTATATACAAAAGTTAAAGTCACATTTACAGGGTTAAAGTAACATTTCAGTAGTTAGTTACGATAGTTAGGGTAGCGATAGTTTAGTTTCAGGATGGGGATTTATTGACGGTTAAATCATTACTAATTATTTGCTGCGGGTAGCAATGATTTACTATTAATATAAAAAAAAATATACAAAAAATAAAGAACCCGCCTGCATAAAGAAAATAATGACTAATAAGGTCATTGAAATTAACAGTCGGGATCCATTTAAATTTGGCAGAGCTTTGTGAAGATTTAATTGGGTGAATATTGTTCAACTCCGAGTCGCGTCGACTGATCAATCCCAATGAACTATATGGCTTGTTTTTTTCAGGATTTTCAGGATTTATTAGCTTAGCGTTATTAGGGTTAAAAGAAAGAAAGTTTCACAATTACTTATTTCTTTGCAGAAGTTCCTTGTATAGGGAACTTGAACGCACTTTTTTTACTTTCTGTTACTATAATAGTAATAAGAGAAGACTAACAAAATACTAAGAACTATAATATAGCCGCTCAACCTACTGACTAAAGCTAAAGATATTATATAACTTTTTTCTTTTTATCATCTACGCTTTGCAACCCAACAGATCACTATGATGCTCGAGTAAATCCCGATTTAGTACCGTCGTCTCCTCTACTAATATGAATGTCACAATTTTGTAACAAACCCTACTCTTCCCTCTTCCCTCTTCGCTATTCTCTTCCCTCCTCCCTCTCTTTTTCCCTCCCTCTCTTTCTCCCTCTGCCTACCCTGCTATATGCGGGAATCAGTACGAGCTAAAAACATATAAAAAAAACAAAAATGATCGTTTGTGTACGTTACTAAAAAGTGAACATTTAAATAATTTGACGTTCGACTGCAGTTTTATTTTAATCCATTTAGTGTGGCAATAAAATACAAAGATCTAACACAAAAAACTGCTACAAAATTGTTAAAATAGAAATGTTTTTATAAACGAGCAACATGTATGTGTGTTTTTCTACCAATTATAAATATTGATATTGGTAAATTATTCTCACGAATTGCAAGCGATTTATATATAAAAGTGTGAATGCAATTGAAAAAAAAACTACGTGGTTATAAAAGTACTAGCGGACCCGGACGCGGCTACGCCTGCTTGAAATATAAGAATATAATTTCTATAGAAATATAATTTCAATCTAGATGAAATGCTAAAAGTGACTATTATATTTATTTTCATAAGGATGAATATCAAAATGACGCGGT